>RXPK01000160.1:0-123323 GCA_004143645.1 Protaetia brevitarsis | reverse complement strand
TTTGAGAAGTTTTTATATAATCTGGGACTCTATTAAAAATTCTAGATTCAATACGATTAGAGGCGTTAGCAGTTATTTTCATAAGCATACATTACTGTGATTTATTACAATGTATTGCCCGGCTAATATTTTTCTTAATAACAAATATAATCTCTTATTCTTTAATCTGTCTTTTCTTTACTGATAGCTATTCTTCTATATTAAATAATATTCAAAGGTACAATCTCCCTTCACTGGATAGCTAAGAGCTTAGACATATGCCTCGATTTCACCACTGCAGGTCACGTGCATTGGTAATCTCCCCCCTTTTTAACCAATGAGTAGTTATATACATATATTTCTTTACCAGTTGTGGATACGTTGCCGAGGTAGCTGTACGTTTATCACTAACATGCTCAATTTATTGATCAATAATATACCAAAAACATTTAAAAAGTATAAGGACTCTTACTCAATGAGTACACTTATTTTTAATATTTATATGAAGAATTTCACTAGCCATATCTACCCCATACGTATTAAAATTTCAATTTCAACTGCTATTTACAAATGTGACGAATAACCTCAAAGCTTACGAAATGCTAAATACTTATTTAAATTTAAGCATGAACTATACAAAATATCTCCAACATCAGATTACATATATCCCAAAACACTTCAAAATGGAGTTTCCACGCAGTGACAAACCAAAGATATTGGCGAAAAGGATCCACATCGAAAGTACAACATCAGTATCAAAAGAATAAGGTCCTTCCAAGCATCCAGGGTATGTCAATAAAACATGTCATAAAACAGCAAAAATACATATAATTCCACAAAAGAAAAGGTACCAAGGTATGTTAATACAGCAAACGTCTTCTAATGATGAAAAATCTTGACGTCTTCTATATACTTTTATACCGATGGTAAACACATCAATTCACAAAGAAAATGCCCTTCGATTCCGAATATATTACAGATATATAATTTAATTAATATGAGTTGACGAAAAAATGAACGATTTTTCTAAGGAAATTTCTAGCAATAACCACCACGTCTCCATGGTTCCCAACTCATTTATTTAATACGAGCTACAAGGAGTTCCCACTCCTTTGAATTATTATTGATACCAAGGAAACTACATTGAAATCATACAGTTACCAGACGATAAACTTATATACCTAATTACCGCGGCTACGATGCAAAATAATTAACACCCAATACATGCTGGACCTACAAACAGGTGTCTACATAAAATAATAATTTTAATTATTATTAGTAAAACTTATCATATAACAATATAGGTACTTTAAAAATGTAAAAGTAAGTCAAAGGCAAAACTCTGTGCTCCACAAAGAGTGGCTTGCAGGAATGAGCAAGACTGGAATGATAAAAATGGAATTCCCCATAGCGTATCCCTTATCTCAGCCTTAATTCTACCTAAGCATAATAAATTGAAACTAATTAATCGACATTTAAAACAGTTCTTAAGTTAATGAACTTAAGGAACTGAGTTTACTGATCAAATTTTCACAATGTAATTTCCAATTTAAATATTGATCAAAATATATCCCATCCACTTGGTATCAGGGGGTATTCAGAGAGTATGTTAATAAAGGTTAAATCACATCGAAATTTTGATGGTATGGCGCATCTGTTTTTAATTGCAATTACCTCAAGCACCACTTTATTTGAGTTTTATCAATAATCTCAAACTTACACACTCAGGGACAAAAGTTTAAGCTCTTGATAATATATTTGAAAATTTTAAAATTTTTTGTTGAACTTGAAACTTATAAACTCAAATTCTTCGTTGTTTTTCCCTGGCAACATGATTAGATTTATAATATCCATAATTTCGTATTCCAATAATTTGAATAACATTCAGCTCCTTAAAAGTTTAACAATTTAAAACTAAAATTTATCAACAAAGTGGTTTAGGCAAATGACAAGATATAAATATAAAAAGTGTTATGACCTACCTATATAAAATTCTGTATTAAGCACGAAACATTTTACGTATAATTATTGAAGTGTCAATCCTCAGGCTCTTTCTTCAACGATTTATATTCTATATGTGGCGTGGAACACCTTTTTACATAACACATTACATAAAACAAAAAATAAAATAAAAGATCACTTGGTATGTTCTTGTTTAGTTTCCCTGAGAACAGCTAAGTCTTAATTTTTGTGCATTTATACATAGGTATATAAACATGTAATTTGTGAAATGCGTGTGTCTATGACAGCTGTTATTTTATCTGCTAAATATGTCACTGTTATGTAATATTTCTCTTATGTCCACGGAAAATAAGTACCAGAGATTTAGTCACGCACCATTTTCATTGACAAGGGATTACCAGGAACCCGAAATTAGATTTCGATGAAGCTCTAGAGAATGAAGAAGTATTACATTATAAGAAAAACAATTTTTTTTAGCTACCTATTCGTCCGATTTGCGGGCACAGCTCTCTCGGAAGCTATATAACACATATTTTTCTTTGCTAAAATATAATTTTAAATATAACATATAACCCATGATAATGAAAACTATACTTGAAAAAATTAACAGCGGAGAAGCAGGGTATCCTGTGTCCTATGTGTAAAGTCACAGAGAGTCGTAATTGATCTCTTAACGATGTTCCAATACATTCACTCAGCTTCTCTTTTTGATACCTATATTTTAACGTGTACGTATTTACGTCTTATTTTAATTTTTAATTACTACAATTTTCATCATAACCTCTGTTCGTATATTATCATCATTTTATATTTTAACAATCCAACTTGACATTTTTCACTTGATGATGATTTAAAATCGAAACATATACACTCTAAAAAATGATGGTAAAATTACCTCACTGATATGTGAAAAAACATATGAAATATAAGGTAAAATTACACCAAAAAGAGGGTAAACATCAGATTACCACAAATTAGGTGTAATTTTGCCTGGTAAACCGACTTTGATGGAAAAATACTTCAATAAATGAAGTAATTTCCCCCACTTGGGTAATTTGCTTAGGAGCAAGGAAAAATAACATATTTCGTGGAACATTACCCCTTATGTTGGTAAAAATACAATATGGATAATGCAAGGGACATGAAATTCTGATTATATATATTATATATATGCATCTGTTATTTGATTGGAACACAAAATGTTTTTTTTTAAGATTGCATTACATTGTGTCACTTGATCAAAAATTAAACTCGTTACGAGAATGCATTACATAGCCGTCGACTATACAACGCGCAAGCGTTTGACGTACGCAGTTTGAATACAAGTGCGGCATCTACACTGATGGCTTCAACGCATAAATGTAAATGTGTGTTTTTCATTTTGTCTTGCAAATAAAGATTGAGGTAAGTTCATTTTACATTAATTATGTATTGAGATGATTACCATGTACTTAGCTATGACAGCACACACAAATAATAGACATACACCTGCGTATGGATATCTAATATGATATACTGGGAACTTAATCTCAATAGCATTTGGCGGTATTGTTGCTACAAGATATGATACATTTATTTAAAGTTTTCAACGTGCAAGTGACACCCAGGAAACTACCGTATCAAACTTTTCAATTTAAACAACAGAAAGTCTTCGTTTGAAGGAGTCAATTCTTTTTTTTTCTCTTCTTTCATAAACATTTGGAAATATAAAACGACTAAGTGTCTTGCCGTTATTGGAGGCTATGTTTTCGTTGTTAAGTGCTGATACAAGTAAAGTAAGGAAGAGACTATTTTGGTTTTACTCTAGGATTTAATGACAAAAGTAAAGTAGGTATTAAGCACTTTAATGCACATTAATACATGCAAATGTGCAAGACCGCAGGACGGCAAATTTGAGTTCAATAGTTAATCACAACATTATTTATGTATATATTAGTATTGCGGGAATCGCCAGATATCAAAAACCGGTTAATCGATTTTTAGTAAAAATCGGTTTTTTAAAATTCAGTTTTTACAAATCGATTTCAAAACAGTTTCAAACTAAAAACAATACGTATTACTTTTTGAAAGTGCTATGTATTTTAAATTCGAAAAACCTATTTAAGGAGCAATAATTTGCTTTTAAAAACCGGTTTCGATTTTGAAAACCGGTTTTACCGGTTACAATTTTTAAAGACGATTAATCACTGCATCCAAACCCCGGTTTCACAAGAGGCTTCGCTTCGCAGCACCATTATCTACATACAATATATTTTTAAATGCTAAATTTATTAAAAATTTGCAGGATAAATCTAAACTTGAAGAAATTGAGGTGAATATACCGTTGATAATATGCTTGGAAGAAGGTATTAATAAAAATATATTTATTTCATATGTTTTTTACATTTATTTTTCTTTTCTAGGAAATGTGAAGTCGCTTTCTTTAATGATAGAAAGACAGTTATTAGACCCAACGGATTCATTTCGTTCTGCATTACCACAAATGATGGCGGCATATTTTAATTTTCATTTGCAGTACGCAAAAGAGGCTTCTAACACATTAGAAGTCCTACAGAGGCATTTTTTTTAAAATATACCCTGAACAGGGCAACAAAAATAAAAAAGCTCCAAAGCCAAACTCAAATTGATAAGATTTTTTAATGTATTATTTTTTTTTTATTTTATCATATCAAGTCTTATAAGCATATTAAAAGATAAGGAAATCTAAATTATTTTAGAAAAAAAGAACAAGGTAGCGGAGTAGGTACCCTATAGGCCCTATTTTTTTTTTGTTCTAATATTACAATAGTTTGAAATACATTACATAGCCAAGACAACCCCATAACAATGGGGCAACAGACATCTTACAACCCTCGAATTATTTATCTTTGCTTTTCAATATTAGGATAATTTGAAGAATATTGAACATAGTCAAGAATTACACATATGAGAATACCCCATACTTCCCATATATTCTCTCTAAAAATAAGGAGTAGGTATAATGACAGCGATTAATATAACTTGCAACAATAATGCATTTTCAGAAAACACTGATGTAGATTTAGAAGAAAGTGAAACATCCATAAAGCACTCAATATAGTATAAACTGTAATATAGTTATTGATAATGTGATTGCAAATACTAAAATTGTGTGTGTAAGAAAATATAGTGGTTGCAATAATGGTAGTCAGCATAGAAGTTACTAAGTTACACGAATATTGCTTGATTAATTTTATTTTAGGAAAAAGTTGACTGAAAATTACACAATTTGCATTGAATCCAACAGAAAACATTTGTTTCTTTAAACGTAGGTTAAAGTCCATAATTTTTATTTTTTCTGTTTGAGGATACGAGTTGATTTAACGCGGTACTTAAAACGTTAAGAATGAATTTGGTATTTTGCTGAAGCTTTGTAAAATTATAGAAGAATTTTCAAATGTCTTGTTGTCGAAATTTGTTTATCCTATCCCATTTTATTTTCTGCTTTTGATCCGAAACTTCTAATTTATACTTCTTTTTATCAACCTTTAGTTTTTGGGTTTCATAGTAATAAATCATAAATCAATTTCGTAGTAAGAAATATATTGTAGAATATTTAATAGATATTAATTATAGTAATAAAGTATAGTATTATTCTAGCATTACATCGCACGCAAGTTAATAACTACAGTATTTCAAAATGAAATATCATTCATATCTTACGGTATGGGAATTATGAAAATGTAATACTAAATATAATAAGAGAGTTATTCCTGAAAAATACATGATAATAGTGGTTTAAGTAAAAAAAAAAAAACAAGTTATTTGCTTAAGTAAACAAACAAATGAAATAAAAATTGTGTTTCCCATTCTTCCTAAGCAATACGTCTGCTTACGCTTAGAATATCCATTATAGTTTACTCGACGTTCTATGTTTAAATAACTCATGTGTTCTGTGTCGTGTTAGGTTTTCGTCGATACAAATTCACAAAATACTTGAATAGTTGACGTTAGTTAGGTGGAGAAATGTAAACAAATGGCCCGTGTATATACAGTTTAAATACTAAATATATCATCAACTCGAAACGCAGTAAAACAGAAACTCCCTTAGCATACGTATAAAATTTCTGTTGTACAATTCTCATTAGATCTTGAGAAAAGTATGGAATATTGCCATTGATTCTATGCAGCAGTCCTTGGGAATGATGATGTTTTTAACTTTACCTTTTCTCTGATGATATCTGGTTTAATTTAAAATATTAGAATTTAATCCGGACAAAATTCTCATGTTATTCGTGAAACGGAATAACATATCATCAAAACTGACAATTTAAAAAACTGAAATACAATTACAGCAGCCAATATGCAGTCTATTCGTATGCGTCGTAAATTTTAGCGATGATCGGTTAATTTTAAGGGTACGACTTAACCGTTACATCTAGAGATGGTAAAATGTTTGCTATGAGACGAATGATCAGATAGATTATATTAATTTGATAACCATGTTATGAGCAAAAGACACAAGGATATTTTACAGGAATTTCTTGTAATAGATTATTGGTTTTGACGTCCACCTAGTCACCGATCTTACACGTCCGATTTATTTATTAGGTCATCTAGGAAATGACATTTATCGAACCATTAATACATAATACAGTTAGATTGAAGGAAACAATAAGAACTGCCATAGAAAATATTACAAATGAGCAAATTAGTAAGTATTTATGAAAAGATGAAGAACAGAGTAGATGCTTGCATAACTAATGCTGGTTTTTACTTTGAACACGGTATGCTAAGGAAAGATCTTCCCAAAGTCTTAGTTTACATCATATTTTCGTTGTAGATTAATCTATAGCAATGCAAAGTGCCCATTCATTATGTCCATAATAATCCATTTTTTTTTTCATGGGAGGGTGTAACCCGAAGAAGACAGCTCGGCCAGAAAAACTTTGTGCCCCATATCAAATTTTGCCCTCTTAGTCAGGTTGCACCTTATCAAAGAAGTTCTCAATCTATCCCTGTTCATACACACTGCCTTATGAAATCTTTCCTCATTCGGATAAGGCCCTAAAAAATGTACAGTGTCTTGCGCCGGCGAGTCCATTCCAAAAGGAGCAGTGCCTAGCACCAAGTTGGGACCTAACAAACGTTTTGATGCTGCCATACCTCGGTTCTGGACCTAAGAACGGTAGCTCGCTGGCTCCCATTGCTAACGTGTCAGCTATTTCATTGCCTCTGATCCCAGAGTAACCTGGTACCCATCTCAATGCAACACTTAGATGTTCCGCCAGCTGTTTAAGTTTTCTGTGGCAGCAAAGCACCACCTCAGAGTCAAATTTGCCCTCAAAGCTCTGCCCGCAAACCTTTGAGGGCAGCCTGACTGTCGGATATGATTTCTACCCTTCCATTCTTGCGCAGGTAGTTTGAGATACCCTCAGCACAAGTGTGGATGACAATTATTTCGGCCTGAAGAATGGTGGAGGATGCCCAAGGTTAAAAGTTTCGCCGCTCGCTGTCCGTTCCTCCAGATTCCAATGCGCGTGCTGTTACGCATTTGCGCATGTATGCTATTGCAGTTTCCCTGCTGGAGATATCTACGCTGTATCCCCCAGAGAAGCTGAAAACAAAGGAGATCTTATCCGCCTTTACGGACAGAGGTACTGTCTTTTCGATGTAGTTGAAGATGCTGGTGTGGTCTCCGACTTTGCCGGAGAAGCCCTTGCATCCACTACATTTTGCTCTGTAAGTCCCTAGGGTTGCTTCAGACTACAACACCAACTGCAGCGGGAGAAGCCCAAAAAGGATGTCCATAGCAGCCTTCGACGTCGAGGACATAATAATAACCCATAATATCTTGCGTTAATTATGAATTATGTTACGATATGATTTTCTTATGTTTTCTTTTTCAATATATATTTTTAAACCTTATTCTGTACCTTTAAATAAACCTAGTTATATTTATTATTGCTATTGCGACTACGCAGCTTCTTTTATTTAAGATAAAACAACTAAGTACTTAAAAAAAAACTATAATTGAAAATTGTTAATTTTGAGAATTAACTTTAGACTTTAACTAAACTAATTTCATTTGTACCAAATATATTATTTCTTCAAATCTTCTTAACCATTTATCGGACAACAAATTGTCAGGAAGAATGTATGTACCTAATGGCAGGAACTTACTTGGTCTATATTGTTATCGAATTTTCAAATATTCAGAGGAAAACACTATTATTTATGTAGTAGATCGCAATGAACTATCATTTAGAGAAATTCCTCTGATTTCAGACAATCATCAGAGTTCTCATTATTCGTTAATGAAGGTAAGTTGAGATACGGTTTTTATTCTTTATTCAATTACGCAACACACTTTCATCGCGCTAATAGCATAAATTGTATTGACCTTCATAGGCGTTAATCGAAAATGCAAAACGCATTTACATTCATTCATTTTACTATTACAGTTTTTCCGCCACGGAAATCATCGTAATTTGTATGTGCAAATACAATACAAGGTGTTTCAATGGGAGAAAATTCCTCTACAACAGATAGGACGACACGTTTTTATAAACTGTCGTAGGATTTTCATTTTTCTATAGATAAAGTAAAATTATCGACATTTGTACAGAGGATAACATAGCTTTCATTCTTTTTTAATGCAATATCCCCATTATTATTGCATTCATTATTATTATTATTTATTTTTTTTTTTTTTTTTTTACAGGGACGTTGCCGCTCCACAGAGCGGAGCAAGTGGTCCCTTCGAAAGGTAAACTTTATTTAATAATAAATAACAGACTAGAAATACATTATTGTAGTCCTTGTAGAAAATTCCGTGGAGCAGCCGTCATCCTGGGTGGTCGACGCGGAGCAGCTCGCGATTGCTACGCGCCGCTAAATTTGTTTCCACTTCCCTAGGGATTAGTGGAGAACACTCCCAGTCGTGGTAGAGTGACTGGCTTCGTGAGCTCTCAAGATCCGCAGCGAACCGAGAATCACCTGTTTCTGTATGTTGCCAGCGAGTCTCTTTAGGTTTCGAGCATCTATCTTCTTTATGCGTTTCAGATTGTCTAGAAGCGATCGCGGTACGCCCCCCATACATCCGACGATCACCGGGACGAAAATGGCAACGTATTCACCATAGGTATGTTTAAATTCAAACATTAAATCCCGATATTTGTCAATTTTTTCCGCTTCTTTTCTCTCGTTTTGGTTTCATTCGGACACGACATTTCTATAACATACATATCGCGTGTTTCGCGGTCTAATACCACCATGTCTGGTTTGTTGGCCTGGATTAAATTGGTGGTGTGGAAAGGGAAAAACTCCATAAAATCTTACATTTTCCATTTTCAACTACCGATGGAGGGGTATTTTCATAGTAGGGTGGGAGTTCTTTGTCGTCTATCTGGTAAGCATGTCTGAGGTGGTAGTATAGAGTCTTTATTGCCATATCATGGCGTGAAATATATAAGTTGGGAGCGTACGTCGAACAAGCGGACAGCAGGTGCATCACGGTTTCCTCCGCATCCCCGCATGCTCTGCATGTACTGCTCACCAGGTTCTGTTTCAGCACGTGTTTTATATACGCGAAGGTGTGGAAAACGCCATCCTGGATAGCTATTATATAACCTTCCGTTTCAGATCTAAGCGATGAGGAGCCCAGAAACGCGAATGTGAGTGGCCTGGACAGCTGATGTTCCACAACATGTCTAAAGTATGTTCCATGGAGAGGTTTTTCCATGTGTATCTCGTTCAAAGATTGGGTGAATTCTTTTTGAATAGATTTTGATAGTTGGTGCGGGGTGGGCCGCAGTCCCCCGATTCGGGTTCCTTCGTCCGTCAGGAAGGCGGTACTCAAGTGCAATTCTTCACATACCTTCCTAGCGGTATTATATAAGAAGGCTCCTTGCCCCCCCCCGCTCATGGTCCTTTACTATGTTGAGCAGGGGATCTTCAGTTTGAAAAATCTTTGCTGCCGCGACGGTAGTCAGCCGGGCATAGAGGTGCTCCACATTTACTAGGCCTCTCCCCCCGTCAATTCTAGTGATATAAAGTCTTTGCACAGAGGCGCGCGGGTGATGACTTCTGTTAGCAGTAATAATGTTTCGGGTGTCCCTATCCAATTGAAGAATTTCATCTACATTCCATTTGATCGTGCCAAAAGAATGTGCCACCATTGGGATGGCTAGTGTGTTTGTTGCTGTAACTTTATTCTTAGCTGTCAGTTCAGATGACCAAATTGCCTGAAGGGCTTTTTTATATTTGTGTGCGAGTGCTTTCTTCACTTCTTTTACTTCGTGCATCTGACGCTGCTGAATTCCCAGGTAGGTATACGACTCTCCCTCTTTCAAGTAACTGATAATCGATCCGTCGACCAAGCCTGCATCTCCCCCGCCCTCTGCTCCCCTACCTCTCCGCAAATGAAATTTTGCACATTTCTCTGTGTTTAGCGCCATGCCGACGTCCACTGCAAATCTGTGTACTTTGGACAGCATCTCGTTAAGTTCGTTTTCGTTTTTAGCGTATAGCTTAAGGTCGTCGACGTATAGCAAGTGTGTTATTTTGTGGACTCGACGATTCGGTCTTCCTGCCACATATCCTGCGCTATTTCTCAGTGCCACAGAGAGAGGTAGCAGGGAGATGCAGAACAACAGCGGACTCAAGGAGTCACCCTGGAAAATTCCCTTCTTGATCTGGATGGGTATACTTCTCCGGGCCGATCGCCCATGACCCACATGACCACAGTGCACCATTTTCGCATGATCGTCTCAATTATATCTCTGATGTTTCTTGCCACTCCCATCTGTTCCAACAACAACAACACCAGGCCGTGGGATGTGCTGTCAAACGCCTTCCTGAAATCGATCCACGCAACCCAGATGTTGCGCTTGTATTGGGCCGCGTCTTGACAGATAGTTGCGTCAATCAATAGGTTTTCTCTAACCCCTGCTACTCCTCTCTTTGTGCCTCGCTGTTCATAAACCGATCTCCAAATCGGTTCGATTTTCTCCAGAATCTTGTTGTGTAAAATACCCGTGAGTATTTTGTACACCGCGTTGAGACAGGTTATAGGCCTGTAGTTCTGGTTTTGTTTAGGGTCCCCTCTCTTATACAATAAAATAGTCCTTCCTTTACATAGCCAGTCCGGTATTATGTCCGAAGAATCAAGGTATTTGTTAAATATGGTCGCAAGGTATCCATGCGTGACGTAAAATTTCTTCCACCAATAGGTGTTTATAGCATCAGGGCCAGGTGCGGAGTAGTTCGGTTTGCCGCGCAGTGCGTTCAGGATGTCCGTTACTGTTATCTCGTGTGAGGTGTCTGCTGGCTCTTCGGCGGACTTGCGGCAGTACGCAGTAAACAATGATATGCATTCGTTTTCCTTGTTAAATGCGGCTTCGTTATCATACATGCCCATCCAATACCGCTGTACCTCCTGGATGTCTGGGTATGAATTCGTTTGGGTGTTGGTGTGTAAAAATCTCGCAGGTCGTTCCTGGAACAAGGCGTTCTGTTGTATGCGCCTTACAGCTCTCTTCAGTTTGTCCCTGCTGGCATTCAGTGCGCGAATCCTGTCTACCGCTTCCTCTTTAATGGCAACCAGTATCTTTTTATTCAAGGTATGGTGTTGCCGTTTCACTTTTCGGACTATTTGCTTCACTCTCTTTGTAAAGGCTCTGTTTTCACTAATGTACTGAATCACACATTGCATCTGCGACGCTACTCGTCTCCACTCTGAGATCTTTTTACTTAGTTTTTCTATCCTTTCTAATAGCTTTTGTTGGTAAGTATTTAATTTGTTTTACTTTTGTTACAGTTGCTGCTGCTGCGTACACTACGTCTTCCAACTGATCAAGGTCCGGATCTATCGAGATATGTTCCTCAATGAGCTGGTTCAATTCGCCAATGGTGTTATTCGATAAAAATTGCCTATGGTAGATCATCTTCTTGCGGGGTTCGCCCGCTCTCCCCAGATTCCGGCGAAACTCAGTACTGAGCTCCCGAGAAGGGTTCGCAGACTCTGCTGCATCTGGATGAGCGTCGAGTTGAATCCTCGAGCAAAAAATTGTTACTTACAATGATCCAAAGGAATATGAAACAAAACTCAATCAAATAATTAAATTATTCTAAACTTATAAACGTTAAGTGAAATTAATCGACTTTTAATAATATGAAATCAGATATATTTAAAAAATTAAATTACAAGCACACGATAATACTGTATACACCGTTGCTCAAATGAAAATGACCATTGTATTCTATATAATGTCCCTCAACGCCTTCCAGTCAACGACTACCGGGGCTGCGTCCTTTCTTGGCCTTCGCCCAATCCTTGAATTTCGAATAAAATGTATTGGTGTTCAGTCCAGCACCTCCCATCCTCCTGTTTCCGCTGCTATCTGATTAGTCGCGAAGGTAACACCTATGAAAAAGTTGCTCGCTCCTCTAATACCGGTTGGTTTGTTTCCGTTGCACCACCATGTCAAGTACCGAAATCCATTTAGTCCAGTACTGGTCCTTAACGTCAGCTACCAATGATCCCTACAATGGGTTTTGCATTTATGTCACCCAAGACGATAACTTCGTGTTGGTCAATGCTATCCATTACACAGTCGACTTCGTTCTTATACTCATCCAGATTGATTTGGAGAGATATAACAGCAAAAAATATCAAGCTTTACAAAATGTATAGTTAAGTGTCCATCAGCGGATGTGTGATTTGACACTCCCAAGCTCTTTATTAGGATCAGTGCTGCCACATCAACCCTATTATCTCTTAACCATTGTCCGTTACTTATGCATTTTTTGTTACGTTCGCAAATCACCAATATATTTGCACCTAACTGTTTGGCAAAAACCATATTCTGGGGCGCATGAGCTCGGCTAACGTTTATTTGCAATACTTTCATTATAGCAGGCCTTCACGAGCAACGCTAACGCGCCTGTCTCTTACAGCATTGGCAGCCGCCCTTGCCTTTCCGTTAATAAGTCTTCTGTAATGAGGACACTTAGTTTGGTCAGCACGGTGCAGTATGTCTTTAAAAAAATTCCGTATATTGTCTAATGTGCTTACAAATCAAATATTTTTATTCCAAACTACTTACTGTTAGTTTGCGAATAGGGTACAAACAAAAGTTCATTAATTTTTGTATTTCCAGCCCTTCTCTGTTACGCAACCTTAATAGTTCCATACGCTGCTCTCTATGAGTTGGAGTTCTTTCTTCAGCTTCTCCCCCGAAATATCAATCAAAATCAACAATATTATAAAGGCTGGTTTTTTTAACGAAACGCTGCATACGCTATAAGTTTCTAATATCTCGAAAATAATCTGCAATCCGAAAAGATTGTAATGTCTGTGACTACATATACGAATCATTTGTCATGTGAAACATAAATGAAAATGTCATTCCTCTGTCATCGTGAGCAAACCCTAAATATTTCAAGAAACGGCTTTTCTGACATGTACAGAAATTGAATAACCCAACGTAAAATAATATAAAGGAGCGAATGAGAATAATATACAATGTGGTTTCGTATACAGACATTTTTTTGCTACATTTCAACGAATCATTATATTTTTAAAATTGTTATTTAACATTACATCAATGCTATTATAAATTAAGTATGTTCGCACTGCATTATATGTATATGTATTAGATCGCGACAACATAAATCTTATTGAAATGAAGCAAACAAAAATTGCGAATGCACAAAGCACTACTCTAGAAAATTAACGGCGATTCCCGTGAGAGCCGAAACAATATTTATATTGTCTGCGCGTCACTTGTAATTATGGCTGTTATATAGGCCGCTTGGAACACCAGTTACATCATTGAACCACTAAAGGTTGAATCTCGCCGCAGTTTGAATATATTTACCGTGGCATTCCAGGAGAGATTGTCGGTCGAAGCATATCCTTGAACGTATCTTTCATCTATCTATTTATCTAACCGTGCGCCTATTGTTTTGCGAATGACAGAGATGTAAAATTTAAATTAACATGTAAAACGGCATCCTCTTAATATAGACCACAGCTTCGTGGTACATCACATGAATTTAATAATATAACAAACCTTATTTCTCCACCTACGCAACGGTTTTTTTTCAAGACTGCTGCACCACTATTTTTAAATTTTCTTTTCAACATTATTCATTCCATTCACAGTAACTCTGCGACTATAGATGGTTTTAGCATGAAGTTCATTGAGCTATGCTGCCCATTGATTTCTCTCATGTTATTAATATTCTTTAGAGATAGAGAGCTGTAACTGCTTGAAAAAATCTTTGATAATTCCTGTGCCAAAAATGTCTAATGCGATGAGGCTATCCAATTTGCGGCCAATTAGTATAATTTCCGTCAATCGAGGTGCAACTAAAGCAATACGTAATAGAAAACAATATTTTGCCTGATATGCGCCCGGGATTTAAAAGAAGTTGTGATGATGTGTACTGCACGCCCTTATTAAATAATGATGGTAAAGATAGGATGATGCTCACATGTTTGTTAGATTTTACTAATTATAAAATTCAAAAGGTGCAAAATTCATGTTTGAGATTAAAACTGGTGTTCGACAAAGTTATGTACAAGTTGGGAGATATCGGGTGACTAAACATGAAGAACCAAAGATTATTGCATTTGACATGCCTGTGTTACAGTACTGTTATAACTGGTGAGCCACCATTAATATTAATATTGGTGCGTCGATTGTCTCGTCCACTGTGACCAGTGGGCTCTATTGTAGAGCGGATGTACTTAAAGTTCATCAAACAAGTTCAGACCCTTGAGGTAGCTCAGTACCTTATTGAATTAGATCGTTTTAAGGTCATCTAGGAAACCTTTCAAAGATTGTATGCCTGATTCTCGTAGTGGCAGAGTAGTGACAAAATTTATACTCAACTGTATTCTCATCTTCCAACCACAATTGACATTTAGTTTCATCGGAGAGCTCAATTCTGTGTAAGTGCATTTTGAATTTACATTACCTGTAAAGACAAAGAAATTACCTTGACGCTTTTACAAGTACGAATAGTTACTACTACAGTTACTTGGTTCTGACATGATTACTAGACAGACTCCTTCGCTTGCATCAAGCCAGGACAATCTTTTCAGTATTGGAGCAATTTCTGATTCCAGAATTTAATTTGCTGTTTAGCTACCATGCCGATAGCAGGTTCTGGGTCCCGGAAATTGCTTCGCCGCACTTCTTTTTGCAAAGGGCCTCTGCTTCCCCATTCCGAAGAATGAGTGAGTATCAAATACCCAGATTAGGGATAGATTATTAGCTGTGCAATATATTTAGAGTGTGCCTACATCTCCAGATCAGTTTCTAGTTGCATTTATGCCCCTCTGGTACACTTAACACGCTGGACTGTAACTAAAAATTTTAATTGATTTGTGTCTGTAGTTTTTATCCAAAATATCCCTAGCACACCTGGCATAGAGTTTAACCAGGGAAATCACTGCGACAAAATATTCCTGCGTCCAAACCCTGACCGATTTTCAAACTGTCCGCAAATCAGCAGATGCTTGCCTGCGTCAGTGTTTTTGTTAGATCTCCATTCCTCTGTGTTAGTGAAGGAGGTAGTGAAGTATGCATCAATCATTGATCGACCACACCTCATGTTCTATAGCATTCGCAGTATGCTGTCGGAAATAACCGATTGTTGCTATATGCCAAAAGCGAATGGCAGTTAATTTGACCTTCCTTTCCCACAACAATATACAAGGGTGATTGATCCAAAAGGGCTTCTAATGTCAATTGTCGGAAAAAAGATATTGCTCCCATGATTGCCATACTTGCGATCCTTTGTTCGGCATGTTCGTACCGTTAGATTTAACTCGTAAGTAATCTTTTCCAAACGCGGATTCCAGGTTAGTGCTTTATCAAACACGACAAATAGATGTTTTACATTATCTGTAAATGCTAGCTTTTCACCGTAAACAGGAGAGAGTACCAAGTGCTCCTCTTTCTTCTTCCTGGTAAGCAGTGGTTGTTGGAGGGCCGAAGGAATTTCCTTCTCTCCCTATCCTCTTAACAGTATTACAATATCATTCGCATTCGGCAGGTCATCTATCAACAGTGACCATAACAATGAGAGCAAAATCCTCCCTTGCGGTCACCCTCTGCTCCTCTCCTTAAATTCGAAACAGTATGAAATCCTGGAGACAAGATTGTTTAGTGCAAGATCCGCAGATTTGTCTGCTTCATACACATATTGGTGTGTATACCTGAAGAGGCCTACCTGGAAGGATTACTTCTCCGATATGACACCCTATAACATCATTTCTAATGTAATGAAATAACATCAAGCTAGTTGGATAAGTGGAACTAGGAGAGGGTTTCAATTTTTTCGTTTGGGAATATGCTTCACTCTGGTGGAGAAGGACAGTAATGTCCTCCGCAGTGAAGCTGCTAACCGCTGTCCAGTGACACGCATTGCTGGGAATCACTAGTGCAATCAAAAGCACAGGGACCGCCTTTTTGAAGACCATTGTGGGCCTCCCCCCGCTGCAGCTTTATGTGAAAGTGGAGGCTATGAATGCGATCCTTAGACTGAAAGCCAACAACTTGTGGCATCCCAACTTTAGGGTCGGAGAGCACACTGATACTACGCATACGATGCTGAACGGGCCATTGCTGCAAATGCCCACCGACAGTATGGCACCCGAAATTATTTTCACTGAAAAGGCGAATCTCCATACCGAACAGAGGTCATGGGGTTCATGTGACACAGGCGAGTTTATATGTATTTTTTCTGTACGCATACACTCAGTTTTATGTTTGACAACGTGATACAAAATAATTTGTTCCTGATGTTCAACGACTGTTTGAACATCTAGTAGGTACGCCAGAAATTTTTTCTTTTAATATTGATTAACCTAGTAGCAACCCATCACTAATAGAATGACGTAAATACCTCCTATGAATGTTTTGAGTAATAAATATCAATCAACCGTCTTATATCATTCATATATACTTTCAAACTGATCTGATCCTTTACAGAGAAAACATGGAATGGATTTTTCTAATTTTGAAAACAAATGTTAGGTTAAAAGCATTTACAATTTCATTTCCCTTACGGGAAAATACATACACATACACGGGAAATTATTTATGATATTGTACTCTCAGAGCATCAACAGGTAACATAATATTAAATCGCTAACTTACAATTAGTGGGAGAATATAATAATTTACAAACATATGTATTTATTATATATTTTAAATTACCTTACATTTCCATAGGAGGACTATCGTTTTGCATAATACTAGATCAAAACCACGTACCAACCCACATCACTGGCGTTAATACTTTTGTCTTATTATGCATCAAAACCAACACAACTAAAAATTCCATTGTGTTTTTATTACAAAGATTCCTATTATATTTTACTGAGTGATATTTGCTAGCAAGCAGTTAATATTCCAAATTATCAATTTATATGTAAAAATGTAAATGACAAAAACCTTTTAAGATAGCAGCGGCAATTGTGCTTTACAATTAGATAAACATGTAGGTATGTATTATATATTCAAAATTGTTTTCAATCTATTTTAAGATATTCATAGCTGCAGTGAAACTACTCAACCATCGTTAATCATATCTTGAAAAATATCTGTAAATAAGATTTAAAATTACATTTATACTGGGCGTTTCTGATATGACGCTGCTGTAACTTCTAAAACGTTAGCAATGGAGCGATGAATTTTGGGAACCTAATAGTTGATGATTTACAGGCATCTATTTATATTTTAAATCTCCAGCAAAGCATATTTATTTCATATTTAATGTATAACATTCTGCTGTAGGGTTCATCGCCAGAAACCTACGACGTATTTATAAGCTAGAAAGCTGTGATTCGTAGCATTGTGGGTACTTCTTACAGAGATTCTTGCAGGCCATTGTTTCATGATTTAGGTATCCTTCCTCTGCCATATTTATGTAAAAAACAATATACGTTACGTTTGAGTTCTTAGTTATTATGTGGTGGTAGTCTGGGGTAACATATAGGTTGCAATCATATATTTTTTTGTTGTTATGTTTTGTTTTGTCTTTTGCTTTATATGACGTTTTATATACTACCAACCAAAACTTAAATTTCTTTTAGAGAAAATTCTAGCAGAAAATCTCGTATTATACATGGAAAATAACAACTTAGTAAACCAGACACGTGGAGTGACAAATGTTCTTTTCACAAAAAATGATATTTTAATTAAGTATAATGCTGGTTATTGGTCAGGCAAAGAATCAAATAGTTGGTGTCAACGCTTGGTATAAAATTTAAAATTTTAATTTCATTTTATCATATGCCCTCACTTTTGTCATGTAACATTAACTAGTGTGTGCTACTTAAAGTTCTTTAAAATGAGCTACCATTATTTTTGGCAGATACAACAGAATTGCACAACAATATTTAGTTACATTAAAACAGGACACTTACGCATAATGCCTACATGGTTAGTGATTATTTAAATCAAACGTTCCCACGTCGTTAGATTGGTAGTAATGGCATCGTCAGATCAGCCGCTTGTCGTCGCATCTAATTCCGTTAGATTTCTTCTTGTGGAGTTACTTGAAATCTAAAGTCAGATATAGCGACTTTATAATAAAATGTATCCAACTGTTCAAAGATTTAATGGAAATATAAAGCGATATACGTTATGAAGCCATCAACAAGATAACATTTTTCAACATCTTTCTTAGTTATTTTCGATCTGCTTAAAGAAATATAAAAGATAGAGATAAAAATTGACATTACTTTTACTTTCATTAAACACAAATATCCACGAAACTGTTAAATTCTCGAAACTAATACGATTAATACAATTTAGTTTAAATTTTAATGCTCTTTTATAATAAAAGCAATTGAAGATTTTAAGAAAATTCTTTCCATCGTAGCGACATCCTTATTTTTACGTAATAACGTACACATTGTAATAGCAAATCGTAGTCAATCACATTCTTTAACAACTGCTTTTTAGAAAATTCTTTGTCCGTTTCCGAAGCATTTAATCTGAGAGTTTTAAATGACACACCCTGTATAACTTAAAACTAAAGCTTCGCTTTGCAACGACATCCGGCTTCATCTTGTATTTATTAATAATTACTTTAATGCAAGAACTAAATTCTTGATATCAGCGTGTTTACGAACGGAAAACCTCCCAATTCCGCTAATATAAACCATTATACTATAAGAAAAAGTACAATGTACTACATAAAAGTTTATGATATTTAATAGTAATGGAATTTGAAAAACATGAAACATTAAAAAATAACATAAGCCATAATTATAGTTCTTCGAAAAGATATTATGTTGATCTTTCGTACATGACGTGATTGGAAGCATTAAGCGTACTTCAAATTTATACTTACATAATATTTCCTAAATTATTTTTAATATTAGTACTTATTCATAATTTATTGTGTAGATTTTAACAGCTACAATAATTCTAACTGCTTTAATGGCTTTTTATTATATCTGAATTGTATTAGACGTCATATCCTATACCTAGTACAAGGTGAAATGTGGGTAAGGTAAAAAATTCCACCCACAGACTTCATTGCAAAAAAAGTACTATTAAATAAGTGTATGAAACCAGAACCTTCAAAAACTGGGGTGCGGCAGTACATCACAAGTAACGTAATTGGTATTGCCAATTATTTATATCAAAAAGGAAAATAAAAATAGATTGTTGTTAATTGTAAAGCTATCGAACACAATAAATTCAATGCAATTATACAGAATTCATTTAAATATGCATCTTAAGAAAAGTGTTTTTTCCAGCAAGCAAAGGTTAGTACTTAAATTACTAAAAAGAGGACGTTTTGAAATAACACTGGCGAAGGCTCACGTTTAAAAGAAAAAAAAAATAATCATGTCATTACTAATGCTCTTTTTGTAAGACTGCCAAAGCACCATGACCAATTGCTGCTTCACCCCTCTACAAAGACCTTTCACCCTCTTACCAAAAGGAGATTAAATGGAGAAGGAGAAAATATATTCACAAAGAATTCCCAACTACCTCTAAAAATAGCTTTCGAGGGTTAGTACTTTTTAATAACTTATGTAAGTATGACATACACAGTAGTGTTGGTAACGAAATTTTCATTATCATTCACGGTAGATCGTCCGCTTCATTATACAGCTTCAAGCAGTCTATTTCATTCATTACATGAATGAAGCGCTTGTCAGTGAAATAAATCTTTCATATTGCCTTCGCGAAAATAACCGTGTCCGAACGTGTTTGTATTTAAACAATTTACTATTTATTTCATCAATAACGTATTATTAATAAGCTATTTGTCTAAGAAGATAAACTGAAACCTATTATAAAAGCCATGCCATGAATGGAGCTACTTGCTCCTGCCTTTCACAAAATGTATCCGTTTACATCGTGAAAGCAACCTTAAGCAGTTGTTTCATTCATAACCTGGCTTCGCACTACGATATTTACTCATAGCTATACAGGCGAATGAAACTGTTTTCATCCGAACACTAATATACAGGTAGATATAAATGATCCTGGATGCCAGTAATTTTGCTTTACGCGCAAAAATCGGGTTTCCACTACCGTGCGAAGCTAGAGCGGAAGGGTTTGAGTGGAGTTCGCTTAAATGCTTGTGGTGACATACCTTGTGCAGCGTGGAACATCGATGCCTTTGTTTATACATGACCAGTTTTTTTAGGGGGTCCGGCGGTGAGAAACTGGTCCATGAGTTTCTTATGGATGAACTCAACAGCAGGGTAAGCGCACTTCAGTGCTTCTAGGCGCAGCCTCTTCCTGCTGCCAATCGCAGTACGGGGTACTTTACCCCACCTAATTCGAAGTACCACTGTGCAAGCAAAGCACTGCGGTCTAGACCAGTGAAGGTCGATAAAAGATCCCCTGATCAAGCTGTCGTGTGGTGGCTAATGGTTTGCACCTGGAAAACGCGCCGGTCGTAAAGTGACCTTCACATGTGACCGTCATAAAATGCTCCGAAAACAGTGGAGAGTCCGGACTTAACTGAACAGATCGAGAGGAGACAACCTCAAAAGAAAAACTAAACTCTAACGTGGCAAATTAGACCGATACGATGCGTGGCTGGATAGAAGACCAGTCTCCACTAGTGCAATCCCTCAATCCAGCGGTGTTGTACCTGTACCGATGGATGGATGGCACTTGGGGCAAAATTTATCACGAACGAAGCCTCTGGGAAAACAGGCGACCAAAATTTCGATCTCGTGCTCATACAGGAACCCTGGGTTTACAGGGGTCAAGGTAAGAGGTTTGGGAGGCAACGAATGTGAACTGGTATACAGTAGAACTTACAAAAACTTACAAATACTGCCTTTAACCGACTTCTGTTTCAGAGACTTGATCGTAGTTAAAATAAGGTCAAGGGAAAAGGATGTGTCGAGGGATTTAATTATCGAACCGACATATCTTCCCTTTTATGACCCCGACCTATAAAAAAACGAGGGAAATAGTAGATCTGGTGGTGAGCAGCAGAGCTAGTGGGCGCAGCTCATCATCGGCTCTGATACAAATGCGCACCACTTGATCTGGGGAAGTACCAACAACAACCAACCAAGAGACAAATCTTTACTACAGTTTATTATGGCAAATAACTTGGACGTGCTAAATGTAGGCAGGAAACGTACTTTCATGAACTCAAGAAGAAAAGAGGTAATAGATATATAGTTAACAACCAGTTATGTATGAAGCAACGTCGATTATTAGCATGTGTCTAATGAGGAGAGTAGCTCTGGTCACAGGCATATCACTTTTAAGTAGGGAGTCATTAGCCTTTACCGTAATCCCCGAAGATCTGACTGGGAAGCTTACACTGCACAACTAGAGTACAATCTGAAAGAGATGCAGTGAAAGATAAGCAAAAAAATAGACCTAGAATTCGTAGCAGGGCAAATTCAAGACCGTATTATATCGGCATTCAACGATAATTGCCCCATGGTAAACAAGGGAGTTTCCAGGAATGTGCCCTGGTGGTACACACACATTTAAGTACAGAACGAACGTTGCAATTCCCATGATTTGATGCGACAAAACGCTCTTTATAGTTATTTATGCAGACAAACGGCATACTGGGGCCACGTCTTAGGTAAAGAAACAAAGAACATAAAAATTGTGTTTCCCATTCTTTGTAAGAAACACGTCCGCTTATGCTTAAAATATCCATGAACAATGTTTTTAGTTTTTCTGTGCTAGGTGAGTTAAATATTTTAACTCAATTAAACTCAGCCTATGAAAACGTAAAATTAGAATAACGAATGAGTTGACAAAAATCGAATTGCATTAGATTGCATTCGATTTTGCGGTACACTAGAATTAGCCCTACGAGCACACCATGGATTTATGATTTAAAAATTTATTGAATCTTGGTAACATTTCCAAAGTTTTTAATTTAACATTTATGTCTTTGTGTACAGTGAAATACAAAAGTAACCAGCATGGCGGGAAGATAATACATTCAATATCGATCTTATATCATTTAGTATGTCCAAAATACTATACATTTGTCGCTTAAGTGGTATTCCAAAAGAACATTTTTTCCTCCTATTTTTTGCAAAAATATGAATTGACGAAGTATTACTAAAGGTTAAAACGACAACGTAAAACTGCCATTAAAATATGTTGACCAGTTTCATTGTTAGATTAGTATTTATATTGTTATAAAGCTTCTTATAGAGTGGTATTTTGTAAAAATTAAGAACATTCAGAAAATAACATAAATTAAACATTAAAATTGAATTTATTGTCGATTACAGTATAGCTAAGTCAATTTCCTGATTTTTTTGTGAATCGATATAGTTTTCTCATGGCGGGTTTCCAAGTCGGCATCTGTGTCTTTGTCCATTCCTCTAAATATTTCATCTTTTAAATTACACCTTTAATGTTATAAACGCAAATAATGTGTACATAACAACCCACATATAAGTTAATTAAAAGTATAAAAATGATTATGTATAGGTATAAAATATTTCTATTTTTGTTGCATTACGTATTGATATCCTGCATTTAAATCATGGTAATTAATAATCTACTAACTTTCAAAAACCAATTTAAATTTATTGATCTCTCAAATTATTTAATCTTACAATATCCTACAATATTGCCAATTATAAAGTAAATATTTTACAGACCCATTTGCACAATCCGCATAACTTTTTTTTTTAATTAAATTTGTAAAATACGTATATAGCTACATATAATACAATCACGAAGATTAAGGTAATACTTCAATTATTTAAATGAAAGTTTACTTTCCATGTAAAAATTCTGTTTATAAGATCTAAGGTAGATATATTGTTCTTATTACGTAAACAAATATTCGCCATGTTGCTACGCACTGACTGCATTTATAATTTCACACAAATCTTGAGCTTTTAGTTTCCTAATGCAGTTTAGTCTTATTAATTAAGCTGCGTTTCATTCATTACTCAACAATAGGCAGAACAGTATTATTTCTAATCACGAAAAATACAGTCTTGGAGTATTCGAAAATCTAGGTCAGGGCACTTGCTAATCCTAATTACATTCTACATTTTTGCAGATAATTGCGTTAATAAAATTTGAAGGACGTGAGAAAAATTACCAAACTATGAAAATTGTTGACATTTTGGAACAATAATCGAATATAACCAAGATAATCACAAGTACCCCAATATTTCATTATGTGTACAAAAAATTAATCTATAATTATATTATAATTAAGTTTACATAAATGCTTTTTTATTTTTATTAACCTTTACCGGTTAATATGTTATATGAAAGCAATTTTCAAATAACTTCTAAATAAAGTAGTACTTTCGTCTCTCCACATTATTATTGCTAAATTACCACAGATATACATACTTGTAGCTAATTTGAAATGAAGAAGAAGGAATTAGTGAAAATTTCGGCTATTAAAGATTATCTAAAATTATTCAGATAGAATTTGATTCCACTATAATAAGCTAAAATATAAAAAAATATTTAAATTAGTGCTTTCATGGCAATATTTTTACATACCCTTTTTTAAATTATTCTTCCTTGAAATCAATTTGCGCTGCTAAAGCGACAACTTCGCTAGCACAGGAATTGCAAACTTTCATTAAAACTTCCCAACTATATGGGATTAAATATTAAAAGGTTCGTACATGTGCGTTTACACTACAACCCTCATTATTTTCTCAGATTGCCTACACAAATCATTCTGAAGGATTCGCTCTCCTCCTATTTTCGTTCACACCCTTTTAAGCAACTGCAAAAGTTAAATTGCAACCTCTCGCGGCAATTTTCCACACTAATCTATTACAAGCAGTTTGTGAGAGTAGCAAAATATTTCTATCAAAATAAAACAAATTAACAATGTTGGGTAGAACAAACTTGATGTATAAATAACAAAATTATGTGCCAATGTCAACGTGCCTCTATAAATTAGAAAAATTGTCTTCTACAAAGAAATTTCTATAATTGGTTCAATTATTCTGAACATTGAATAATTAAAAATTAGCAGTAGCAATTAGTTTTATACATGCAGTCTTGTTGAGTTACAAAATACGTACAATTAATTACACATATAACATGAAGGTAACATCGAACAAGTATTGATTTTCTTCAAAAAAGGGTGAAGGTCTTTTACTACCGTGTTTAACATATTTCTGTTAAAATAACTAATAACAATATGTTTTAGAAACACTTACTTAACACATAAGTATCAATATATTCTAAAATGTTTGCTTTTTTTTATTTGCATGATTTCTGTTGGTATTAACTCGTCAATTAAATTCTTTGTCGAAAATGTTAATTAGGGATATTAGAAAACAAGTAATTATGTGTTGGGGACAGATTATATAATAAAATGCAAGGTAAGGAACGTTTATGAATTTCAAAAGGTAGCATTTAGTAGACATAATTCTTAAAAAACGTATTGCTTATATTTAGTAAGCCAAAATATAAATTAAAATATATTCTCCAGATACTTTATCACTTACATTTTTAAGTATTTTATCATAAATGGAATAGTTTAAAAAACTTATATTACAATATGATTGATTCATGTTTAGATATTTTTCTTTTCATATCGCCTTAGTATCATGAGAATAAATGACCCAATATGTAGGTGGGCCTGCAAAAGCAATCTTTATTATAGCATTTTAAATTGAAATTCAACTTTCGTAAAAGTATATATCTCTCATCCACCAACACAGATGCTACATTAACTACGATTATTGTTAGGATATAGTGGGTATCCAATATCCAAGAAATTAAGGAATTCTCAATTGACCTGGACTTTGCATGTGTGTTACCTACACCTAAGTTACCCAATTTAAAATGTTTGGTAGCGGTAGCATATAGAAGTTGTAAAGGAAATTTTAAAGTGTTTTCAGATAGATTAACCCAGACTTCAATGTAATTCCTCAATTGAAGTAAGACATTTGAAACCCTTAAAAGACTCTTCATTACACATAAATACATCGTGACGTATTCTTCTGCTGTCTACAACAAGCCTACGGTTTAAAAGCTTGTTTGGTGCAAGAACAAGCCACAGAACTGTTAAGTGGATTCCATAATTGTATTCCATTGTTATTAGACCAAGCTGTACAGTGTATATCCAGAGGCCATTTTCCATCTAAAATTCAATGTAACAAAGAGTGGCGTATAGCTCCTTATTGCACCAAGCTCCTCAATCTTATCTAGCTAGTAGCTACCCTCACGGCGAAGCAAAAAGGTTCCCTTTAAGAATGGATCATAATTTAGATTTTTTAAATAAATAAATCACCTAAATAGTCTAAACTTACAATTTAAAAAATATTATTTTTAGATCACGAATATTGATACTAATTTTGATTTAATAGATAATGAGTACAATAAAATTAAACATTATTTAAAACCTAAATACGTCTCAAAAAATACATGATATTTATGAAGCCAAATAGCCCTAATAAAAAGTTTCAACATGATGTTGAAAATATCGCACGAGTAGCCCAATCTTCATTATTTCTCACAGGAACGCAGATGTTAAACATTCTTTTTTATGCTGTCAGTTATTAAAACAACAAAAAAATGGAAAAAAAGGCAAAATGTTGATTTCCTTTCGACTTTAAGGTGCGTCCACACGATCGGAGTTCGCCGAAATCCGAACGATAATTTGGTGAACTCCTAGTCGTGTGGATGGGTAGTTTGGAGTTCGGCGAACTAGTCGGCAAAGTGTTCGTCTATTCCCGATCTGCGTTAGAAAATGGCGCACGTCAACGTGTACGGATGTTCGGCTCGAGGGAGTTCGTACACCCGTTCACACATTCGGGAAGGTATTTAGAGTGAGAGAGAAAGCTGTTCATAGCTGTCTACCCAGCTCGTATAATTTTTAAACTATTTTTAATGACCATCATTGTAACAGCAGATAACATGTACAAATTTCTTTAAAACACGTACTTTTATCATTGTTATTGCAGCATATCGTGTTTGTATGTGTCAAAACAAACAGTTTTTCAGAAAGCTTTTTTTTGACATATACTCTTTTACGATATTATGTAAATGCTTTGATATAAGTGTAAATAATCATCACTACATTAAATTGGTTCATTTCAAATAAATTAAAGAACTGTATTTTCATTACTTTAAAAGTATGTAATACTGAAATAAATTAAATCAATAGAGTTATAATTTTATTTTAAATATGATGAAGAGGTTACCAATCAAATTACTTTGAGTTTATGTGAATTGTTATAATAGGATTTGGCTTAAACGTGTATAATGTTCTTCTTATAAATAGAAAAATTAAAAAGTTGGATGATATTTATATATTAACAAATACCTATTTGTTAGGTATTTATTAGGTACATGTTCACATACATAATACTAGGTCCATGATGTGAAAAAATAAATCATTTGAAAGAAATCATCCCTCGCTATCACGAATCGTATTTGAAAAAAATTGCTTAAAATATTTGGAATACTTTTTTCCTCACTTCTGCAATACGTGACTAATAACATCCATCTGAAGGGATCCAGTATGTATTTAATAATAAAATAAAAATAAAAATTAAATGTCACTATAGATAGTTCTAGTTGTCAATATTTTAATACGCTGCAGCTAATTTGCAAAGTTCTCGTGTCCATAGTTCATATTGCTTTTCTGTCAACTTGCTGTCAACCCCAATCGCAATGACAGAAATACAAATATTTATAAATTGCGGTTAGGATTTTGAGCGAAACCGAAAAAGGACTTTCAGTTATTCAATGGCCGCGTTCAGAGTACGAACATGATACATATCAGTAGCGATTTCCGCAACACAAAATGGCGACCGGTCCATTGTATGTTATTGATGTAGCGCAAATGTAACGGTACGTTTTTGAGACGAATTGTCAACAGTTCCCAAACCGTTTGGGAACAGCTACGTAGCAGTTACGTACTCTAAACGCGGCCAATGACAGCGATCAAACCGTCATAATTTCTGTACCAGCACAAACTTATCATATTCATGCATATTATCTAATGCTACCACACTAAACTCTCATGGCATTTTTCCATTTGTGCTCGGAGTTCGGAAAACCCCGAATCGTGTGGGCGGTCGCGTCATAGTATATACTATGTACTATTATCTGTCTATTTAGTGTTTTAACCCACGTCATCGATTTTTGTCCGTATGAATCAAATCGATACTTCGGAGTCAAATTAAAAACCGTATAAACAGGATATCTTATGCCCGGTTTTTCAGTATTAGTTTAAATTCGATTTTGAGTTTACGTTCGAATTTTACGTTCAAACCGTATTATACTACTGGTCACAACATTAATTGAACCTTGAACCGAACAAAAAAATTGTTTCATTTTGAGCGGAGTGTACGAAGCTTAAACTTTATTATCTCCCTCAAATTGAATATAACCATAATATAACTGTGATATAACCTTAAAATAATTGTTTGTGACATTTGATGTCAATCTGATGTTAACGCATTTACATTTTAATGACGGTATAGGTTAGATTTGATTACTGACATGTGCCATGATAGAAACCGGAAACGATGCACTATTTTAAATATTGTACTTAAACAATGCAGTAATATGGCTATCTCTATCTGTCACATTCATGAAATTACTCCTTGTATCTTTTTCTGCGAGACAAGCGGAAACTTCTTTTTTCAATAGCAATACTTGAACAAAATAGTCAAATCAGAAGATTGTCTTTACTTGTATGACATATCAATGACGTTGGTTAAAACACTAAATAGACAGATAATATGTATACCCACTAGTTTCACATCGCCGGTAACATGGGTTTCAAACATGGCGCCCAAGGAAATTCGCGGTGTCGCATAGTTGGGTGAAATTGTAACTAAAACTATTTGAATTTTGTTTACAAGCAAAAATCTAACCTACAAAGACGTTCCATTTTGTCATTTTGTTATAGGAGTGACATTGATGTTGTGCGATTTTCTGTCAATTGTCAGTCTGTTTGAGTATATAGCTTATTTTCGTACCCACTTTGCAATTATTAGTTGCAAATATAGCCGCCAAACGCGATCGCGAATTTCCATAAATTGATAGACAAAACATTAAAGGCACCGACACTTAGTGAAACTACAAGGTTTGTACTATGGTCGCGTTGTTTTTTAAAAATTTGATCTTTGATTTGTAACCATCGAGTCCAAAAAGAAAAACAAGAATACTAAATTTCAACCTTTGAAAATGTTTTCAACTTTTGGCCCCTCTCAACCCACTATGCGTAGGCGCAAAATTTATATTACCACTACAGACACTACAGTGTCTCAAATATGAGTAATGTTTGAGTGTTTCTAGACGGAGATGGAAAATAGTTATTTGTATCGCTAGGCCAGGAACTACAGTTTTGCGAGTATAAGTACGGTTTGTACACAAGTATGAAAACACGTAAAAGAGTTTCTGGCCATCTGATACACACTATTTTTAATGCCGACAAATCTTAATTTTGAATTGAAATAGAAAATATAGAATGCAAAAGGAATTTTGACGCTGGGGAATTGAACAGGTTGGCATACATCTTACATACCTTGATATTTGACGTTTCCGCGAATCAGTCTTTTTCTGTAATTTTCTTTGCAGTATGATACTTATTTAACAATAATAAGTGCAATGGAGAAAACATTTCATGTTAGTAAGATTGCACAGTTATGACAGTTATGTAGTATGAATGACAGTTTATTACACATCTGTCATATCGAATGTGTCATTAATTTTGCCGGAGATCGGTACTTTTCCGGCCGTTTTGAAGTAATGCAAACTGAGTTTGAACGAGGGCGCAATAGTTATTTATTTTGGTTTAAGTAAGGACTATACTTCATTATACGCCGTTATTATAGCAAAAACAATGACATAATTTTCAAAGGATAATGTCGATTTTTAACCTTCTAATATAAATGCTGTAGTAATTTACTTTTAGCCATAGTTTGACAGTATCAAATAAAATTTTCTGTGATACACGTCCATAATATGCAACTGATGGTACTGTTACAAATCACTTACTGGGTTTGTATCGTAATAATCATTTATGTTACAAGTCCCGTGAGTGACTTGTAACAGTACGAGTTAGATATTATGGACGAGGCGACGAAGGAGTCGTGTACAGAATATCTAAACGAGTACTGTTACAAGTACTACCGGACGTGTATCGTATAAAATTTTATTTCAACTGTCAAACTATAGCTAAAAGTAAATTCCAACCAGACTACAACATTTATATTGAAAGTCAAAAAAATTGCATTATCTTTTGAATATAATGTATCTTTTTTCCTATAATAAAGGTCGTCGCTATTATATATTAAAATCAATTTGATTATGTAAACAAATATACACAGGACAGCATGAAATAAAATATAGCAAGGAACATGTAACCAAGAACGGACACTTATAATTAGAAAATTTTGTTAGCGCGGAACCGCCATCTTTTTTGAATACTTCGTTAGCCAATAGGAAGTCGAGCACTCCCAAGCTCGGCTTTTGTCAAAACAGTTCTTGACAGGACAGTCATTTAACGGTTTTGTCTGAGGTTATCACACACATACAAACGAATTAACAGCTGATGAGGAACATATGTCAACCCGACGGTAGCAAATTTTGAATGTGCTCGCAGAATCGTCATCTTTTTTAGTACTTTTTAGCATTTAGCCAATAGAAATAAATTAGCGGACTGAAGGTTAGGAATTTCTCCCCCGGGAAATTATTAAAGGTGCCGACGCTGAGTGTCCGTTCTTGTTAAGATATTCCTTGAGACCGAAAAATAGAGAGATTGAACGACATCTGTCATTATAATGTCATATTTTAAGCAATAGAAATTATGTATGAGAAATTGTCGCAGAGAATCGTATTCTACCTATAACTCTGTAATGGTTGCCTAACTTCAAACCGGCCTCAGTCAAATAATATTTTGCAACCGTTTCAGTTCTTTATCCAGTTGTTTATTCAACTCGCTAATTTATATGTTAAACATTCTAAGTACAACATAACAGCTATACCAAGCGTAACAGAATCATATAAAACCTTACATTGTGTTTTAATTAAATAAAATAACCCATAATGCGTTCTAGTTAACTTGTATTATACATGCCTTGCTAAAAATAAATTTTTAACGCCTTAATTACAACAAGATGCCTTGCAAATAATGTCGGTAATGGTTATTTCGGCTTTTCCGATTACCATATATACCGAGCTTGGGAAAAACAACAATTACTTAACCTTATCTCTATCTTAAAAAGAAACATGACACAATATACACGCTTTAACTATAGGTACCTAATTCATTAGATAGGTAGGTACCATAAAAAAACAGCATAATTCCGCGAAGTAAAGAAAGATTAATGTTAAGATAAATCCAGACGCATATGTATCAAATTGTATAATATACTCGTCCTCATCTAAATAATGGAAAAAAAAGAGACCAGGTGGATGTATCAAGGTCCATCACGATCTTAAGAAGAAGCAAGCACAACAGTAATATATAATTAATTTGAACCTACAATACTGATTCAGGGTCGATACACATTACTTTCAATTGTTCATCCTGTTATTTACCACACCTAAGCGGCAACTATGAACTCTGTTAAATAACAGACTATAAATAATGCGAGGAAAATGAATATAACCCCACAACACTTTCATATAACATTTCGCTGATGCGTTTTGGGTTAAGTTGGTGTTCATAAACTAGAATACCAAGGTTCGTTTAATTTAATTTTAGTTAAATTGTAACTGTAGAAATACTATATTATGTTTATAACATGATGTTTATGGCACAAGAGCGTTCGCTACGAGCAGAAAGAGCTGATAACATTTTAGGAGTATTTCCTTACATGAAACCAATATATTGAGGAGTACGTCGCAGAAGTTGATGAAGCCTCTAAGATAAATTCAATGTTGACAACGGGAAAATCCATGAGTTTTCGGACAATTCTCTTGCTTCCATTACTAAGAATTATAGTTTCACAGTGAATACTTTCATTTTTGATTTATAACAACGTTTGCAGAGTTATCTACAACAGATAAAGCTTTTTTGCGGTTCGCTATCTTACCATCACACTCTTGTAATCTTACCCACTAAGCGCCATATTCGTAGTTCCTCCTTAAGTTGTACTTTTCTTTAAGCACTCCCTAATATAAACATTTTTGTTTCATAGAACATATTTTCAACTTAAGGTTACCTTACATAAGGAAAATTTTAATGTAGCTGCGTAGGTGCCTTAATAATACCTTAAGAAAAATACTCGACAAAAATTTGGGACATGTTTGTCGTTTTGGATGCCCACTAATTATTTACTTACTTACTTATCCGGAACCCCTTTTACTATCGGTGTAGAGGTGTCACTAATTAATTATTAAATTAATTAATGGGAAACAATGACAGATGTTGAGGATTTTTTTGGATTATACAGATGTATACCTAATAATAATAGACAACCGAACTGATACCTCAGAAGTGCACAAAATCTCATGAAATATTTTAATACCTAATGCAGAATTTAGAAAGCGATCTTTTTTTTTCTACGTAAAATATTCCATTTTATTACCGATTGTTAATGAGTGATTAGAAAGAATAGGAAATCCTGGTTTAGCCATATCACTACTTCTTGCACTAATCACTTGTTTGCACTTTTTTTCAAGTAGGTATGTTAATTTTTAGAAAAGTCTTACAACATTATACTGCCTAACATACAATAGTTAATACATGCACATTTGAGGTTTATCCTCATCAGTCAAAAACTTTTAATTACACTTGCTGAAAAAGACAAAACGATTTGTACCAACAACGACAAACAATTATAATTTACAGCAAATCTTAGAGGTGAACTTGGAAAAATGTTTTGCAATAGAAAAAGATTCTTTGCTTTTAATGTGCAAATAATAGGAGATTCAGATTTGAAAATACTTAAGTAATATATGTTATAGTCCTGTATCTAATCACAAACGTCACAAATCAATTGCAAACTGTCAACAACAAATTTAAAACTTGCCTTGCCATTGTTGAACGTCAAAAGAAATGTTAAGCGGAAGTTCAGTGGACAAGATCCAAATCATAAAGCACAAAATCCAGCATTTTCAACACTGCGCGTGCAAGTTGGTTTCATATTACTATCAAAAGCTTTTCAAGGAAAAGCTCTTATATACTGAGAATAAAAATCCTTTAATTCTCGGAAGTACACAGTAAGAAATAGCGCCAGTGTTAATGTTCTTAGTGTTTGGGTTGATCAAATAGAGTTAAAATTGTAGTGTATTTATACACTTTGATTTACACTAAAAAAAGTAGTGTACATAATTACACTAAAAAAATTTTAGTGTGAAATAATTATACTAACAGGCTACTTAGTGCAATTCAACACTGGCAGAGTAATGTATATACTCTATCAGTGTAACAATAGTCAATTCTTTGGAGTGCATATTGTATTTCGCGCGCTGTAATAACACATGATTAGTTACGATGCGTTCTGATTGGCCAGAATAGTTGTAACGGTTTAGTGTTCAGTGCTTGAGTGGACAAGACCTACATATGTAGGTACATACATCAGACGCCAATACGCTATTCTAGTTAGGTTGTGTATTACATACGTGCTGCAGTAAAATAAAAGGTAAGTGATTGTCTACATATTATAAACAATACATTTATTTAGAATTGTATTATAGGAGGATACCATCAGAAAGGGCGAAAGTAAATAGGTCGAAATTCTTATCAATTTTCTGATTAATAAAGTGCCGCAGTGTTGAGCTACAGCATCGTCAGTAGAAGAAAACCTGATAGCAAGGATGATAAAATGTTCCAACATGTTCAAAAAACTACTTTCGTGTTTTGTCGATTCGTTTAATTTCAATATGTGAGTTTATATTTATACTATATAAGTACTGTATATGTATAGAATTATTTTATGTCGGAGTAATTACGTTTTATCTCAACGAACACGGTCGTTGCTTTATTTATTAGTGAATAAGGAACTTAATTTACTTTCCTTCCGTTACAGTAGTATTGATAAAACATTTAATAGAGAAACTTACCTCTTTCTAGAGTTAACAATCACTGTTGATGTTGTTTAATGCACACTAGTAGTGGCCTTACGATCTACACTAAAAAATTAGATAAACACTAAGAAGCAGTAACATTCGCACTAGTAGTGATATACTATATTTACACTAAGGCATATTAAATATCCTCTAACTACTAGTGTTAAAAAAATTACACTATTTAGAGGGACCTCCATGAACTCGGCGTAGTGTAGTTCTAGTGTTACAAATTTCTTACTGTGTAGGTACCATTTATGCACATAAAAAAAAAATCGAGTCAAATAAATATTTTTTAAAATCCATAATTTGACTCTGTGTGAGTTGTATTTAAAGGAAAAAAGAAGAAAAGAAGGTCTTGATCATCACAAAATTCTTTGCGATACATTAAAATTCTGTGCGATACATTAAAGAATTTTTTGAGGATCAAGCCCTTGTTTTCTTCCTTTTTCCTTTAAATATTTTTTAAGTAAGCAAATATTATTCGAAACTGTTTCTTTAGAGCGCACAGTTTGAAACCAAGAAATAAAAGGATGTTTCATTGGCTTAAAGCTTTTAATAATCCTTTTTATCAATGCCTGCATGTGAGTTACTGATTTACTGACAGATAATTTACCTATTCTTCTATCCCTAGATGCTCATGAAAAGCGGGTTCATAGGTTATATATGAACATCTTCAATTGGCGAATTCCTAAGTTTAGATACGTTTTAATATCGCTCTTTTGTACGTATCTCTAAAATGTGAAATTTGTAAACAACGATTCAATAAAGTTACCAACTGAGATTGAGATATCCTGTATATGTATATAAATACGTTTAATAAAGCAATGTACATCTTTCTTCTATATTTTTAGCCACGCATATTACAAAACAATCAGATTACACAATCCAAAATTACAATAACTCTACGTAAGCAATTAACGCTAATAATTATTACCACAGCTCAGATTTTGACAATTCACGGTTCATTACAATTATTACAGTTACTACTATAAACATCCTCAATATATTTCTTTAATGTCACGACACTGACATTTAGTAGAAAAATCGAAACCAATTATTCTTTAATAACAGAAAAAGTAGCTTTGCGAATATAGAAACTAATTATTGCGATGTGAGCGCCAAGATAAATGATTTAACTTTTTATTTCATATACACACCCACATTTTTGAGGGTACTTTGAATCAATGATGTTATCTTTTCCTACAAATTCAACACAAATATGTTGTGTAATTTGCAAATTTGGTTTACCTAGTTGTCATTCTACGGATATAGTAATTCCTTATTATGAAAAAAATACTGCGAAAGCAGTATTTGAGTACTGGTTCTATTAATAAAATTGTTCGGCTAGGTTAAGGATATGCATATTCTTGGACCTTATAAATATTTTAATTCGTTGACAGATGTTTAGACGCGAGATTATTCAAATAAGGATATTTGAATAATTGTAATTGTGAATCATCTATTAAAAACCAGACGTTTTATGAGCAGCTCATATATGGTAAACAGATTGGAATCTGTATTTCTAACTAATTCTACTAGGTATGTATTATTCTCGTGATTTTCCACTTCTTACTTCTTTATTATAATTAAAAAAAAAATAGAAATAGTTTCATTACATTATTATTGCATTTAAACACGGTATAGGTATATTCTCTTCGGAAGTTAACGTTAAAACTGACACATTACACACGCACACCCGATACCCCACACTTACTTCCTGTCAGCTTATTTTTATAATACTGTTGTAATACTGTCTATATTTTGCACCTTATAAATCGTCTTGAACGATAAGGTTAATGTAAATGAATTTTTTATTGAGTTCCCGTATTTCTAAAGTTCTCGAAAATTATTCAGGAGATGAGCACGTCGGAAGATTATTAGATTAGTCTCGCCGTAGCGCTTAGATGTGACAGCAATGTGAACCGTCATTCAGAAACATCGAAATTACAAAATGCAATTATCCCAATATTTCCCTATAATAAATAGTCATATATCAATTGTGTCTTAATTGAGAATTTTCAGCAATATTTACTTTTCTTTGATTAATTTGTTGAAACTTTATTCCTTAAAAAGAACACATAAATAATTTCAAAATACGTGGTTGTGTTTGTATGTATACGAAGTATACCGTATTCATAAAATCGAATCAGTAACAAAAAAAATTAACTATATTTTTTTTTTTGAATTAATAAGCTTAGGTTATAATTTGCTACCAAACGTATCAAACCAAATGGCCACTAAAATTACTGGTGGTAATGGTAAATTAATGTTTTATTATCAATATGCAGTATTCCTTCTTGGTGCGGCAGAATTTTTGATAGGAAAAATAACGTGTGTTTTTCCCAAAAACCTATTTTACTAAAATAATAGGGCGTTTTTATCAATATTTGAAACTTAAAACTTATACTTCTTGTTATTCCTTATTAATATATTAAATTATTATATTTAATTCATTTTTCTAATTTAACACGAACGTAACTAAAATGTCTATTGTAAACTACATAATTTAAACTTTAAACTATTAAATAATTTATCAATTCATTTTTCTTTTAATTTATGAAGCATTTTGTTCGGTGAGATGTATTTAAATGCTGCTAAATATCATTAAACAAGAATAAAACAAAATATTTTGTTATCTATATATGTATATCTTATAGTACATGCCTTAAGGGTAACAATGGCCAAACCACAAACGTGTGCGGCGATATATGATGTAATACCCACTTTTTATTAAAAATAAATAGCAATATACTAAAAACAACATAATCCAATAGAAGCCTTTAATATGCGCTCCATAATTATTTAGTCTACTAGTATGTTTATATTTTGTTACCTGTATTTTGGGATACTATATAATACCACAATCACAGAAAAGATTCTGTCACTAACTGTGTCCTGTATATCTTCTAGATTTGATTAAAAAATTACAAATACAACAGCAGTGCAACCAGAAAAAATAATTACCTTAAGTACAGTACCCACTTGCCATATCTACGTTTACTTTTACTTTAACAATTTCGGGTTACAAATGTTTGTTTTTATTAATGAAAAGGCCAGACAGAAGATAAAAAAGTTCGCCCATAGGTAACACGTTTAAAAACGCCGGTATTTTTTATTACCATAAGTTAGGTAGAACAACCATTTTTTTTATATGTTTCTTATGATTTATTTTTTTTTTGTATTGAACTACAAGTTTAGCTTGCTTTACACTGCTAGTAGTAACTAGAGTTGGGCAAATTTTCGGGCGCGGCAGGTACGTATTCAGAACGTGCGCTCCAACTCATGTACTCTAATAAAGCAGATGAATCGTAGAGTTGCAAGTCAGTAACAACAGTGCCCGTTTTTCTTATAAAATGTAAAAAAAAAAATTATCTAAATATGTAGTGATATAAAATGCGAATGCATCGCAAGGTGGCCTGTTTGTTCGCCTGCTTTGTCCGATTTTGTCCCCATGGAAAATTTGCACAACTCTATTAATATGTCGTGTTTATAAATACATACTAAATTACAATAATACGATTGATCTGCTTTATTTAAATTACATTATTTGAGGCCCGAGTCGCAATATGTATCTTCTCCGCCGGACAATTGCCCAACTCTAGTAATAACAATCAGACAAATTTCTTCGACCACATGTGGTTCCGGTAAAAAATCGTAGCAACTTAAATCCATGTTGACGATGCAATAACTATGTGTTATAATGGGATTAGGTTAGATTAGATTAGATCAAGATTGGGGTGGGTCACATACCTGTTTCACCGCAATCTTTTCAGATCTATTGCCATCTCCTTTTTCCTAAAAGAGACTCTCTAATTTTGCTCTCTTAATTAGGCCCATCATCTTTCAGAGCGGCTCCTTTATGTAGCTATTAGCTACGCGTTCTCCACGCCCATTAACAGAAACCTTGTCCTTGCCAAATCGTCGCATTAGCCTAGTACGTAAACTGCCGCGTCTTCCTCCTCTTGGCAGAATTTGTAAGTAGCGTCTTGTATGTACAGGTCTTTAGTTGAAGCCTCTACTTCTTTAGAATCTGTTGTTTATTTCTGGCCTAGTGACTTTTACTACTACTCTTTGGACTCATTATGCATCCATTCATCAATGCATTTTTAAATTTGCAATATTGTATTGCCAAGAGAAGGGTCGGCTCCAACCAATGACCTTGACCAGTATCGCCTGGCCACATCATTAGCCGTCTCGTTTACCTTCACACCTGAGTGGCTGGGAAACCAGGTCAATATTAATTGACTTTCTTAAACCTATTCCAAGCACTGGTTCTAAATCGCTTCAAATAACTTCAAATTTTTGATCTCGTAACACATAACTCCAGGAGTCCTATAAAAAATCCTTTTTTTAGTTTTGCAACATTTATATTAAGAAATCTTTGTATAGAGTATTGTAATTCCGTTCCCCGTTTGTCCATTGCTTTGAAAAAAAATACCAGACCTAATTTTATGTTTAATTGCGGTAAGAGTATTTTGGTGGGACTGCATCACCGAATTACGGGCTGTTCTTTTTCCCAAAATTATCTCGTATCCTGATTGGCCTATATTTGTGAATATAATATAAATAAATTATATTCAAATATAGACACAGAAAAAACTTTCTTTTATACTATTATAAATACTATTGTAAATAAAATACATTGTGTTAAATTTACTAACATTTTAGCAATTAAACTCAAGGTGTGGGTTACACATATCATATTAATTAATCCGTAAATAATGTCATTTTAATAATTTGAAAAGCTGTTGCCTTTGTTTTGTTTTCAATTCAAATCAAAAAAGAAACGAAACACGTAAAAATTAGAGCGTTATAGGAAAAATTTCCGACAGTTTCAGTATATATTTTTTCGTTAGACGTTTGTGCAGTTCTTTAAATTCTTAGTGTTTTTGTTTTTTATATTGACCAGATATTTAAAACAATTATCAAATGAAAACAAATGAAGTAAAGTTGATAATGTGTAACTGTAGAAACAAAATTTAATAGAAATGATGAAGAAAAGCATAAGGTAAAAAAATAATAAATTCACTTTTCCCAAGTAGCACGTAGATTCTGAGAATATTCCTACAATTTGTAAGAATATACGTAAAATATTCAACTAAGAAATGTATATTCCTATAACATTCTATTTAAAACTTCTAAACATATTTACACATAATCTCCTTGCAATATTCTTTTATATGTTTGTGAAAGATTCGAATAAAATTACTAGCATATTATACGTAGTCAAGTCATAATGGAATCGGCAGTTGTATAGTCATTTATATCTATATCAGATCTACACTAATGTATCACTTACAGGTTGCGCTGTGGTTGTGTAATTGATTGTATCGAGGCATGTCATCTCTTTATATATCCTTTATGGGAACCACATGTACATGAGGAATGGAGGGTGGATGTTTCATAACTTCTAAATTCAATTTCGACGCATCTATAAAAAGGCACCCTTTTTCCAGTTTATGTTTATAACCTAATGTGACCATTAAATTGTCAACATTATTGCAAATTGAAAACGTTCTTCAGTTAAAAAATATTGTGACAACGTTGTCTGATGATTTCGATGTACAGTCCTAATATATCTCTTGGTGAAGCAATTTCGAGACAAAAATGTCAAATGAACATATGCCCAAAACTCTTTCGTAACTGAGGTGCAAGCACTTGAAGTTTGAGATAACCCTATAGACAAAAAAAAATTAAAAAAATTAAAATTCATTTAAAAAGAAGTTGCTTTATTGAATGACTTGTTCGAAATGTCCGCCCAATTGCCGTTTACATATTCGAGCTCTTCTTAGAATTGATGACGTAGTTCTGCTAATAGTTTGAGGTTCAGCACGAATAATTTCTGTGGCATCCATAAGCTTCGCAACAAGTTGCTCTCTAGTTTCAGGTATTTCTGCAAAAACAATACTTTTCAGCCTGCCCCATTTAAAATAATGCAGAGGGTTTCAATCTGGTGATCTGACAGGGCAAGCAACTGCTGCACCTCTTCCAATCCAGCGGTTTCGTCTAATTATGATTAAGAAAGTCTGTTACTTGTCTACCAAAATGAGGAGATGCGCCGTTGTGTTGTATCCACATTTGTCGTTTTACATTAAGAGGAATGTCATGCAGTAATGTTGGAAGGTGATTTTCAAAAAAAACGTAAATAATGAGATTAATGAGACAGTCATTAATAATTCCACACCAAACATTCACCGAAAATCTATGTTGAGAATGGGATTCTTTAGTTTTCCGTGGATCTTCAAGTGCCCAACAATGTGAATTTCTGCTGTTATTGATGCCGTTTTGGGTGAAGAAGGCTTCATCACTAAATAATATTTTCCGACAAAGCCTTATATTCCTCACTAACCAGCGACTAAATTCAAATCTACGTAATCGTATACACACGCACAGGACATTGCGAATACAAGATAGATTTAACTAGAACTACTACCATAAATTGACTTTATGTGATGGTAGTACGTTCAACCATAACTTATTGAGCAATTGCTTGGTGACAGAAAGCGCACAAGCTAGAGCCACAGCCAGGTTTACATTCATACAAACGACTGAAAGCAAGGCATCACTAGAGCAATGTCTTCTCTTAAAAACTCTTCTGGATTTACCAGCCTTAGCGAATTAGTCGTCCCATACTCATGCTTGAGTGGCCAATAGGATTCTGCATTCGGTTACTTTCGAGGGCCTGCTTGAAATATCTTCGCACATGATATGTACTTAACGATTGATGGATGTGTGGTTCACCACCTCCTTTTCAAAGAGAGAAACTAAAATGCAGCGAACTTTAGTTTACGGAAGGTTCGAAAACAGAACAGGCTGTGGGGCTAGGATCCTTTGTCGCAGTACAAGAGTTAGAAAGTACTACCGTCTTGACCAATATACAATGATTTTTCAGGTTGAAATCTATGCCATTGAAATGTGTGCTGAAGAGATTTTAAATTTGATTTTGAAAAGCATGAGGCACAAATAAATAAAAATCAGTTAGAGTCAAGCGGTACTCCAGACACGAGAGGTGTGTAAATACAGTTTTAAGTTAATCTATAGCTGTAAAAATACTTTAAATCCATCTTGGACGGCTAATAATCTATCCCTAACCTGGGTATTTGGCATTCATTCATTAGGGAAAATGAGGAAACAAGCACCCTACCTATCGAAAAAGGGTGCGGGTAGAACCTGCTAATGGCGTGGTATCTATAATAACTACCCAGCAAATCAATTTCTGGGCGTAACAGAAATGGATCCAATATTGGAATAATTGTCTTGGTTTGATGTATGCGAAGATGTACGTTGCATTTAATTTTATTGGCATTGAAGAACTACTTGAACTTGACCGCAAAAGTGTCAAGGCAAGGTTTTTACTTGTCAGATTCAGAGAGCACCAACACGGGATTGAATTCTCCGACGGGACTGAATACCGACTGCCTTTGGAAAACGAGAAGACAAATGCCCATATTTTCTGCCACTGTCCTGCCACTATAAAAATGCGGTTTTGATCTGAGGAAGATTAACCTAACTCCCCTAGAAAACGTGACAACAATTTCATTCAACAAGATTCTGAGCTACGTTAAGGAATTGCACTTCATGAATTTTAAGATATCATTCGCAATAGGCCCTAGCGGCTTCAGTGGACAGGACAATTAATTAATTAATAAATTAACTTCCTTTACAGTACCTAATCTTTCTGCAATGTCTTATACGCTCACATACGCTCAGGTTTATTCATTTCTTGATTTGAATGGTTCTAAAGGTGAAAGGGGATTGGTTTACTGACACAGCAATCAAGGTTACGCATTCTAAAACTTGGTCGTTAGCATATTTCTTCATATTCTTTTACTGACAAATGAAAGTATTTTTAAATATAGTATATTTTGGAAATATTTTCCGAATTACAAAAAAAATGTACGATCAGAGTGTAAGAAAAAAATGTTCAGTGTTTTAGTACCATTATCTTTTAATATTGTTGTACCCATGGTTTTCGATAGATAATTTAGTTCTACATTAAATGTTATAAAAATATGCAGGCATTTTCTTTGAGAAAAATTGTTTTTACGACTAACTATAAGAAAATACGGAAAACCAGGTTTAGGTTGTGGGGCATTGCATCCTGTATAATTTTCTCCACTTTTTATTTCTTCATTAAATGATAAAGAACCTATATGTTTGATAGTTTTCATTATACCTCTAAAGCTACAGACACATTCCCTTAACACACCATACGTTTCCTTACTTTTTTTCAGAAACGTGGCAATAAGACGGCTATTACGTTATAAAAGTTGTTTGTCAAATATCTTTCAGCAGAAAACTTTTATAGTGTAATATCCGCCTAACACTAAAACGCTAACTGAGAAGTGAGATATTTTGTGAAGGTTACTTTGAAATGCCGAGTAATTTCTAAAAATGATTAAAAAGATATATATTTCCATTTATTACAGTTAACCATAACTCCCAGTGTGACAAGTAGAATTGATAAGGTTGTTTTTCTTAAATATATCAGCTTAACCCCTTAAAAATCAAGGTACCATCACAAATTCAAGAAATTCGAGGATTCTTTGAATCACCAGTCATAGTTAACCTGCTTAAATTATCTCTTTTCCTCCTTCTTAATATCATCGCCACAAATTTGATAAATCTGCTTCCGGTTATATCTAGCAAATCCTTCTTTCGGCGGTTGAACAAAAAGTGCTGTCCTTAACGATGCCGAGCGTCAAGTGAGGTCAAGTGACTCCAAATGAAATTAGTTCCAACGTCGTTTTTAATCTAGGCTAACTTTTAATTAATTTGTAGTGATGATTTTGTAAATTTTGAAACGACAGTTTATTGACAATTTACTTTTGCTACTTCTTACTTATTCCTATTATTCACATTAATAACTTTGATTACACATTACAGGATGAAATTTTGGTTGAATGTTATTTAGATTAGAGTTAAAATCAAGCCAAAGCATCACGGGCAAAACGGTCAAAAAATTTTATGCTAAAAAAAAGTGCGCTAAATTTATTAACTTCATCAGAGTCTACAATGAGATGTAGTACATAAGATACTAATTTAAAATGATAAATTTGATAACCTTAGGTGGATCCAACCAAGTTTTAATGATAAATTAGACTCATGAAATCCAATAAACGTAGATGAACATTGAAATTATAATATTTAATCAAAATACATATAGTAAAAAGTAAACAATTACACCTACTAATAATGACCATAACTATAACTGGTGGAGTTGATTGAGGTTTCATAAGTTAGGAATTCAAAAACTTCTCAACATGAAGTCAAGGCAAATATCGAAACTAGAAAATTCCCTAAGAGATTACAAATAATTCTATAACTACTACACCCAGAATTTCCTATACCAATTTTCAACCGTTACGATATTACGATTGCTGTGAAAATTTTTACATTATGTACAACAAAGTACGTAATAGATAAATTTTCAATTGCCTTACCAGCTAAAGGTCGCCATTTTAAATCCACCCACTACTAGCATTGTTCCACCAAAACTTAGTGAAGTGGAAGTTCTCGCAGAATCATATTGCATGTCTAGTGACGTATATCAAAGAATTTGAAAATTAAAAAACTATTTTTTTCCAAATAAAATATTTTTATAATGTTATAAGAAGGTATGGGAAGCCCTAGTTCTGATCGTCACAGAATTTTATGCTGAATTTAAAAATTTGATAGTGCATAACATATATGAAGTTAATAAAATTTGCTATCAGCAATTGTAAGACTTAAAGCTCAACTGGAATTTCTCTAAAAATAGAAGATCACAGTTATATGGGCATACCTTAGAAAATAATAAAGCAGTTACATATGTATTTAAAAAATTAGAAGAAGTGACTTAAAACAGTGGCGGAAAAAAGGAGCTTCTTTACACATACAAAGAAAATATAAATATATTATTGTGATTTTCAAAATAAATTTGCCTAGCTAATGTTTTTTTAAGAAAAAATGAAAACTTTAAAATTAAATCTGTTTTGCTTTACAGATACCTTTCTTTATATCTTTAATGATATACACAACACAATTCTACTTCACTAGATGTAAATTACCGTATATATCCGAGATATCTCGAGTTCACCACTGCAGATTATGCGCACTAGTGATCTCCCCTCTTACTAACCAATGAGTAGTTTTTTTAGTAACAAATTAATGTATTTCTGCTTTTACTGTAATAATTAAGAGGATTTTTTCCCAAGAAAAATGTTTCTCCTCACGCAGCATTCAAACCTACTTCCCCTCGTTTGCCGGACAAGCGCTTTACCAATTAAGCTAGTAGAGGAACCGAACAGACGTCGATATTAGATCTTGAAAAGGTAGGCAGGACGGCAAATATGCAAAGATTGCAAGTTTTTTACAGTACGAAAATAACAAATTAATGTATTTCTGCTTTTAGCTGTTTAAAGCAGTAATACATTAATTTGTTATTTTCATACTGTAAAAAACTTGCAATCTTTGCAGTTTTTTAGTAGTTTATTTATATTATTTTTACAGTTATGGATACGTCGTCGAGGTGGCTGCACATCTTGAGTCTCCTAAATTACTAACTTGTATATTGTTTGTTTTTACTTAGTTAAATATGTATTTATAGTTTAATTTTTAATCATTCAATGTATTAAATGAGTTTTTTTTAATAAAACAGTGTAATTTTTAATAACATGTACACTTTATTAACAAATTTATTTCAAAAACATATAAAGAGTTAGAGAACTCTTACCCGAGGGTGAGTATACTTATTTTTTTCATGTTCAAATCAAATATTAACTACCGTCCAGTATATTTTGGTTTCATAAATTCTCAAAATAACTTTTAAATATCCTGCTATTATAAGAGAAAAAACCATCAACCACGTCTACCAACTTATACATATTAAAATTTCAATTCCAACTGTCATTTTGTAAATATGAAAAATAACCTCAATATGTTCGAATTGCTTGATATCTGTTTACACAGAAATTTAAATGATAATTTAACAAAATACCTCGAACATCAGCTTGCGCACACCCGAAAATACTTGAGAATGGAGTTCCCTCGCAGTGGCAAATCAAAGATGTTGCAGAAAGAATCCAGATCAGGAGAATACTGCCGATATGCGAAAAATCCAATGGAAAGTCTCCTTCACAGCATCCCAAAATGTATCAAATGTACTCAATACAGCAGAGACATGTATGATTCCATATAAGAAAAGTACCAAAGTATGTTAAACACAGCAAATTTCCCTATAATGTTGAACATTCTGACATGTCTTCTTATTTTTAGCGATGATAAATACATCAATTCACAAAAGAAATTCTTTTCGATGTTGGATATATTACAGAAATATGATTTAATTCATTTGACTTCAGGAAAAGTTAAAAGTTTTTTTTATCCAAGAACCCGAATGCCAAGATTTCCACTCAGGTATTCTTACGAATCACATTGAGTCTCTACCCCATTGAAATAAAACCGAATCCTAGGATACTAGAGTATCGTACAGTTGCCAGACGATAAATTATATATTCAATTTCCACGACTACTAATGCGAATTAACCCAAATTATACTGGACTTAGGTGTGTACATAAAAGAATAATTACATTTACTATGGTTGATAGTTTTCTCTACGTATGTACCACAACAATATACAGGGTTTTCCACGGAACTGGCTGGTTAGAAGTTTTCCGGCTTAACGAAATTCCTCAGTTTTAAAAAATTGGGGTTTGCAACAATTTGGCACTTACTTTCTTTCTGAAATATTTTCACCTTTTTGCACTTCCGGTTAACCGGAAGTCGCCACGAACTTTGTTATTTTAATGGAACACCCTATATATTATTATATTTTTGAATTTACCATAAAATTTCTATGACGATTACCATTAGGGTATCTATATACCTATCTTCAACTGTTTCTAAGATATTACGATTTTGTTAAATTTTGACTTTACATTGTCGTATATAATTGATTAATTCTCACTTGATTTAAGTGTCAGAAATCTCCGACTTTGAAATCAACAAGTACTAACATTGTTTTACCAAAACGTAGAAAAAAAAATTCAGTGACATTATACAGGCTGTTTAAAAATTAGTGACATATTCAAGAATTTTGAATGTTGCAAAACTTAATTTTTTCAAATAGAACACCCTGTACATTTTTCTATTTTTTGATGTACAATTAAATTCTATGCCGATTTGCTGTAGCATTCCCTATACCCATGTTCGGTAGTTTTCTTTTAAATTACTCGTTTTGTTTATCACCGCTTTCAAATGGCCGAATAATTTCTATCTGGTGGGCCATGACATTAACATCACAACAATTTATTATTAGTAGTAAGTATTATTGTTTAATCATTGTTTGTTACACGTCGCGTGTTCAGATCGATGAATATTATTATGGAACTTATGAATTAGATAATGAAAAATATTGAAGGAGCTTATTTTAACCTGGATACTTTAAATTTATTTTACATTCACTGAGAATGCAGGATGAACTTATAGAGAATTTATGGTAATTATAGGAATTTATTTTCGGCTAATATATCTAATAAAATTCAGAAAACTTTGAAATAATACATTACATAGATTACACACTGTATGCAACTTTGGGTACTAGCAAGCAAGATTTAATGATTCGTGTGACGAGAACGTTTGATGAATTAGACCCAGTTGAAGTGAGAAGAAGTATAAGGCGACACATTAAGACGTCGAATAAATAAATGCTTTGACGTAAATAAATTCACATTAAGCATTTTTTTTTGATGCTCTATGTCATGGTTCAAGTTTATGCTGCTTGTAAATTGCATTTGTTAAGTATGCATGTATCTAAATATCCTTCATAAAAACCTTTATAAATTTTGAAAATACTTTAATATATCAAAAACTTTAAAAACATTTGTCTGACAAGCACACTACTGTTAGTGAAACAATTTTTGTTATGTTTGTTGTTATCGTTTATGCCATTTCCCTTAATTTGAAACCAAGCTATCAAGAAAAATCATTTCAAAATTTTCTGAATTTTAATATATTCACAACCAATAAATTCCTTTAATTACATTGAATTTCTCTATAAGTTCTTCCTGCATTCTCAGTGAATCTAGAATAAATTTATGGTATCTAGGTTAGAATAAGCCCTCCAATATTTTTCATTATCTAATTCATAAGTTCCACAATAATATCATCGATCTGAACACGCGACGTGTAACAAACAATGATTTATAACAATAATACTACTAATAATAATAAATTGTTAGTGATGTTAATGTCATGCCCACCAATAGAAATTATCGGCATTTGAAAGCGGTGATAAACAAAACGAGTAATTTAAAAGGAAAACTACCGAAGATGGGTATAGGGAATGCTACAGCAAATCGGCATAGAATTTAATTGTACATCAAAAATAGAAAAATGTAACAGGGTGTTCTATTTGAAAAAATTAAGTTTTGCACATTCAAAATTCTTGGATATGTCACTAATTTTTAAACACCCTGTATAATGTCACTGAATTTTTTTTTACTTTTGGTAAAACAATGTAGTACTTGTTGATTTCAAAGTCGGAGATTTCTGACACTTAAATCAAGTGAGAATTTAATCAATTATATACGACAATGTAAATGTCAAAATTTTAACAAAAATCGTAATATCTTAGAAACAGTTGAAGATAGGTATAAGATACCCTAATGGTAATCGTCATAGAATTTTATGGTAAATTCAAAAATATAATAATATATAGGGTGTTCCATTTAAAATAACAAAGTTCGTGGCGACTTCGGTTAACCGGAAGTGCAAAAAAAGGTGAAAATATTTTAGAAAAGAAAGTAAGTGCCAAATTGTTGCAAACCCCAATTTTTTAAAACTGAGGAATTTCGTTAAGCCGGAAAACTTCTAACCAGCCAGTTCCGTGGAAAACCCTGTATGTATAGGTACTATTACTTATACAGTTATTTTAAGTTTTCTTGCTCCCATATTCATAGTTCAGGCAAATCTTAAGGAAAAGTATGACTTACGTAAGGAGACCTTACACCTTAAATAACTTTCTATTTCGTAGTCATAATATCGACTCACTTCGGCTATTCTCGGACAAGGATGCTTTCTCTGGAATTAATGAATAGAATTCTATTCAATGGCATTGCCATAAAATCAGCTGCGTACCACATTGACTAGCTTCACATGTTACTTTTGTACTTACAATCTTCTATATTTATAATTATTTTGTTTGTTGTTGACAGTTTACGACTGGTTTGTGACGTTTATGATTAGATAGTGGTTTTCAATTTTATTTGATTAGTATGTTTAGAAATTTGTGTAAACTGAATAGATAGACCATAATATAAAGTATTTTTAAATTTGAAACTCCCACTATTTACACAATAAAACTCAAGGAATCTTTTTTTTCTATTTCAAAAATTTTTTCCAGTGTGCTCACCAAGATTTGCTAATGTCAATATTTTGTCGTTCGTCATACAAACCGTCTTGTCTTTTTTAGCAAGCGCAGTTAAAAGTTTTTGAATGATGCGAATAAATCTCGAATCTGCTGTATTAACTGTACTGTACGTAATAGGCAAATACAATATAAATACGTTTACTAGTATAATATTTGGTAATACAATGTTGTAGGACTTTCATAAAAATTTACTTACCTACCTTGAAACTGTATATCAGTGACAAAAACAGCACAAGAAGTTAATGGTGCAAAAAAGTAATGATATGGATAAACCATCAGGATTCTTGCTCGGTAATCTTTCCTGTAATAGCGGCAATAAAATGTAGTTGTTTAGAAACAATACCTCTTTCTAAATTCTGATTACTATTTCCGGAATTTGTGCGGTTGCTATTACTATATATTTTATGATTTATAATTCCAAAAACCCTATATCTGCATGCATCCCATTAATTAATTAATAAACGATTAATGACATCCAAAATGACAACATGTGTCAAATTTATATCAAGTATTCTTTCCTACGATATCCTAGTCAAAACTTTCTGACCAATAACCAATTTTTATTGACAACTTGCCCCACTGTTTATTTTTTTTTACCTTTTGATGTTTTCTTGAGATACTTGACATTATGTTGGCAATATATTTATTTCTATTATTTTCAGTATCACTGCATTCTTCGAAAACAAAATATTTATTAATACAAATTTTGTCAAATATCCATTTTCCAATATTCCGAATACGTTGCTATATGGCGACATATAAGTACTTTGACTTGTTGGACAAGAACAGTTCTCTTTGATAACTTGTTCCGGCTCCAGTATATATTAACAGTTAAACACGCTGTATTGCCATAATGCTTAACTGAGAAATAACAAACTCACTCTATGACACTTTCATTATGCTTGCCTAACTTGTCTTTTAAAGTAGCTAACTTGGTACCCCGGATACCATACTTAAAGCATTTCCACTATAACATATACTTTATTAGTTTCACCTCGTTCAGCAAATCATCATAATATTATCTCTAAAATATTCCAATATCGAGGAAAATGTTATAACATATTTTGCGGCCACTAAAATATATAAATTTTCAAAACTGTAATGAAGAAACTTACTTTCAATTGCTAATGAACAATACATGAATATAAATTCAGTTAAAACAGCAGGAGGTTATATCACACTAAAACGGCATGATCATTTACGCCTGTTTCCTAATTCAACTCATAATTAATATTCTGAGCAATTAAACGTAGCAAATGGTTGCTTCTTATTTGTTTTCAACGCCGGGATATGTTGCGGAAACAATTAAGAACATTTAGGCACATTTCCGGAAACAAGAAATTTCCTAATGTTGCTTCAATGGAAATGTAGCTTACAAACGAAGGCAATAAGTTTTAATCTAAAAAACCACATTCAAATTTAAACAAATCATGCCATGAGTGGATCGTCCTTATCACTCATAAGAAGACATCATTATTTTGCGAAAAAAAATATAAATGAATCAATACAATTTATAAACAAGACCACGTGAGAGGACGTCAGGGGCACAGAATAGAGAATAACAGAAGTTTCACCCCGGTGATTATATGGACAGATATTTTATCCTTTTTTTAATTACATTCTGGCGATGTTTATATCCTTTTTCAATCAACTTTTGGCGTTCTTTCGGAGCGATGGCGCACTATACGCAGACTCGTGGCGTCGTATAAACAACAACAAAAAATAAAATCGTGATCATAGGGAATAATATTTCAGTGAGATTTCTCGAAATAGTCATATTAATAGTCATTATACAAACGTTATCATTGCTAGAAAATTTATTCTTGAAATTAAGTTTTTTCTAAAATTTCGTGCAAATTAGTTAGGGAGCAGCAAATGATCTTCAGCACCAGGGTGTCCCTGAAGTGCGGGTATATTACAATTATACAAGCAACAAATAATGATAAAACTGAGTATGAAATTAACCTCTATGAAACAGAGTTATAACAAAATCTTATAGAAACACTAAAAATAGTCAAATAAATTGCTAAAATTGCATAACTGAACAGAAAATATTTTTTTTTTATAATATAAAGTTCAAGGCACAATCGAGGAAGATATCCTTTATAACCTTAATTATATTTTAAATAAATGATTGACTTAATTTATCTTAAATGATTACTGTCCTTACATGTTTTTTGTTTGCTAAAGATCTACATGCTTGAATTTAGTTTGTTAGTTATTAATAATATTTCTGCTTATGAAGAGCTATTATTACGTTTTTATTCATTCAATATTATAGTTTTTTCAAAAAGTCCATATTTACGTTGCCCAATGAAGCGTATCGCGATGTTTTGTCAGATTGAGATCGATTGTGCGGTTTAATAGAGGCAGGATAGTATTCACGTAGTCGTCCTATTACCCGCTCTTTGGCTCCATTGCATACGGTGTTCATCATTATTATACTGTTACTCCCGTCTGCCAGCAATTGTTGCTTGTGATTAGAACGTGTTGTGGTGTGCGTTGTACGATCCTAATCAGAGCGGCTTCGTTAGAAAACTATTTGCAGCTACAACAAATTCCCATGCTATATCTATTTTTAAATTTGAGCGCACACACTTTTTTATAAAAGCTGAATAATTACAATCATCCTTAACCCGTGCTTCACCTGAAAGTGCTACACGAGCCTCCTATCTAAATGCTATATGGATTCATAACAATTGAAATGTTCCTATTTTAACTAAATAATTTCCCTATGATAGTTAATAACAAACATATAATAATTGAATAAATCCGGTTTGAATAGTGTTTGAATGGTGTAGATAATAAGATTAATAAAATGTACTTCCTTTCTATTCACTTTATTTTGAAAAAAAATAGCATGTTTCGCGTTGACGCCATCATAAGTATGTTGGTATGTTGTACATGCTAAAAGTATTATTTAACACTACTTCGTCACTAAGAAATTCTTCATCATATTCAGTCATAACTACGTATTACCTACTAACTATAAAGTATTGCCGTCCGCCGCTGCCACAGTGCAGTTGTCGCCTGCCGTCGTGTTCGGAATCGTACCTTTAAAGTAACTACTTTGGAACTAAGGGAACGTTGCCACGACGCGTGTTGTTTACATTAGTTGCCATTGAGGTTATTGCACATAGCGTCTCATTCTATTTTCCTCCGAGTTTTATTTGTTTCTGCTACCTTTCACTCGCGATTTCTAGAAAACAGTTATTTTCATAAAATAACCGCAATATAGACCAAGAGCGTTCATAGTTTGAATCGCAAATCGTTAATTGCATCATGTGTGCAAATTTTGAGGAAGAGCGAGACCTTTATTGTCTTTAAATGCTGTCCGCGAGGTAATATTTACTTTTTACTCATAAAAATGAGCAATATAATTAATTATGATATATTCTTCACAGAGAGCATCTAAATCCCTAGGAATAAGTATTGCTTCAGTTAGTAAAGTTTCTAATGGTGTTAAAAAGAGAAACGAATTACATAGTTCTAAACCAAAACGTCAAAGGAGGAAACCAACAGTTAATTTTTTGCTGAGTGCGCTATCAGAAATGCTGTGTGTAATTCAATTACTTGATTTGATTAAAAATTAAGTGAAACATATCATAAAGTCCTACGTATTCCACCATATCATTGGAGTATAGAAAAGAAATATTATGCTGATAATGTTGGAGATATACTATAATTGAAAATGCGAAATCAGTTTGGTTAGACGCTCTCAACATGATTACTCCAAATACAATACGCCTTACGGATTAGGAGGAGGAGGAAATACAGAAATGGGGGTACAGGGAAGTGACGATTGGCCGGGAGATATATCGGGTAATTGGATCTATTTTATCTATGTTGTGCGGAGAGTATTGACACTGAAGAATAAACTCGTCAAGATTTAGTCACAAGAGTTTTCATTATCAAGATGATGAAAATTGTAATTATATATACCACTACTGCTGGAAGTTTATTATTAAATTGTTGATATAACAACGCCGATCTATGTGTTTTCATTGGGTATAAGTAGTAAATATTTTAAAGTATATGCTTTCGTATTGAATATTTGTTCAAAAGAGTTGTTTACACTTATTAAAATGCTCATATTTATTCCCCAGTTTTGTGATACTTCTATTACAATTTTTGTTTTTATTCCACCTAATAACAAATGAAAGTTGCATTTCAATTTGCAATCTACTAGTTATAATATCTTATAATAAGTAATTATTGTTTATAATGTTTTGAGGATAGTAACGGTTCACGCTACATAGAATGAAATAGCACAAATAAAAATTCTATTGTGTAAATGCTAACAGTTAAAAAACATTTAAATAACCTAATGATCAACTTATCTATGACATAATCACATTTTTTTGTCAAACTGAAGTTTCTTTATGTGTTCACGTTATAACTGACAACATAGCGTCAACTCACAATCACCTGCAACGAATCTTATCGTGAAAATAGTATATCCTTAATATCTGTTTCGCGTACCGGCCAATTTAACCCCTTAGCTAATGCCCTTAACTTCCGTACGCGACCGCCATCATGAGTGAGGTGGACATTCCAAATAAGATTTCCCGGCTTATATCTATCCCACCACATTCACAATGCGAATCATTAATCTCCCCCTACATAAATATGATTTGAAACTACCGTGTCCTGTTATTAATTCTACCGCCTGCTACAACAAATTAACCCTCATTTCCATAAAGTATTTAAGACTACCGATAAATTTCCTAATCCACCTACCATTTAAAATAATATCCCACCTACCCTGGGAATCAAGTTTATCTTTAAACGCTTTTTTAACTACCCTAACCGAAATTAGCCCATATCTAATAACCGCACTATCTCCCCTGTTTACCGCCTTTTTCATTGTACCTGCGTGAGCCCTAATCCAAAAAAGTTTTATATCCCTCTCACGCAACATATCCCAAGTATCTAATAACAAATCAGTCGGATTTTTTAAATTCCCTAACGCCTCAAATACAGATAAGCTGTCTGTTATAATTCTCACGTCCCATATAATTTCCCATTCGCGGCTAATATAAACTACTGCCTGATTTATTGCAATGATCCTTAATTTAATTTCAAGCACACACAGATGAGTGAGCACAGCGTGTGTCAAAAAGTACGTACCATATGCGATTCTTGTTTGCTACGGGCTTTTAGAAAATCTCATTGACGCAGAAAGTTTGGAATAGAAGGAGGTAACTTAAATATTTAACGAAAGCCATGCTGATATATGACCCCAATCAGCCTTACGACTGTTCTAAGGATTTGGAGAAAATTTAAAGACACCGGTTCTGTTGCAAATAAGTTCAAAAAACTTCACTACAAATGGGTAACTGGTGAAGGTTTAATTGTTTTATTAGATATTATTTATTGGATATTACTGAAAATGGCGATACAATTTTAGGAAAAATTCTGACAGAAGGCCTGTATCAGTTACCAGCTGCAGTCGAATACTAAACAAAAATTGTTTTCGCCTTTGTAATCCCAGATTCATAAGCAAATATATAAAAGATAGAGATTTTGTTTCTCGACTTGATTTGTGTGTTGGTTTGAAGGTGAGCGCGAAGATAACAGAAATATTTTGCAACTTCAAATTCTATGGTCAAACGAAGCCACTTTTATATCAAACGCTACCGTACGTTCTCAGAGTTGCAGATGGTGAGCCTAACACAACTGTAACATCTTTATTTAATCTAGGCACCAATATTCGTTGAAAACTAACGTCTGGTGTGGTATTTTAAATAGTAAAATAATTGGCCCGTTTTTCTTTCGCGAAAACCTCAACTCGCAAAAGTATCTGCACTTCCTAAAAAATGAACTTAAAATAAAATATTAAATGCCTTTAAACGTACGATGCACGTTATGGTTTCAATATGACGGAACACCCATGCATAATACGTCAGAAGTATATTTGTTAAACCAAAGGTTCAACGGTAAGTGGATTGGACGTTGCCCTAACTATCCGTGACCAGTTCGATCTCCAGACCTTACCCCAATGGATTTTTTCCTCTGGGGTTGTTTGAAGGTCAGGATTTATGAAGAGCGATCCCCCGCAGTCAAGACCATCTTCAAAATATCATTACCAAACATGTAGCATCCATACCCGACCGTTTCATAATTAACGCTATCGATGATACGTTGCAACAATGCCCGATCGCTTCGCGAAAGCACTGTAAGAATTACGTAATACATATACCGTTCAAGACAACACTGTATTACAGCGCTGCAGCGCTAAGGTTCCCTGAATGCGACCAGTGGTATTTCGTGGAGGACTACAGTCTGTATGGAACGGGTGGGACGGCACCTACACTGAAAAAAAGCTCTTGTTAAAATTACAATTCAGGTATTGTAATATGATTGGGGTAAATGTTAGCACAATTGATGTAATTATTATCATTCAAAGACAGTAATTGTTCCTTACGAGAGAGTAAAAATGACAATAACTTTATTGTTAATTTTTGGTCTATGTTTTTACTACACCGATAGTAAAAAATGCATAACGTTCTGGTATATCAAAAAGTTTGTTCGCGTCGCATGAACTATTTGCACTATTACGCACTTTTGCACACAAAAGTTCTTAAAGTGCATAATAGTGCAAATAGTTCATGCGACGCGAACAATCTTAAAGTGTTCAAGTGTCATTGGTTATAGTTCCAATTTAGGCCCGCATTCCTAACATAGCCGACTTGTAATATTTTCTATAGGTACATGTGAGTTTTACTATATTATCCGTGACGCGTCATTCGACCTATTTAAACCAATAAGGAACTTCCCTCAAAATAACCCTTCCTAACCATGTACGAACGAAAACTGATTGCATTTTTGACTATTATTGTAGTAATTTTGAGTTGTTCATATAATACAAACTTTACTGAGTTATTTATGCTACTCCGTTTATTGTAAAATCTGATTTACTCGATACTGGTAAATACCATGTATAAATGTACCATTCGCATGGGTGATTGATTAAATTTACAGTGGATTGTAGTGTGCATGAACAGTGCACTCAAGTTATTATTGCAATGTTGTTGTACTAATACCTACTTGGGTTTTATGGTTAGTTTTATAACAATAAGTTTACCATAAAAATATCGCATGCTTTACCGCATGCTGCTGTTGTCACAATAATTAACACAGTGTTATGTTAAATGAAACACATTTGTGTTAAATCCAACAATAATTTTTTCTCAGTGTATAAATGTGATAACATCAGATTTACGTAGTTTAAAGTTTCTTTTTTTTTACAGTTCAATATTATTACATTCCGTTGGCTTTTTCTTTTTCTTGTCAATGTTGAAAAGAATGAATCATTTTTGTCAACCTTATCTTTTTTCAGCAGCTAATTTTCTGAACGCATTAAAGTTATTTTGAAGCATTACTCATCATTAATAGAACAGTTCAATTCTAAGTTCGCCGAGCTTGTGGAGCAAATTGCATCAAAAAATACGCCGTAATTTTCAATAAATCTTAATAATAACCCATAACACAAATATGATTCACGTTTTTTATTAGTTATATCAGTTACAAATACTCTAAGCTGGTTAGATTTTGCAAAGGTGGAATGCATAAGAGTCATGCTGAAAAAAAGATTTTTTTTTATTTTTGAGATAGGAGGCTATAATTTCATTAAGTATAACTATTAATTCAGAAAGCTTTTTCTAATAACATTATAACAAAATAGTTTTAGCTATGAATTTGCGTAACAGTAAAAAAATAATGTGTCTGTTTATTACATAATCAGTAAAATCTTCTATTTTACTGCGGTCTTCAAAATATCAAAAATAATTATATACCGTTAGGTATAATTTGACTTAAATGTTCACACGTGAATTACGGGTAATCAGTCATTCTTTCAAAGTTGCTGACGTCAGATTAATGGCTCATATATTTTGAGGGTAACACTCACCAGAATATTTGATCGGTATTAGATACTTTTAATGTTTGCTCCTATAACTGCATAGATACTCAAGTGCGCTAATTATTGTCATAGTTTATTTCTGTATTAATATTATGATATGCATTTTTACTACTGAACGTTAATATAACGTTAGGTGTCTATAAAATATAATTAATATATTTATGTATAATTATGTTATAAACATTATAAGAAATATGCAATTACGCATTTATGCAATTTTAACAAGAGTTTATATTATTTAATGTAAGTATAATATAATTTCTTATAATTTGCAATATTTTTGTCTAATTAATGTTGATGGAACGCTTCAGACCTCAAAGTGGAGGATATACAGTAATTCGCCCTAAACCTGTCGTATCTGACAATGAGTTAAAGACATATCTGTGCATTGGACCTACAACAGCATACTTGAACTTTAATAGTGTTTCGTTTTGGTAAATTGTTTGACTTTTTTTCTTTACCTTTTTTTTCCAAACCATATACCTATTACTGTGATATGGTAAAACCATTTATCAATGGTAGAATTACATGAGGGTACAAATCATTCTCATGTAGTTCCACATCCTTTAATGTTAATTATTTAACTTTAAAACAGGTTGACTTAATTGCAGCAGTAACTGAGTAACTTCTGAGAACGCAAATAAATATTCTAATATATCGAGCGTTAACAGGCGGGTTTTATTTAATAATTCTTCATTGCTGGAAGATTCGTTGATAAGAAAAAATGCGTTCCCTATACGGGATGTTGTGGTGATGTGAAAAAAAATAAAAACACAAATACCGTTATAGAACATTGCTTTATCTCAAATTGAAAGAGCCTCAAAAGTTGCGGGAACCGAGATATGAAATTTTAAACTTACTCTTCGTTACCGCTGATATTGCAGCCGAGAGCTTGACGACAAACACATACCTGCTTTGGTTACTAAATGTATGGAAATATTTAGTATAGTAAATATTGCGTAAATATATTTTTTGCGCCTCCATCCAGAAACACTCATTTTGCAGTACCTAAAAGCGGCAGGAAAACTATTATCTACTAGGCAGGCAAAAAATGTCACTAAAGGTTGGCCACACTAGATTCACATGACAGATGTGTAATAAATTGTCATCAAGTTACTGTTCAACCATGCTAAGATGAACTGGTGTCTTCATTACACTTATTATTGATAAATAGATATTAAACTAGAAGGAAAATTACAGAAAACGATTTATCCTCGGAAACGTCAAAGTACTAAGGTATGTGACATGTGTGCCAACTTGTACTGACAACTCCTTAGTGTCAAAATTTCTTTTCTATTTTCAATTCAAAATTAAGATTTGTCGGCCCAAAGAACATTGTGTATCACACGGCCAGAAGAAACTCTTTTGCGAGTATTCGTACTTGTACACAAACCTGCAGTTTCTGGCCTAGTGATACAAATAACTATTAACTATCTCCACATTTGTCCATTAAAACGAATTTCCTAAAAAAATCTACTGACCATAAATTAAATTAGAAAGACAGCCTTTGCTTTCTTCTTGGTTTCAATTACTGTATTTTTATTCTCAGCAACGTTTTCCTTATATAGAAATAGATTTAAAAGCATCAATATATTTAAAACTTAAAGCGTCAAAATTATATTTGTTTTATACGTATTTATCTAAAAAGAATAATAATGATATTTACAATGATGCTGATTACATTTTCTCGATTTTACAATTTTAGCAGAAAAACTTGGAATTTAGTTTGAATTCATAGTGCTCGCGTTAGAAATCCTGAAAAAATCCGGAGTACGCTGAAAGCATTTTCGGAATATATACAGTGAGGACACGTGGAGTGGAAGAAATTCACTTAAAATTCAAGGGTTTGTTTTTTAGAAAAACGCTCGGACACGTCAATTTATATTTTTGGCTGCATTTTTTATGGTAAATTCATGTATACAATGTGGCCCAAAAAAAAAATAAGTTACGACGGCCAACTAAATTTTCTTAAATGAAAACATCTATTTTTTATTTCATTTTTGAATTTTGCATCGAATTCTAAGAATGTTTCATGTACAATGTGCTATACCTAAATTCAACAGTTCCCGAGAAATTTGTGATTGATTTTTTATAAATTTGTGAGGACGCGTGGGTTAGAATAAATTGATTTAAAATTCAGGGGTTCGTTTTTTGGAAAAACGCTTGGACACTTTGATTTTTACTTCTGGCTGAGGTTTTTTCTTCATTGTACATTGATCTATACAGTGTTGGCCAAAACTAAGTTACGACTTCCAATTAACTTTTTTAAATCAAAATACCTGCTTTTTTATTTCTTTTTTGGATTTTGCATCCAATTCCAAGTATGTTTTATATATTAGGTCCTACACGTATGCTCAAATTGTTGACCATTAACTTGATGACAATAGACAAGTCGATATTCAAGTTCTCGCGAATAGCGTGGGGGCACTCTATCCTGTTCGAACCATATCGAATCTGCCGGTATATTTGCGTTCTCACAATTCGGGCAAAATATATTTAAACTTGGTAATATGGAATTTTGTAGTAGATTTAAATAATTTTCAGAATTATGTATTCACTCAATAAAAAAGGAGCCTACAATTGAGGTACCTGCAATGTCGGCCCATATATTTACTTTTTGAGAGAATAGTGCACGACTTTCCATACTCCAGTGTGGGTTTTCTGGTACCCAATATCGACAATTTTGCGTGTTCGAACTATTCAAACAAAATATTGCTTTGTCGGTAAAAACTATTTTACTTAAAAATTACGGGTTGGCATTGCATCTATAATATCCATCATTATTTCGGTTGAGATCATCTTCAATAACTTTCTGAACTAAATATACTCTGTATGGGTGCTATTTGTGCTTGTGTAAGTATTTTAGAACCGAAGATTTATAGACTGACTGGACTACAGCTACTTGTCGAGTTGGTTTTTAGCGGATTTTCTTTTAAATCGAGCAAAATATTCCATTGTGTGTCCTGTGGAACTGGAAGATGGTTGGCTTTATAATTGTCTCTTACGTGAGCCGGGTCTCTAAACTTTTTATTAGCTACCGATCGTATAATAGGCGTTTCCAGGTATTTATTATTAAATAATTTGCAGACTTGAGCTTGTGTTTAGGTCCTGTCGCCAGTTCATATCCTACCATCATCAAAATTCCTATTCGTCGCTTCTCAGTTAAACGTGCCATTCTTTCAAACTTTACAACTGCACTTGAAGTGTTACTACACAGTATAAACCTTATAAACTATACGCTGACAAGTGACAAGCCAGCTATCAAAAATACCAGAATTAAAAAAATGAAGTAAATACAGAATGGAATGTTTTACCCAATACAAAAAAAAATCCGCAGAAATATGATCTTAATTAATTCAATCATGAATTTCTTGATAACTTCTGAGTTTAGGTATAGGAAATGGTAGAGTGAACCCAAAATGAGAAGTACATATGTCGTCATATCCGTTTTGAGCGTTGGAATCGTCGGAAGAGTCTATTATACTAGCTTTACGGGCGTTCTTGTCACTTTAACAGAAGTATTTAATGTAATTTCTATCGTAAAAAGAATCACCCCCATCACGAATGACCTTAATTCCGGTATTCTACGTCGACATTACGATGACGACATATGTACTTGTCATTTTGGTTTCACTGTACACGAAACATCTTAGAATCTCTATGCAGAACTCAACAGGATACAAAAAAATAGGTGTTTCCATTTGAAAAAATGTAGTTGGTGATCGTGACTAATTTTTTGGGCCACTGTATAGATGAATGTACCATAAAAAAAAACCTCCACTTAAAAATAAAAATTGACGTACCCCAGCGTTTTTCAAAAAAAAAAAAAAACAAATCCCCGAATTTTAAATGAATTTGTTCCAACCCACGCGTCCTCACTGTATATCCTCTGTATATCATACTGTATATGGTCGATATTCCGGATGATTCGGGCTCATAACGTTAGATTGCGCAATTGTATAGCAATTATTTCACAATTTATGTTTATTTTTTTTAGTACTTGTGAATATACCTGAAATGTTTTTTGTTTTTTAAGAACGTATCTTAATATCCAGATTTTTACAAGTATGTTTCCTATTGTTGTAAGAATTTCACTGTTTAAACTGTATTTTCACAGACAGTTTGCTTAATTTTGAAATTGTAGTTTTGTAACTTTATCAACAGAAAGCGAAGTTATGTGTGCACAGGAACGCCGATCGGAGCGCAGCAGCGGCGAGAATGCGAAACGGTACTTACGCCGAGGCGTATCCGGAAAGTAGTATGTGGTATGGATGGTGTAGTGAGTAAGGATGTTTAATTAAAGGTCGAACTAATGTCCACGATGAGCCCAGGAGTGGTCGGCCTTCTGTTGTCAACGACGACTTGGTGAGGAAAATCGATGGAAAAATCCGTGAGAACAGACGTTTCACTATAACAACGGTTTCAGGCGAATTCCCGCAAATTTCCAGAACAGTTTTGCACGAAATTGTTTCAGACCGCTTAGGTTACCACAAGTTGTGCTCAAGGTTCCCAAAATGCTCAGTGATATTCACAAAACCAAGCGACCTGGAAGTGCGTTGACATTCTTCACACGGTACAGTGAAGAAGGAGAGGACTTCTTGAATCAAATTGTAACAGGCGATGAGACTTGGGTACGTCATATCACACCGGAGTCAAAACAGCAATCAATGGAGTGGAGACACTCAATCTCCCACAAAAAAGAAATTCAAGACAACGATGTCTGCCCAGAAAATCATGTGGATGGTGTTTTGTGATCGAAAAGGTGTACTACTTGTTGAATTTCAATCAAAAGGTGAAACCATCAATGCAGCCAGATACTGTCAGACTTTGAAAAATCTTCGACGTGCGATACAGAACAAAAGGAGAGGGAAGCTGAGCAGAGGAATTGTTCTACTTCACGATAATGCTCAGCCACACGCTGCAGATGACACACAATCTCTTATTCAGCAGTTTGGATGGGAGCAGTTTGACCCACCCGCCGTACAGCCCTGATCTGGCGCCATCGGACTATCACTTGTTCTTACACTTAAAACGGTAGCTTTGCGGGTGTGACGACGAAGTGAAACTCGGTGTGCAGCAATGGTTCTCATCACTGGCGGCATCGTTCTATGAGGAAGGAGTAGATAAGTTGATCTATCGCTACGACAAGTGCCTCAACAACGGTGGAAACTATGTGGAAAAGTAGTTTAAGATATACTCTTTCTTGTGACAATATTTTTTTTTTCAAAAAAAATATGTTTACTATATTTTTTTCCCAAAACGGTACTTACTTTCCGGATACGCTCAAAAATATAAATTTTCGTATATGATATAAAAGATATTTAAAGTTGTCTTTAAAAAATACTTTCATAGAAAAAAACGGTAAGAAAAAATTGATAAACTGAATGACTATTCAAAAACCTTTATTTATGACCCAGCTTCCAAGTAACTAGCAAAACAATAAAATATTTTACTCCCAAATGGACATGTGTTTCGACGTAAAAAATGTAACGGATTCATTCTTAATGCAACGTTTCTCTCACATTTGCACTTTTTCTTTTCTTGTTTATCAGCTGGTTAGTGAATTTTGCCAAGTTGCGACGCAAGTAGTTTGCTCTTTTAAATATAATTGCTAAATGTGTTCTTTGTGTTTTGTGTTATTCCACAACAATAAGAAAGAATAAATTATTATTATTATGTATTATCAACTTTTAAAAGAAATAATAAATATACTCAACCCAAAATGAATAAGAAAAGAAATGTCGTCCTGGAGAACTGTGTTTTTAACAACGAATGGAAAACAAATCTGTCACAGTAGTACTGCAGTCTTGAAAGAAATACTACATTAAAAGACATTTTGATTCGAAACTCAATGGATACAACTCAGAATTAACTTCGGAAGCCCGATCGAAAGCAGCAGATAAATTTAAAAAGTTGCAATTCACTCTCACAACAAAAAAATATTACCCAGTTTACTAAAGAATCGGAAGATGCTACAAAAGCGAGTTATACAATTGCTCGCATAATTGCAAAGAAGAATAAATCATTTTCTGATGGTGATTATATTGAGAAATGCATACTTGCAGCTGTTGATAATATATGCCCAACCATTACAAAGCAATTGCAAAATGTAAAAGTTTGTCTCGGCAAACAGTAGCACGTCGAATTGAATGTATTGAAAATAATGTCAATAAGCAACTGCTATCAATATCACAATCGATTACATAGTACTCAATCGCTCTCAATGAAAGTAATGACCGAAAGGATACAACTCAATTGTTAATTTTTATAAGAGCATGCACCCCTGATTTCGTCATAATCAAAGAAGTTGTATCGATGAAGTCCATAAAAGACCAGACAACCAGTAATGATATATTTGAAGAATTAAATAATTGCCTAATCAAATATAAATTACCATGGAAGAAACTTGTGGGTGTAACTGTTGACGGAGCATCAAGTTTAACCGGTAAAAAATCTGGAATTCTGAAGAAAATAAAAAAAAAACCAAGATTAGTGAAGAAGGCAGTGATAAGGAACTAATTACAATTCATTGTATTCTACATCAACAAGTTTTGTGCAAAAGTGTGCTACTGGTTGAACACGTCACCTTCTGTATTGTTAAATTAGTTAATTTTATTCGATCAAAAGGTTTAAATCATAGACAATTTATTAGTATCCTTCATGGTCTCAATTCCACATATATATCCTTTACGTCAGCCAAATCGGTTGGTTAACTTTGAGAAAAGCTCTTCGTCGAATATGGGAATTGAAAAGTGATATAATTCAATTTTTAGAAATAAAACAGATACCAGATTTTGCCGAACACAAAAACCACATTTGGCTTTGCCATTTTGCCTTTATCTTGGACATACTTACGTAAATGTTCGAGCCACTGCAGGGAAAAAATAAATATGTTTATGATTTATTAATGAACGCAAAGGCCTTTGAATTGAAACTCAATTTATTTAACCAAATTTCTTGTTGATAATCAACAAGAAATTTGGTTCATTTTCCGACATTGAAAACGTTAAATATTAGCACGAGTAAGTATGATGAATATGTAGATATCATTACCTGTTTAAATGAGGAATTTTCTATAAGATCTTCTGATATCCGTAAAATAGAAAATCAGTTGTCGACGAGATAAAAATACTCAATAGAAGTAGAAAATTAAGAAGCAATCTCATGTCAACTATAATTACAATTGGTACAAGCAATAATTATTTAAAAGACTTGAACGACGTATACAGTTCACGTCGTGGATATCTAAATGCGCATTCGTCCGATTGACTGTTTCGTCCACAAATTGTCTAAAGATATAATTTTAGAACATTAGGCATCCTTCAAGGAAATGCTGAAAAAATGATTTTTGTCGTTTCTAAGGGAACGAAAAGGGAGGGTCGGTTTCTTTTTATTCGTAAAAGGGCCTACATCTGGGAGGCCAATGTTACAGAAATGATGTACCTGCCAGTAGTCGCCATTTTCCCTTTTTTTTTTTAATTTTAATTTATTTAATTTTAAATAACTTTTGTTATACAGAGTAACAATATTGGGTATTATATTTCTAATTTTTATATATTATAATATATTGCTAATATCGCACCTAGTAATTTAACAAACAAAATTAACAATCAAAGTAATGATTTGTGCTCAATTGTAGGTTTTGTATTCGCAATCATTAATATTTATATATTTCCATACCTAATAATTATACAACAAATATTTCATTTCTTATTCGCAAACCCACACATGATTTTGTGTTTGACATTGCGAATAATTAGCTTTTTACGATTAAATACAAGCGTAAAACAGCATGCTTTCGCAAGAAAAATAAACAATAAAATTGAATACTACCGAAAGCAGGTATTTCTACAAAATCCTTCACATACGCACATTAAAAAATAGTACATTGTCAAACCGATTATTGGAACTGATGTATACTTAATTGTTTGTATAATTACCCATTTGGAAAGAAAAAAACTATAGATATGCTTAGCAAAAGTAAATTATAGCCCGGGTTGTCCTTGTTAAAGTAAAACACATAGGTATTTAGAGAAATAAAAATCTATTAAGTAACATTCGATCAGTCTTGAGGGAGTGTATATTTGCAATAATAACGTGTATATTGTCAACTATATTTTGTGAGTTAAGTTACAAGTAAGTAGTTCGTAATTCGTAACTTAACTGATAGAAGTGAACTGCAGAAGTCATGCTAAAGTTACATCTCATCTTGTGTAAAAAAGCATCACCTGTCATGTAATTCTATACATATCAGAATTTTACAATTAACTTAGCAAAATCACTATAAACGCACGTGTAAAAATAATTTCCTTAAGGACTTCACCTATTAAAAACAGGTAATGAATAATAAGTTTACTAAATAAAATGAGACCAAGTACTTTTTGCTTTCGGTAAATTTATAGTAGCAGATAATACCGGTGTGAACTTGGCAAGCAACTTTATTAAATAAAAATAAACGTAGTACGGTTCGATTGTACTTCGTTTGTACCCGTTTGTACCACCTTCAGTTTCGTTTGTACCTCAAAGGTTAAAAAAATAGAAAGGGTTAAAAAAAAAAATTCAGCAAGCAAGTACAAGATATTCAAAAACGGACAACGCCATTCGAAAGAGCATTGTTTGTACCCGTTTGTACCCGTTTGTACCACCTTCGTTTTCGTTTGTACCTCAAAGGTTATAAAAATAGAAAGGGTTAAAAAAAAATTTAACAAGCAAGTACAAGATATTCAAAAACGGACAACGCCATTCGAAAGAGCATTGTTTGTACCCGTTTGTACCTCCATTTAAATCGTTTGTACTTCCACCAAACCGGAAGTAGAAACATTTGAAAATAAGTAAGTTGGCGAGAGAAATTTCGCCCATTTTTGAGATATCGGAAAACGGCCAACGCTATTCAAAAGAGCATCGTTTGCACCCGTTTGTACCTCTTTTTACATCGTTTGTACTTCAACCAAACCGGAAGTAATGACAATTCAAAATATGTCAAAGAGAGAAATTTGGGTATTTTTTAAGATATCAAAAAACGGCCAAAGCTATTCAAAAGAGCATCGTTTGCACCCGTTTGTACCTCCTTTTACGTCGTTTGTACTTCAACCAAACCGGAAGTAATGACAATTCCAAATATGTCAAAGAGAGAAATTTGGCTATTTTTTGAGTTATCAAAAAACGGCCAAGGCTTTTCGAAAAAGCATCGTTTGTACTCGTTCGTACCTCCTTTTAAATCGTTCGTACCTCAAAGGGAACCGGAGTAGAGACATATGAAAATACGTCGGACAGAGAAATGTTGCTAATTTTTGAGATATCGCAAAGTGGCTAACGCTATTCTATAGAATATCGTTTGCAACCTTTTTTGAAATCGTTTGTACTTCAGCGAAACCGGATGTAGTTCTTTTAATTGACCAAGGTTCCCATCCCCTATTTTAGAAAACATATAAATACAGATATTCTGCATTTTGCCAAATTAGGTCAGACAACCTAGTAATGTGACCACTATTTATTAATTAACTATGTATTTAATTTTTACTTTATGAGACCTTTAAGTATATTTTTAAATATGTATGTTGTTTTTAAACCATCTCTTATTATATATTTCTATATCTTTGGTGCAGATACCGGTTGTAAATGTATGCATTTAACACCAATTATACTTTTCTTATTATCGAATTATTATAGACCTCTGCTAGGGAGATTATAAAGAAAGATATTCAATTGAGTCGTGTAGCGGCATATTCAACGCATTGAATCAAATGACATTGCCCGTTGTGGGATATCTCAAAGATTAGCGAAATTTCTCTCTCATATCTTCAAATGGTTCCGGTTTGGTTGAAGTACAAACGATGGTAAAAGAGGTACAAACGGGTACAAACGATGCTGTTTTGAATAGCCTTGGCCGTTTTTTGATATCTTAAAAAAACCCAAATTTCTCTCTTTGACATATTTTGAATTGTCATACTTCCGGTTTGGTTGAAGTACAAACGATGTAAAAAGAAGTACAAACGGGTACAAACGATGCTCTTTTGAATAGCGTTGGCCGTTTTCCGATATCTCAAAAATGGGCGAAATTTCTCTCGCCAGCTTACTTATTTTCAAATGTTTCTACTTCCGGTTTGGTGGAAGTACAAACGATTTAAATGGAGGTACAAACGGGTACAAACAATGCTCTTTCGAATGGCGTTGTCCGTTTTTGAATATCTTGTACTTGCTTGCTAAATTTTTTTTTAACCCTTTCTATTTTTTTAACCTTTGAGGTACAAACGAAAACGAAGGTGGTACAAACGGGTACAAACAATGCTCTTTCGAATGGCGTTGTCCATTTTTGAATATCTTGTACTTGCTTGCTAAATTTTTTTTAACCCTTTCTATTTTTTTAACCTTTGAGGTACAAACGAAAACGAAGGTGGTACAAACGGGTACAAACAATGCTCTTTCGAATGGCGTTGTCCGTTTTTGAATATCTTGTACTTGCTTGCTAATTTTTTTTTTAACCCTTTCTATTTTTTAACCTTTGAGGTACAAACGAAACTGAAGGTGGTACAAACGGGTACAAACGAAGTACAATCGAACCGTACTACATTTATTTTTTTTTAATAAAGTTGCTTGCCAAGTTCACACCGGTGCAGATAATAGAAGGCATAGCATCTTATTTTAATTTATTTCCTCTGTTTGGAATATAATTTAATAATTCGTATGTTAATTGGCGCCCATAATCTGCGTCACGAAAATGTTTAGAACGTATTTGGCCTGCTTAATATTATAATTATCGACGTAACAACCCCAAATAGCGAAATTGAGATTATTTTTATTAACTTTAACGTTGAAGCCTAAAAAGTTACCTACCAATTTATATTACATTAATAATTATTTTAACACTTTTACGTCGAATTCATTGAAAATAATAGTAGGAAATTTAAATTTGGTTATTACGCGAAGCTTAGAACCATAATTTTGAGTAGATATTAGCCTTTGGGAATGAGTAAAACCACACATTATACTAATATTTTCCATCCAAAAATATCCTTAATAGTTCATCATCTAAACATTCTGTTGGGCACTTTCTCTTTACAATCAAAATGTGCCTGCTTTTTTATTGTGCTTTAGCTGATAAACTACTAATAAAAGACTAGAACGGAAGAATATTAAAAAAATAAAATTGTACTAAAAGTGGTTTTTTGGCAAACGGAAATTAGAAAAAAAAATCGATGTCCGCATAAACCTAGGACTTACACAATCATCCTTAATTTTTCCTTTTGTATTTGAATACAAGGTTTAACTTCGATGATTTTCTTGAAATATCTATAAAATCAAGTCAACTACCTAAATATACATCTAAACTAAAACTATAATAAAAGTATTTTCATTGTTTCTTCTGCGTTGCTTGTCTTAAAATTCTTTCATGAAGATATCAAAAATATGAAATGTTAAAAAAAAAAAAAATCTTTTTGAGGCCCCGGCGGGATTCGAACCCACGATCTCCTGTTTACTAGACAGGCGCTTTAACCAACTAAGCCACGGCGCCTACGATAGATACTATTTGGAAATTCTGAATTTTCTGTTACCACCTGTTTCTGTTACAAATTATGAATATATAATTTGTTTTTCTTTGCGAAAAAAGAATAAATAATTTTAAATTCTGTAACAAATGCACATATGTAATTCTGTAATAGTAATTCTCACAGTATCTGCCGAAATAAATTGATGTTCATATTTGGATGTCTAAGTATATTTATGTATTTTTAGATTTTCGTAATGGTGCACCCTTTTCATTATACAATTTCTTTGACGGTTTGTTGTATGTGTTGCATAGCTTACATAGGGCCTACCACACGCATACCACGGTACACCACAGAATCTGTATCATACGCAGTATGCAAAATTTGTCAGAGAGTTTAATGAATTTTAAAATGTCAGAACTTTAAAAATTTAATTGCCTCCAGTGCCATTTATCAATTATACTTATAACAGACGCTAAATATTACTACTTAAAGGTAGCCTTTACATCCAGTACTATTTTAGTTGTTTTTAAATCTTAGTTGATTTGTTAGGTTATATTTAAAATGTTGGAAAATAACCTAAGAGCCAAGACTGCAAATATTGGAGATAGAATTGAATGTGCAGGTAACCTTGGAACTATTAAATATATAGGGCCCGTAGATGGCCACTCCTCCACATGGTTAGGAATTGATTGGGATGATGCTGAAAGGGGTAAACATGATGGGATCGTAAATGGTATACGCTATTTTTTAGCAAGGTAAGCTATAGGATTTTTTAATTGTACATTGTATTACTAATTTGCAGTCATCAAAAATCTGGTTCTTTTGTACGACCAGAGAAAGTCCAGTTAGGCCAGACTGTCATATCAGCGATAACTTCTCGTTATGGTCGACATGATGATGAATTAACAGCAAAATTTCATGAGCAACAGCTCTTAAGTATACAACAAAGCATTAATGCTCCATTTTTGAAATTAGTGGGATTTGATAAAATTACTGACAAGCAAAGGTAAACCCAAAAGTGACACCAATATCCTAATGAGATATGCATTTTGTATCATTAAAAGTTATATATACAACAGCAAATCTTGTTGGTGCATTGCTAATGTATATATTACATTATCAATCTCATATAATCTTATTACAATAAAAATAAAAATGTAATCGTTACAGTGATTTTTACAATTTGAAAGTTGTTAATTTACGTCTTCAGAATATATATGCATCTGGTGAGCCTGGTGGCTTAGAAGATTTATGTCCTAATATTACTGAATTAGATATATCCAAAAACTTGTTCAACAGTTGGTTACTGATATTTGATATATGCTCACAACTAAAAAAATTGACCTGGTTAAATGTTAGGTAGTATATAATAAGCTGTATTCAGCTGAATGCTTCTAACTCTACACTTTCCAGTGAAAATAATTTACTCTTACCTGAAGATTTGTCGCCTTACAAGTATACTAGTATCGAAATCTTAATTGGTGGTTCGCTAAACTTATCATGGTCGGATATCTTGAAGTTATCGCATGTTTTCCCTAATTTAGAGGAACTGAGAGTACCAAATAACAATATTGAGGGTTTAGAGACACCAGTCGACAATAACTTTAAAAACTTAATGGTTTTGGATTTGGAAAACAATCCAATAGGAGAATGGAATGAAATTTAAAACTTCAAGTTATGGCACACTTAGAGCAGTTAAGTCTTGAAAATACTGGACTAAAACACATTAAATTTGAAGAATCCTCACAGACAGGAGCGTTTACCCAACTAAAAAAGCTTGTGCTCACGAATAATTTATTAAATGACGTAAGTAAGTTTACTCGACTAATTCGTATTTTAAAATGATGCCACTCAATGTATCAAAAGCAAGCGAATAGTAAAAATAGTGTTTTCTGTGCTATTTAACATGCAATTCGCGAAAAAACAAAAAATATTGTGAACTCATTTTTCAAAAAATTCGAAGTTTTTTGTTTAGTGTGGATCTTTGGATGGTATACTTCAGATAATTTAATTAACATTTCTATAATACATTACCATTGTAATACAAATTAAGTTATGCAAAATATAAAAAAAAATATATATTCATCAGGCATCAACAAATATGTACACCGACGATCATCTAAAACGAGACACCTCTGTAAACAAACGACCTTATGCACGCTAGGTAGAAGCAAAGTATATTTCCATGCTATCGGGATATCGGGTCCCTTCCATTACATACATAATATGTTTACTCTTGCTTGCTCAGGCTTGAATGGTTCGGGTATTTTTTTCTTCAATTGTATACTACACTAGCCTTGAAGTCAATATTTTAATCAAAAGTCACCTATTATTATGAATGAATAATCATAAATTTTACAATTACAAGTGGGTCATATTAGCATAAGAAGTATTTTACTAGAGTTTTTCTTTTTTATATATTTCTTGTCCTCTCTCCCTACTTCAGTGATATATTATATTGCGGCAATACTATCATGTTTGCCCATTTTCTCGTTTGGACTCTGCATCATAACTTCCACTTCCAATTTCCCGCCTTTGTGTGTTTTCAAATCCTCAGCATACCATGTTGAGTTAAATATCTTTGTTTGTTTGTGTGCTTGGAGCAGTACCTACTGACGTTATCAGAGTAACTTGAGAGCGTCTCAGAGTTGGATTTAAAGATGGTACAAACAAACGCGCTCGATTGGAATATAACCTTAATTTTATTATTTACTATTGTCAGATTATCACAGCTATTATGAATAGGAAAAGTAAAAGTAATTTTTCAAATTAATGAATCTAGACTACAATAAAAATTCATCATTACTAGTATTTATGTACCTACCAAGTGAAGTTTTTAAAATATAATGATCGTTTTTTACATCAATCACATTGGTCTCATTATATTATCTATTTCGTGCATATCTGATGCAGTTATAAATCAGATTACATTTACAAACGACAGTTTACAACACGGTGTTAGTGCGAGTAGGTGGTATTGCACAAATTGCTCGTAATTGCTCGGACGTCGGACCGCGAGCAGGAAGAGCAACCTCTTTGTGATCTGGATTTGCTTGCTCTAAACAAACAAACACGCACAAATCATGCTCTAAATTACAAACAAACGCGTAAAATTCCTCGGATCTGCTTAGATCAGACAAACAAACAAACCTAATCTTAATCCTGATAACTAATACTTTGATAGTTTTTTTTTCAGTTTTGCATTTTGAAACGTACATTAAGACATTGTTCGTGTTTCAGTGGGAATCTGTTGGAGAGTTGAACAAATTGAAAAATTTAGAAGAGCTCAAATTTCTTAAAAATCCAATTTTAGAGACAGAAAATTTCAATACAAGAACTCAACTAATTATTGCAAAGATAGCAAATTTAAAGGTATATATATCTTAATGCGATTCCCAGTAGCAGACTTCAGTTTTACGTTTCTAGTATTTGAATGGTTCCCTTATAGCAGCAGATGAACGAAAAGGTGCAGAATATGATTATATAAAAAAATATGGGTTACAATACTTATCCGTCCGAGATGACCCAATCAAATTAAAAGAGTTTTTGGAAAAACATCACAGATACGATGAATTAATACGAGGTAGAATCCGATTAGAATGTGTTAGAACATTTTTAACTAATCATCTTAATTTTAGTGTGTGGTGTTCCAGAAGAATCCGAACTTACAGTTCAACCAAAAGTGATTAAAGTATCACTTGTAGATATAGATATTATTTATCAGAATAAAACGGTTAGGAAAAAATTACCACCGACAATAATAGTCCAAAAGTTAATAATGTTAGTGCAACGCCTATTTAATTTGTCAGATCGGCCAATTTTAACTTACATCAGTGGCACAAAACAAGACATTGAAATTATTCTAGATGATGAATGTAAAGAATTGGGCTACTATTCAGTGCAAAATGGTGATAAAATTATTGTCAACATCTGAGCTTTTACCAGTATTTATTAAATCAACCAATGTGATAACTCTTTGCAGAACTGTAAATTTTATTTATATTGTTTTGTGTATATGGTAATTTCTAAAATAAATTATGCACCATTTGCTGTATTTTAACATAATAATAGTAACGAAATATTGTACACATAATTATTGAAATGTATATTTTGTCTGCAAAACAAATAAAATTTTGGATAAACAAAGTTTGTGTTAATTTATGTATATCTTACTGTTACGGGGAATTTGGTTACATTAAAAATATGTTCTCCCACGACCGTTTTTTCTGTTTTTGTGAGAGGTAATTGAAGTTGTATATAATAATGATATACAGAATATTCGACGCAAGTGGTTTATTAAAAGTGTATGATGTTCTATTATTTACTTCTATTTAAGGTTTTGGCACTATTATCTGTTTGATTGGAACTATAGATGTGAAATACTTTAACCAAAATATCACTTTCGGTTGTCCGAAAATGGACGTCAATTTTGTTATTTCAAATAGAATGATATAATTTTTTATTAATTTTTGGATTCTGCGACCATAAATACGTCAGTCTTCATTAACTATTCCTACATGTAGCCGTTTTTGAGTTATTTAAGTTATTTTTTTTAGTAATAATCATTGCATCATTCAAAAATTAATATCTCGTTAATACTGCAAGTAGAGACTCCAGATTTGCTACGTTATGAATGTAGATATAACTCTAAGAAACTATACACACTTCACGTTATAACATACAGGCTGTTCAAAACTGAGAAACAAACTGATATATTTTCAAATGCAGAAAACTCATTTTCTGAAAAAATAGAACAGTCTGTATTTTAATTCGAAATTAGAAAATAAGTATCATCGCCTCTCATTTTATATCAGCATTCCCTATACCTATCTTTTATAGATTTTGAGATATTTTGTATTTTTTCGTTAAACAGACTAACTAGCCCTATCTTTAAATGTTTGCAGTGGCGGCTTGTGAGTTATGAAAGAGGGTGGGCACAAAATAAGAACTTGCCTATTTTTTGTACATAAAATCCATTCTCCTATTTTTCATGCTGGGAAACACGCGGCTATGACTTTGTTGTAAAAATGCGTTCAGCCGATCTTCTGACATTGTGCTTCTCAGAAAAGCCTTAATGCGTTTGAGGGTGGAAAAACATCATTCACATTCTGCTGTCGACATGGGGGTTGTACAAATAATATCCAACTGTTTATATGTTTTCGTCAAAACTTTTTTTAAGTTGTTGTATGTTATGAACACTAAAAGCGGCAAAGCACCACCTACATCTACGTCACACATGTCCTCGCGCTCATAAATTACTGAAAGTTTTACTTTTCAATTTCACGCCGTCCAACATAGGATAAGATTTCGCATTTTTTATACACATAATTGATGACGCAATTTTTTTTTCCACATCTTCGCTGTATTTAATTTTATGTCGCAAATAAGCACTGTCAAACTATTCAAGTATGTCCACTTTACCTAGAACATTAAAATCCACACATGCATTCATGTGAAAATGCTTTAAATCATTTAGCCCTTGTTTATTCCACGCACTGACCTCTTTCTTAAAAATTAAGCAGATAAAACAAAATAGTTTATTTGTTAGCGAACATCCGCAGTCGAAGACATTGACTTAATGTCCGACGACGAAATCCGAACAGCAAGACTGTCGGGTATTTCTAGAGCCAAAGTGCAAAAGCTGGTGAAGCAGGGTCAAGATTACGTTCAGGCTAGAAGAGCCGTAATCAAAGACAACTTCATCCGGCACGCACAAAAAGGCCAGTATGGCGCCACCAAGGCGCAACCAAAAGCCAAAAAGGCAGCCAAATCCGTAGAGCCAGAAAAGGTTAAGCGGATGGATAAAACATGGGTGGTATCCGAAAAACGACCTCGGTCGGAAGGTAATACTCTACCCGATGTACCTAAGAGTAAAAAACCCAAAACTGAGGGATTATCCTTCAGAGAGGCAGCCTCTTCGGTGAAAGTCAAAGAAGGGCAGTCTGGAGTAGAGCAGACAGGCGAGAGAGACGCCACCTGTTCCAACGCGCCGACGGACCCCCAAGGTATTGTGCCCACGGGAATGGAAGCGGCAATGGACGCTGCCCCTCCGGAGAGCCAGTCTCCCGAAAGCGGAGTTAGTCCTCTCAGACGGCATCTTGCCACGAGGGTGGCTGCTCCAATGGAGGTAGACAAGGCTGCGGAGGACGAAGCTCGACCCCTACCGCCGCGATTGAAGTAATTCTAAACCTCCCACCAATACATATTTTTGTACAAGGAGCCGCAAGGTCCACAGTACACAGACTCTTACATAGTCAAGTACCGATAAGTAAATCGCACGGGGCTGACTATAAAAAACTGCTAGACGAACTCAAGGAGGCACCTCTTTTAGGAATGCCATGTGATGCCATGGTTCAAACCCCTAACCTAGATAGGAAATATCCGGTTATAATACCAGAAAAGAGGGACTGGGAGGCAGGTGCCCCCGGTAAGAGCGGACTCAAACTGGTTTGCTGACGGCTCTAAAACGGATTACGGCGTTGGAGCGGGAATATACACTAAGAAGCCTAAAAAGGCTCTTTCGGTAAGCTTCAGCAAAGACACGACTGTGTTCCAAGCTGAGGTTGCTGCAATTCATCACTGTGTCCGAGAGATAGAAAGATGTACCGAACCGGGTAAAAGCGTCGTTACCTTCTCGGACAGTCAGTCCACACTTAAAGCGATTAGCTCCTCAAGCGTGGATTCTAAGCTGATTTGGGATTGTGTAACCGCCCTAAATGAGGTGGGCACCCAAAGGAAAAGTAACCCTAGCCTGGGTCCCTAGCCACTCGGGCGTGAGAGGAAATGAGGCGGCGGACAAGCTGGCCAGGCTAGGTTCGTCAAGGTCATTCGTTGGAGCCGACCCCTCTTTCGGCACTACCAAATCGCAAAATAAAAAATCCATCAATGAATGGATATACAATCAGTCCAGAGAGTGGTGGCAAAAATCACCGGGACAATGGCAGGCAAAAGAGTTCCTAAAGGAGCAGAGGCCTGAACTCATGAGAGATCTACTGAATAAAGACAGGAAGACTGTCAAAATGATTGTAGGTCTGCTGACTGGTCACTGTGGACTGAATAGGCATATGTATAACATAGGCCTGGCAGATGATGCAACCTGCAGATACTGCCAAGAGGAGGAAGAAACACCAGTTCATGTGCTGTACCAATGTGAAGGCCTGGCGAGGACAAGGTTTCTACTAATGAGGGAGGAGAACCCCACAGCTAGTAGCTACTTAAAGAAGCCGCTCTCAAAGATGATAGGCCTAATTAAGAGGGCAAAATTAGAGAGCGTCCTCTAGGAAAAAAGAGGATCACAATAGATCTGAAAAGGTCGCGGTGAAACAGGTCGATAGGCCACCCCAATCCTAATCTAATCTAATCTAATCTAGCGAACATCCGCACATCCACTTATATTTTTCATATATATATTTTTATTGAATACTCTATTATAAGTTCGAGTTTTACTTGTGGAAGTGTAGTTTATTTGAAGATCAGGAATAGGCCTTCCTTTCTTCTTAATTAAAAGTTTTTCCTCAAACGAGAGCGGGTTTTTTTTTTTTAAGATTTTGCACTCGATTAACTTCCATCATTAATAATAAACGTCACTTCAAGCATTTGAAATCACACATGCGCGGTACGCGTTGAAAACGACGCTGTCGCAACGAATGCAAGACGTTAATTGGAGACACGAAATTGCATGCCCCAAAGCGACCGTATAAGCGCATATGGCGAAGATATACGGAACCGTCCGATTCATATGCGAAATAGGTACATCGGCAATAGTGCCCCGGAACCTAGTTTTAAGCGTTCCATATGGGCTAGTGTCGGTGGTGCGGAAGGAAACTTTGATGCCATCGTTATAAAAATACGTAAAAATAATAAAATAAATTAATGCACTGAATTACATGCGAATTTGTTTCCGTGTTTATCTCGATGGTTGGGTGGGCCCGTGCCCTTGTGCCCTTTAGTACCAGCCGCCACTGCGTGGAGTACCTGTATAATAAGAACTGTCCCTTCTTTTCTTCTATTAATTGTCTTATATCATCTCCATTTTTTTTTTCAAACCCAATAATGGAATAAAAATGAAAAAAAAAAAACAAATATGAGCATTTTAGTCTTTAGTAGTCTTTAGTAAAAAAAAAGAGCTAAGTATACTTAACGATAACTAAACTATACAAACATTTAAATTATATACACAAAATAATACGCAAAAAATATAATGGAATTTATTTTCCATACCTAACTGATGTGCTGGTGCGGAATTCTTTATAATAAAAAAGGCAAGTATTAGCAAATTAACAAGTGCGAAATTCTATAATGGGAAAGATAGGAGAAACGCTTACTGAAGCCTAAAAAAAATAAAACTGAAAACTTAGTGTGCGCAGAATTACACCATTCAGTCCGGTAATTCGCAGAAAAATTACCGGACTGGATGGTATAATTCTGCGCACACTAAGTTTTGAGCTGTAATTTTTTTTCTAAGGAACGAACTCGTTCAAGTACGTACGTCTGAGGCAAAATGTACTAAATTGAAATGTAATTGTAATTCATTACTAACTATAGATATTGCTGTTTGAAAATGAAATTTTTATACTTAACTTCACTTTTCACAAGAAGATTATCCTATGCAACTAGACCATTGATTATATATAATATAGATAAACCACGTCCATAAGAGCCAATGGCAACGCTTAAATTTGAGCTTTTGGACCACGCCGCTATAGAGCCGCCACTGTTTTCTGGTCCAAAATATAAGTGGCATATCTAAGATCTCAACCTATGTTAACTCATTAGCTTGAACAGTGTTACGCTTCTAAACAATAGATGGTGCTGTTTACCACGCATATATATTGCCCGCACCTTATATGAAATATTCAAATTGTAAAAAAATGCAGACAAACTATCGATACATTCATGCCGCAGTTGTTATTATTATTATATTGTTATCATGCTACCCATGCTTACCAGTGTAGAGCAAATATCTCTATCTATCTACAATATAAAATAAATCGTACAAGACATATAAACGTAAGGTGAAAATCAGTATAAGTCTATGTTTACGTTCGGTTTTCGACGAATATAGAAATACTTTAATTTTAAATTTTCATTGTAAGATTGAATAAATAGTATTAGTAAACGTTTATTTACATAACATTATTAAGTTCTCACTCCGGTTTTTCCCTGAAAAAGTATGAAACAACCACAAAAAAACATTTTTTCTCCTTAAAAAGTCTGTGTCGATTTTAAGACATAATAAGTTATTGAACCAAGAACACGTGTTTTGCATGTTGTGATAACGTAGGTATTTGTAAACAAATATTTTTTTTATTTGTTCGAAGTAAGGAGAGGAGTGAATGTCTTTTCTCCTCACTCGATCTAATGTCTAAGGGTCTGTTATTTATGAAGTAAGCTCTTTATAAGGCGAAAGCAAAGAGAGATGTCTGGAATTTGATGCCAGTATTTCGGATGTGGGAAAACCAGGCGTCTTCATGAAAATCTACGAATGTTTTCGTTTCCCGTGAAAGACGCGGCTCGCACAAAGCAATGGATCTTAAAAGCCGGTACGTATACGACTGTAACAATTGCTAATAACTGATTATATGCTGAACAAAAACGTAAATATTTATGTTAAAAAAATCTTCTGAGATTTTCTCATAAACAGATACTATCGACTCAAAAAAAGATAAATAGGGAAAATAAGCTATATGGAAACATAAAAAGAAAAATACATCTCCTTTAATCTACCAGCCATTGCGGGTGTGTAGATTCTAAGATTTATTTTCTTATTGAATTCTTCTGCGTAAACTTGTCGCATAACATCAAGGGGATTATCTTTCGGAACGATTGTCGGCATATGTACCTTTCTTTTATTGTGTATTTTAGCTGTCGACTATTCGCGGGTGTTCAGATGGTAATCTGCTAATACTTAAATGCATTCTTTTATAATTATTTAAGGAAATAAATTTGCTGAAGTCATTACTAGAGTTGGACAATTGTCCGGCGGAACAGATACGTATTGCGATGCGGGCCTCAAATAATGTAATATAAATAAAGCAGATCAATCGTATTATTGTAATTTAGTATGTATTTATAAAACATAAATCATATTAATAGAGATGTGCAAATTATGCTTGGGGACAAAATCGGACAAAGCGGGCGAAGAAACAGGCCACAGTATTTCCATTTTATATCACTACATATTTAGACACATTATTTTTTTTTACATTTTATAAGAAAACCAGGCACTGTTGTTATTTACTTGCAACTCTACGGTTCATCTGCTTTATTAGAGTACATGAGTTGGAGCGCACGTTCTGAATATATACGTTCCTGCAGTGCCGGAAAATTTGCCAACCTTACTCATTACTTCGATTACAAAGGTTTATTCAAGTTAGGATGGGCACTTGATGTCCGGGCACTTGAGGTTGGTGCTCATTGTACCATCAAACATACAAAGGATTAGTTTTATATGAATTTCTTAATGTGGATGTCTAAAATAATTTATCAGGCATTTTATATTAACAAAGTTTAAAAAAATCTTATACACTTTGAAGAAATTGTTATTCTTTCTTGATGTTTTATTTCTATTGCTTTTTATGACAGCATAAATCGAATTACAATTTCTGGAATTTCTGCATAAAATGTGGATTATATGTTTTAATTTTAAAAACTTTAAGAATTAAGATGCTTCGTCTTAATAGTATTATTGAAAATATGAACAATAAAGACCTATATTATACCTACATGAAATTGTTTTGGTAAACCTATTATTAGAAAAGCACTAAAATATTTAGTTATAATTATTTTGTTGTTTTCGGGATTTTCATAGAAAATTTGCCCTTTTAATTGAATGAGGAAGCAAGTAAACCGCTTGTTTTCAATATTCTTACTTTTCATATGAAATTATATTGTAGATTATAAGTATATATTGATTTAAGGTATTTAAATTTTGATTTAAAATTATTAGTCGCAACACAATTTGTACTCGATATTTTTACCGGCATATATCACATTTTTAACATCTGTTTATTACTTTTTACGTATCCAGATTTAGACATGCAAAAAACCACCTTTGTTTTTTGTTCCGTAGATATACAAGTCGTAAATTTAATGAATGTGCCACTCTCCGCTAGAGTACGCCTATGTAGTTAGGTTTTCATAAATGCTAAAATAAATCTCACGAAAAATTTAATTTGAATATGTAGATATAAGTGACATCTAGTGACACTTTAATTGACTATTTGGTAAAGTGGCTGTTGGTTTATCTATATTATATATAATCAATGAACTAGACACAATAATATAATCACAAACCCAGACGAAAGAAACACAAATAATGCCGTCTCCTCCTTCACACTAACTTTTCTCGCTTGTCCCTAGATGGCAGTATCGTACACACGACTAATTGTAAGTAAGCCATGTGAACATTGTGCAGAATTCGACCACTTTCCCCTACATAATTTTGTTTATTAAGTGTTTTAATAATGTTCTAGTTATTGTTATTTTATTTTTAATTAGACTTGGTTCTACAAATAAATACTTTATTTGATATATCACCTGTAATAGTAATAATTTGAACACTGAGTTATGATATCATTATATCTTAACCCTTAGATTACCACGCGGGGTCTTCTGGGGACCCCAGATCGGATGTTTTACACTTCATTCGTTTATATTTTAATTTTCAATTATATGCGCTTGTGTAATTTATCTTCATATGTTTTGTAACAAAATCCTGAACTCACTACGAAATTGTAATTGTTTTCTCTTTAGCTAAGTTTGAAATAGATAGCTGGGGTCCCACCATGACCCCATGCGGCTGTTTAGGGAACCATTCTTATTATAAGTAACAGCTGATTTATCCGTCGGTAAAACTGTAAATCAGTTATTTAGCCGCCGGTATATCAACTGTTGTGTGAATACTAGCAGAGATAATATACTAGTAAATGAGGTGCATTATTAGTGCGTAAAAATAAAAGCTGTGTTACGGTATGTATACTAATTTCACTTTTGTCTAAATATTTTTGATTCATGTTTTATATGTAGAGACTAGCTAGAAAAATGAGTAGTTATGAGAGGGTGCGCCCTCTTACACAGGCAGAATTAGAAGCTGAAATTTTGAGGTTAGGTGAGGAAGATTGTGCTAGCTCAAACATAGACACAGACGATGAGGATCCAAATTATGATGAAGAATTGCTTCCAGGCGATGCCAATGATAGTTCTTCAGAAATAGAAAATAATATTGAGTATGTTGAGGAAGAAGACGAGGATGCTGTTCTATCAGACGAAAACTTAAATCAAGAAAACAACGAACTGGATGCAGAAAATTGTATACAATATACCGCTAAATCTGGTATGATATGGCAGTCTAAGCCATTTCGGTCATTGTGTGGTCGTCGCCGTTGTGAGAATATTATAACCGACAAACCGGGTCTCACGTTAAAATCGGATGCTATTGACAGCATTGATCGTGTTTTTAACTTGTTCATTGATGAAGATATGAAGAGTATTATATGCAAACACACCAATGATGAAGCTATGCGAGTTTACAACTTATATAACCAAGAAAATCACGGAAAAGAAAAAACAGTGGAAAGAGATGTCTAAAGTGGAGCTAGATGCATTTATAGGAATTCTCATATCTGCAGGAGCGTTACATTGCAGAAAAGAAAACACCGCCGAAATGTGGACAACAGATGAGTCCATTCGCAGATCAATTTTCACTGCCTCTATGTCTCGAAATAGATTTATTCAAATTCGAAAATATCTTAGATTTGACGATAAAATTACGAGACCAGAAAGACGAAAAGATAATAAATTAGCAGCCATCAACGAACTGTTTTATAAGCTGGTTGATAACTGCAAAACATGTTTTATACCACATGAAACGTTAACTATTGACGAACAATTAGTTTCATTTCGGGGCAGATGTCCATTTCGACAATTTATAAAGTCGAAACCAGCACGATATGGAATAAAGATTTGGGCCCTCGCTGATGTAAAGACTTCGTACCTGTATAATTTGCAGGTCTACACGGGAAAGCCACCTGGGGGTAGATCCGAAAGGCTACAAGGCGAACGAGTGGTAAAGGACCTTATGAAACCTTTGTTCAAATCGGGCCGTAGTGTGACAACAGACAATTTTTTTACGTCGGCGCCTCTTGCCGAATTTTTGCTTACAGAACGAATTACCCTTCTCGGAACCGTGCGGAAAAATAAAGCTGACACCCCAGAGCACCTAAAACTAAGTACAAGGAGAGCAGAATACTCATCTTTATTTGCTTTTTCTCAAAATCTAATGATGGTGTCATATATTCCAAAAAAACCCAGGTAGCATGCTACGTTATAACGACGTCTTTTAAAGGTCATTTTATGCCGCCTAGAGTCATTTGGCAGCTTTTCACCTAAAAGAAACGTATTTAATACGACATTTTTCAGACGTAATTTTGACGTTATTTTCGAACGTCATACTAACGTATATTAGTCACTTGTATTGAACGTACGGTTGAATGTTTATTTTAAAATGTATTTTGATTGGCCTGTTTTTGAACTTTTTTTTTTTAAATGCATACAGGAGAAATTTTGACGAAATGTCTGAAATTATAGCACGGCATAGTGCCATTGCGTATATACGTTTTTTTTTAGTTTTTTAAATTCTGTTCTATTCAAAATTTAAACAAATATAAAATCATGATTATTAACCAATCAAAATGAATATAAGAAGTTAAATAACTCTCTTCTGCGCAAATCAAATATATTTTCTCTGCCCCACCATAACGTTATGCGGTACGCGCCATTTACACGGCGGTTATGGTAACGTTGATTGTTTTCACTGGTTTTTTTACCATTAACAGTTTAGCTGTACTAAAAATCTAGGTAAGTATAAGTATACACTATTGTGCTTCAGTGGGTTTGAATACACATTGTTTACGTAGAAGTAATTTTGCAAGAAAGGCAAGACATAGTATATTAGGCAAGATCGCCTAAAAAAGTTGAGGTTAGAATACAAGAAAATTTTTATATTGGCGGTAGGATGTATGCGGTGATCGAATTTTCTCCTCAACAGGGTGGAGGATTAAGTGTAGTGAATAAGAAATGGCTTACACCGAGAAAGAAAGAAGTTTTTTGGCCACCATATAAAGATGCATCCCAATTCGAAAAGTCACTGAAAAAAGCCGAAGAGATAAATACAGAAACGTGGAGGCTTTATAGTGTTCATAGGATATTTTATGAAACAGGTTCTATTTACATTATTTCGGCAAGTAGTTAAATTTTAAGTTGATAAATTATATTTTAGATAGTTTCGAAAAAGCCCAGCAGAAAGTGAAAAAGGCTGAAGTAACTTCTGACCTTCAGTCAGAATCAGAAAATTCGAATATAAGGCGAAAACGTGTAAAACCTATTAGATATTTGTCGACGGATAGTGATGATAGTGAATATACAGAAAGAAACTTGCCTAAACCTCCTTCAATTAAGAAGAACTTATTTAAGAGTATAGTTACATAGTATTTGTTAGAACCTCTATATTAATATTCTGTGTTTATAGATACACCAACATCCTCTGAATCTGCAAGCTTAAGCATAGATAACAGCCTTACTCAAGATGATATTTTCAGGCAACAGATAAATGTAATACATGAAACAACTGAAACACCAACTAATAGTAAAGTAATTTCAGAAAAATTAGGTGGAAGTTATATTTTGTGTTAATACTAGCAAGAAATAATATTTTTGTTTTTAGCTTTCGAAAACCTCTTAGTGCATGTAATTGAGATTAAGAATCAAAAAAAAAGATTTATATCTCTGCTTTCACAATAATTAATGAGAAGACTGTACCGAAAGGAAATTATCCTGAAGATCTTCCAGTTAGTTTCACTAAGAAGTCTCCAGGAAATAAATCTTACAGAAAGATATTTAGAAAACAATGACAAATTTAAAGAACTTGTGAGTATTTAATAAATTATTTAATAAATTATATGTTTTACAATACTTAATATTTTTAGAGTGCCTACTATTCAACATTAGGTGGGAAAGATACTGTTTCAAAAACTAATAGAATTTTACGAGAACTCTGGATGATCAATTGGCTGTCATTTTAATTTTTATGGACGAAAACCAAAGAAGCTTTTTCAAGATTAAAGTTAAATGAAGTTGTAATAAGTAAGTGATTAGTTTATAAGTCACTTTAAAATTTGAAATTTATGTATACATAAGCATAGACCCATTGAGAATGCATTTTATTAATAAATTTCACAGGTTTAACAGATTTAACTAAGTAACGTGAATCGGTCGTTACATATTTATTTTATTATGTTATTGTCATTATCAAAATAAGTAAATGATTTCACTTTGCCACATTTTAATTTAGTTAAATTTATTGAATGTCAGTTCATGAACTACATTTAAACGTCGCCCTTTGAAGAAGTTACATTGGGTAAATGTATTAATAGCCATATTAGTAAGTGAAATTGTTTTCTAGGTGCTGTAAAATCAACGTGCAATTCTACAAGTAAAGATGTTGAAGAAGCTGTTAAAGTTTGGCTCAAACATGCACCCCAGCGAGTAAAGAAAAATCGTGCGTAAAGTTATTTTACTTAATGTATTTCTTTAGCAAGTATTGCATTAAGCCTTATAATAAATATTAGTAGTAAATAAATTTTAAAAGTAAGAAATTTATAAGCCTATTAGAAACAAATGTTTATTTTATTATATATTTTATAACTAATATTGCAATACTAATACCTAATAATGTCTGACAATAACTTTATATATAGGAAATTTTATAAAGAAGTAGTGGGAAAGCGGCAAATGTACAGACGTGTAAATAGAGAGGTTAAATTTACATTAAATAAACTGCTTTATGATAGTAATAAAGCAAATAATGCCATCTCTGAAATTGATTCTGGTGCAGAACTGTTAGAGAAAGATACTTTAATCACAGAAATTGTGTTCTGTTGGTAACGATTTCGACTCTCTACCAAATTTAGAGCATAATCAAGACAACGGCATTGAATTTAATATAAGTGAAACTGAGAATTACTCCAATGAGGACATCGTAACAAACGACGATAATAAAAAAATTACCAGATCAGCTAAAGCAATGGGCACTTCGTAATACAAAAGTTCCACTTTCTGCGATAACCGATCTTTTACATATACTAAATTCATTACATCCGGAATTGCCGCTCGATGCACGTGGATTATTAGCAACTCCTTAAAGTTTTACCAATTTTATAAAAAGCTGGCAATGGTGAATATGTTCATTTGGGTTTACATGAAAATTTAATGCAGGTTATTTCAATAACCAAATTTTGAATGGTGTAATTGAGATATCTTTTAATATAGATGGGCTTCCATTATTTAATAATTCTAATATGCAAGTTTGCCTATTCTTGGTCTAGTAAAAAATAGTAATGCAAAACCATTTGCTGTTGGAATATTCTGTGGAAGGTAAACCTAGTCCACTTAATATTTATTTGAAGCATTTATAAATGAAACTTCAGAATTACTAAAAAATGGTTTAGTTTTTAATAACAATAAATATACTATTAAAATTCATAGCTTTGTTGTGATGCACCCGCAAAAGCATTTATTAAGTGTATCAAACTACATAGTGGATATTCTTCTTGTGATAATGTATCGAGCCCGGCGAATATATAAATGGACGTGTAATTTTTCGGGGTATTGCAGCAGCTCCCAGATCTAACGAATCCTTTATATCTCAAGAAGATGTAAACCACCATACTGGAATATCGCCTTGTTAAAATTAATATTAATATGATCTCCTGTTTCCCAATAGATTATATGCATTGCATATGTATTGGAGTCATGAAAAAACTTCTGAATACTTGGATTAGTGGGTTAATAACTATCAAGTACGTGTAGGTAGCAAAACAGTTTACTAATTTAAATAATCAGTTAGAGCAGCTCAAGCAATTTTTCCTTTAGAATTTAATAGGAAACAGAAAAACTTTCTGATATAGCTCATTGGAAAGCAACCCAGTTCAGAACATTTTTACTTTATGTAGGCCTTTTGGTTTTGAAGAAACACGTTGATAAATCAGTGTATGAACATTTTTTATTGCTTCACTTTGGCATGTCTATACTTTGAGTGATAGACAATGCAAAACATGGGTTACAATTTAGCAGAAAAATATTAAAACATTTTGTATCACATTGCAAACATATTTATGGTTTAGATTTCCTTTGTACAATGTTCACATGGTATCACATATTGCTGATGAAGCAAGAATATATAAAACTTTAGATAATATATCGGCATTTACATTTGAGAATTATCTAGGAGAAATGAAGCGGTTAGTTAGATCTCCGAAAAGCCTTACAACAATTGTACCGACGTCTGAAGGAGCTTGCTTCCAAAAATGTAACAAATACTTACCCTAACATTCATATGATATTGAGCATTCTGAAGGACCTCTATTAGAAGATACTTATTGCAAGCAATATAAAAAGATTGTCTTTAAAATATGCATCTGTCAACATATTCACATTCAAGTCTAATTCTTACATTCTTACATTTGAAAATAAAGTTGTTCGCATAGAAAATATACTTTACGTTTCGAAAATAAATCCTTCTACTTGGAAGGAATTTTTAAGTTATAGGCGCTTTACTGCTATCCATTTCCTTCGAGTGATTTACAATTTTCATTATGAATACATTATCAGAATTAAAATTTTACAACATGAATCAAATAGTTGCTAAGTGCATGATTTTTGTAACGACGGTACATTTACATCCTTCCCACTACTTCATAATTTTAATATATAGTTTATATTACCAATAAATGTCATTCCTAAAAAATGGTTTTTTTTTATAGAATACAGTGCAAAGACAAATTTATGAATAAACAATTACGCGAAGCAAAAAAATTCTATACTTTAATTACGGTACGTCAATTAAATAATCATATTAGTTTATTCATTCTTAATACATTCATTACATACATTCATCATTTCAACAACCAAGCAACTGAAATTTTTAAGGACCAGTGCGTTTTTGATTGGTAGTTTAATAAAAAAATAATTAGGGTTACCACTTAGTAACAAACGCCATAAAGAGAGTTGCGAGAATGGTTCTACATCAGTCACTCAGTATGTGCAGAAGCAAATATTACTGTCGATCGCCGTTCGAAAATACATACTGTAGTGTATTGGAGCATCATTTGATTATAATTAATAAAATATTAAATTATTGTGGTTTATAATACACAAATGTCATACATATGCTATTGAAATATTTCCACTCGGCGGTCGACGTTAATATTCGCTTCTCTATATAGTCGGCGACACTGCTGGTAGCACGAATTCCCGCAAATGTAGTCAGAAATTAAACGTGATTATAACCTCATAAACATACGTCATATTTACGTTTTCTATGACGTCATAATGACTGTGACATTGTGCCGTATTTGATATGTTAATTTCACCTAACAAGTGACGTAAAATAAACGTAATGAGTGCCTAATATTGTACGTTAAAATAACGTCAGTATGCTACCTGGGAAGGGAGAATGGTTCATGTGCTATCATCCCAACACCATGATGAACAGGTATCTCAAGAGGAGCATCGAAACCTAACATAATTTTGGAGTATAACACCACCAAAGAGGTGTTGATAACGCAGACAAATTAATTCGAGAGTATTCTTGCGCTCGTCGTGACAGCTAGGGGCCCTTCAGATTGTTTATGAACATGTTGGATATTGCATGTTTGAATGCATTTATTATATATACAGCGAATATCCCGATTGGAAGAAAACCGCAGTAACAGAAGACATATTTTTTGAAACATTAGGAAAAGACCTAGCCATACCTAACATGAAAGAGCGATTACCAGTAGTGAAAAACAATCCCCATGTAGTCAGAGCCATTCAGGCTTGTGGTATACATTTGATTCCGGAAAACGCAGCTCCCGACCAATACAAACAGGCGTCAAAAGGGAAGATGCCGTTCTATGTCCAAGATTATTGGACAAAAAGTTAACATCCGATGTACCACCTGTGGGTCGTTTATTTGTAAAAATCATCGCAAATCTGTTTGTAAAACCTGCTAACTATTGTACTGATCCACAAAGATTTAGAGGACATTTAATATTGAAAATTAAAATTTGAAAGTTTTAATTTTTAACTTTGTATTGTTTATGCTTAGTTTATATTTGTATAATAATAATAATAGTTTCTTTCAATAAAATAATTTAAACATAATATTTATGATAATATGGATTTAAGACCCCTTTTTAATTATAAACTCTAACCTGCAAAGAAAATTAGCACTTATATCCACACATTCATTGGGGTCCTAAAAAGACCCCACGAGGTAGCTTATGAGATTTTTAATGCGTGGTAATCTAAGGGTTAAATCAAATGCAGTGAGTGCCTTGTTCATAACTTCTACAACAGTTTTTATCATTTCATTTGGCATTTCAATTATTCCAACAAACTTTTCTACAGAGACATTATCCTCCACAACTCTGAATATTATACTCAATTCCATTTTCATTTCTCAAACAACAATTTTTGCCTGTCGACATTGGAGAACCTTTCGCTTGTAACATTTTATTCAAAACATCACATAAACCTTCACCCATACAGACCAATAATAACTCGTAAGATGCACCTTTACTGTGGTAATTCATCATTTTGAACTTTTTGCCATATTTGCGCAGGCAATAGAAACGATTGTGGAAAAAAAAGTGTTTGAATGTTTTATAAAACAAAACTGATAGGTTACAGACTAAGGAAATGTGGTTAAAGTTAAATGTAGTTGTTATAAGACAATATTGCACAGATCATATACAAAACATATTTTCGTATTTTTTTTCCTGATTTGATGTCACAATAAAGCTATGAACATAGCCTTTATGAGTTTCATATAACCGCACTAGTGCGTTGTCAGCTTTACCAGAATATCTTAAGTTAAAAGAGAGCGATTAATGTACAACTTTAAAAAAATACCATGAAGAACTCGTTTCTTATTATCTAGGACTCGTCCGTTTTTTAAACTTGGACTCGTCTGATAAAACTACCCTTGTGAAATTTTGGACACGTTAGAGTCCAATGGGCATGCGAAGATGGAATAGGAGTAATTAATAGTTGAGACGAAAATACTACATCAAGAGTTACAACACTAACTTTACAACATCTCTGTATTAATAGTATAGTTTATATATGTGCGGGTGACTTAGTTTTAAGAGGTCAATTTTATATTTTTATGTACCTTATCTTTCAAGAAAATAGGCAAAAATACAAGGTTTCATATGATTGCCGCGTGAATAAACGTTACCTAGCAAAACGAACTCCAAACTCAAGCGAATATCTATAATTCAAAACTCTTACCATACTGTTTTATTTTAATTAGTAAACAAAACCAATCAATCACTTATACAACTAGCCAATTATGAAGTAGTGGGTAGGGCCAAAATTTTTAAGTTTTTTTTTTTTTTCTGTTGTATTCACAGCAAGCGTTCAACCCATTCTCGGAATTCCGTTCTCCAATTCGCTAATAATTTTACATGAATGTACAACCAATCAAATGTGTTTCTCTTGTAATTGCTTTTTGATAAGCATTTTCGCCAAAATCATCAATAACTGAAGCTAATTAGAAACAAATTTTTAAAAATTGGGTAAATGTATATACATGTAGCTTTGTACCGATAATTACTTTCCCTGAATCACTAATTACTCCATATCTTTTTTTTTTAACTATTAGCTTTACAAATATTTTTCTAAAGTATCACAATATTTGTTTTGTTATAACATGCTTTTATCCGTATTATAAATTACGATGGTCATTAAAAATTATCATGTCCTGGGTCATATGTCTTCCTGATTAAAGCACGTGTAATGTAATGTATCTGTAAATTGAAAAACAAATCTATTTCATCATAAGACACAGAATTGACTCCTTCTAATGCATTACTGAAGTATATGCATTATTGAACTAAAAAAGAAAAAAACATTAACTAATTTATAATTACTTGAATCTATTTAATTGTATTTTGTATATGAGCATTAGCATACAGACGATTACAGTGAAAAACCTGCATTAGAACACTGCTTGCCATTGTAGGGGAAGTGAATCTCGCACTATCACTTTAGGGAAATCTAAAGCAGCATGTGACTCAGACGGCGATCGAGATTGACATATTGCTATAAGTAGACACATATGTGATGGCCGTCGCATATGAACTTCGGTTTAGACATTTCCCTGCAATCAAAACTGTGTTTAAGAGTATTTATATTTATTTATTGTAGTAGTAAAGTGTAGTATTATTCTAGGATGACATCGCAAATTAATAACTGTGGTATCTCAAATCAAAATGAACTACCATTCAAATCTTTCTTACGGTAAAAATTATGAAAATGAAATAATAAATATAGGAATAATTATTCGAGAAAATACATGATAATAGTGTTTAAGCAAAAACACAGCCATTTGCTTAAGTAAACAAACAAACAAAAATAAAATTGCGTTTCCTAATCTTCGTGAGAAATACGCTTAGATTTAGGCCTGTTTCCAGACGAGGCGATTTAGTTGATTCACTAGTTGAACGGGCGATTGTCAAGAGCATTACTGATGTAGCAAATGATTGGAAACCGCCTGAACCCTTTCACACGAAGTCAATTTGTCCGCTTTGAGACTTCAGTAGGTCTTCAATGGACAATCAACTAGTTGAGAGTGAACAGGCAACTTACAATTAGTTGAATCAACCAAACTGGCCTCGTCTGAAACAGGCTTACGCTTATATTTTACTCGACGATCTACTTAAATAGCTCAATGTTGCTCTTTATTATTACTCATATTTTTTTTTTGCTTTCTTCTTTATTCAAGCGCTTTCTCTTCTCTATTCCTTTTAATTTCGTTTACCAAGTCAATGTCGAATTATGTGCTGTAGGTATTATATGTATAATTTTGCCAATTGTAAATGAAAAGAAGATAAATTGTTGTTGAAGTGTATCCCCGCCCATTTTCCGCTTTTGGTAATCGTAAAATTTTAATGGATATTTTCTTTCATTATACACTATTTTTTTCCCTTATTATATTAGGGTAATGCGTTCGAACGAAGTTTGTATTTATCTTAAATAAACATTTCGAATATTTTCACGTAGTTGAACTACGTTTATATAATATCTTACATTCTCATATTTCTGAAGAAATAGTAAACCGCATGATTCATAAATAAGAGTCAGGCTTCAGTATACAAATCGCCCCTGAACAATTATTAAATAAGGAACAAACCTATGCATAAAAGTCGCCTTAATTGCCACACATGTTGCAGCGAGAATCAAGAACTCACGCCCGACCGCCCCGTTTCACTCCTGCACGTAGTCTTTCCAAACAAACGTCAAGGCCATGGTACAAATAATACGGTGTGCTTACGCGCATGCGAAAGTTACGTCAGATGGAGCATAAATGGCGCCAGCATATATAAATATTATTATATTTAATCGATTTTGACCGTGAGGTTTTGTTTGCTGAAAGGTAAGTTCACAAAAATCCGGACGGGGTTACGGACATATTTTAAAGACGTAAGGTGTTTTCAACGATCAATTTTCTAGAAAACCACGAAAACATCTTTGTAAACACACACGAATTCGCTACAATTGTAAAAATAAACACTAGGGTATTAGATGGCGACAAGATAGATAAAATAAATTTCAACTTAAAACGGGTTTTTTTAAAGCAAAGCTGCATTTGAATTACATTAATTGGTAGTTGTGAATAATTTGGATTTTAACATTTTGCTATTTACCATACATGTATTTTATTGTTTTCGATACGCTCCTTAATTACGTCATCTGACCGGACTTGACGAATTTGAGATTCAAAACGAGCATACCGTATTATTTGTACCGTGCGTCATGGCAAGCGGCAGTACTAACCTGGCACGCATTGATGAATGTAGGTCCCCCCTGCTATCGGTTATTTCTTCTCCCTCCGCCTTTTATTTCTTTTTCATTTAATTTTTTTTTTCTGATTATTTCATTTTGTTTTTTTTTTTACTTAATTTAAAAAAAAAAAGGAAAAATAATTAAATGACACCATTTGGGCAGTAGTGCTCAAGAAGTAGTTGACCGTTTTATATCTGCTTTTCAAAATAGGCCAGTCTCAAGTCTCAACTGTAGCAACAGTCAGCATACAGTTAAATATTATAAATAAGTGTGAATCCACTGTTACTAAGAGCCGTTTTACACTTACGAGATTTTTTACATAAATTATAACAAAAATTATCCTGAAAATTTTGGTGAGAATTTTTCTAAGAAATTTTGTCGCAACACTTTCAGGTCGTTTTACACAGGAATAAGATTACTTCCATTTGCACTTCTAAGTTGGAACCTAAATCTAAACAATTATCATCCATATTTTGCTGGTTTTATCGGTTAACTGCTATTTATTTAAAGATTTCTATGATAACCATAATCAAATAACAATTTAATTTAACAAATGCACCTGCTTATAACAACAAATATCGTGAAAATTTTGGTTAAAATTTATTCCTGTGTAAAACAACCTGAAAGTGTCGCGACAAAAATTCTTACGAAAATTATCACCAAAATTTTCTAGATAATTTTTGTTATGATTTCTGTAAAAATTCTCGTACATGTAATACGGCTCTAAGTAGCAAAAAGTAATGAGAAACAATTTTCCTGCTTACACAGCAAAGGCCGTACAATTGTTTCTGCAAAAAGCTTTTGGTGATTAGCGTATAAACACGAAAGCCGCAATAGCATTACCTCCTCGATCTGCCGATTTAACGCCTTTAATCTTTCGTGATTGTATGAACGAGCTCATACCCTTAATGACCAATACTGCCGCCAGTATATCTACTAAAACACTTTTGCAGGTCTATATAATAGTGCTATATTATGGGGTATTGCCAGGAAAAACAGATGCGATTTGTTCGAGCATTTGCTAAATTAAAATAAAAGTTTTAGTTAATTTTTGAAACTTCTTAATTTTATTGTCGAATATTTTTATTTAGTTTTCTTATATATAAGAATCCTTTTTATTATTATTAATAATCTTTATATTGTATTGATTGTTATCAGAAGTTTATTTAGTTGGTTAAATACATTGTATTTATAAGATTGATTCAAGACTATCTAACCTGATAATCAAAACAGGTTAAATAATTAATTAAAGTCAATTGTATAAAAAAGCAGTCAATCGCAATTATTTCTTTTTTGTTATTATTATACCATAACACCGTTGTGCTGATATATACAGGGAAGAATGTGACTAAAAATTACAACAATTTGAAAGGTTATCAGTTATGTTGCTATTTAGTAACCTCTGCTAAGTGTGTGATTATAAGCCGAGATTCCATATGCATAACACTTTTGATCTCAAGTCCGATATAACTCCGATAAACTGATGTTTATTTTATTAGAAGAGGTATAATTAGAATGCTTTATTTTTCTCAATTTTTGCTTGACAACATGATCGTACATTTTTACAGTGCTTACGCTACATATCACAATTTTCTAAATAATTATTGAAAAAAATATTTTTTGTTTGTTTATCACCACAAAACTTAATATTATTTCTAATTAATAGTCGCTGATACTAAAAATTCTCTATTTGCATAAGAGGTGAAACCTATACCGGCTTTTCCACTGAAGGGCTAGTTTAGAAGTTTCCGGCTTTAACGAACTTCCTCAGTTTTAAATAATTTGTGGTTTGCAACAACTTGGAACTTACTTTACTTTTACTTACCGCAACCTTATAGCGCTCTAAACGCCGTCTCCTCCACGAAAGATTCCAGGGGAGGAACACATAGGAGTGGCTTCAAATTGCCGCCGTCGGCCGTCCCCGTAGGCGCATTGCCCCTGTAAATGAATGCTAAGGCATTGCTATTTGCGCTGCACATGCATCGGTCATCCTGGCTACCACTCGTCTCACCCTTGGCACCAGACGAGGGGCACCATAAGTTAGCATTGGCCTTAATTATTGCGGTGTCTCATCACAAGTTAATTTTTGGGATACCCCAGCACGCGCGACGACACTGCCAAAAGGCCTTACCATGCTTTCTCGGCTTTTGTTTTGACATTTTGCTCCAGCTCAATTTTCTGTCAAAAGTGATACCCAGATGCTTGACTTCGTCCGAGCATCTTTATCGACGTCAAAGACCAGCAACTTTCCACCTGGTTGATTCCGCCTCATGAAAGAGACATATTCTATATTACTCCAGCGGTTCTGAGCAGCCAGCAACCTGACAATGCGCCTAGTTTCACCCGGTTCTCCCGGGATCCACAGCGTCACCTTCGTCAGCCTCGGCAGCTCGTCTGCCGGTACTACAGAAAGTCTTGCCCCCTCCCATGGAGTTGCGAGTTTCGCAACCATTTCTTTGTGCTGAGGGGACGTGGAGGCATATTTTTCTGGAAGGATGAAACGATCAGGTTTAATTTAGTCTATGTAACTATGTAGAAATATGAAAATAAGTTACGAAATGGTAAGAGGACAACAGTTACTTACATGTAAGGATACCAATTACGGCATATGTATATGCATAACTGTGCATTTAATTAACTATTCTGAGCCAGTGCAGTGTGTCAGGTTTCTCTTTTCTGTTTTTGATTTAGCGACCTGTTCCTTTGCCTGGCGCAGTACCGTCATTTGAGAATTCTGATTCTGTATTTTCGAATTATACTTCAGTACATTTATTATCACGTGTACTTTTAGTATTCTCCACATTGTGCTTAATTTCTTAGTAAAATAATAGTCCGATTTGGTTATTCCACGAACCGTATAACCTACTCGGTATAAGTTGCACGTATTCGGATAATTCAATAATCAGAATAATTCACACGGAGCGCGGTGTGAGCACGGGATCATATTTTGTGTTTATTTTATACATAACCAAATCACTATTAAACTTATTACAACAAGTTTACCATTCCTTCTTAATAAAAAAATTTGCAGATTACTAATCTGAGTGAATGTGACTGTGTGAATTTAAGTGTGTACAACGTCTATTGAACAACAAAACCAGCCTATCAGTCCAGATAATAAATTTCGCATGATCGAGTCAAAACCGAAAAGTTTTGAGAATTTCTAAAATCATTACAATCTATAAGAGTACGTATACGGATGCCTACCAAAGTTTCAAGTTGTTTATTCGGTATAAAATCGGTTGTATATACGGATGTTAAATCATCCGATTCCAATTCGGAATCTAATAACCGGAATCTATCCGATATTTCAATAATCCGGGATGAACGAATATTTTTAATTCGGAAACTCACAACACTAAAGCAGAACGATTCAACACATTCTGTTATTTGAAGGAGTGTGCATGTGTCGAACGATTCTATTACCGTTTCTATAATATTAAAATCAATATTTGTTGTTTTTCTTACTGTTCGTTTAAATAGGAACTTGGATGTTCAACTTTAACAAAAATTTGCATGATGCCAAAAAGGAAAAGTAACATTAATATCCGACTGGTTAACATGAGTAGAACAGCCGCGTTGTATAAACACACAGTTACCGTGCAAACTTCTCCATAGAAATGAATACAATCATACTTGTTAAATCGGGACAGGCAGTATCGGGAATTTCCGTTCCGACCCCAGATTTTACTTATTGTTAGCGGGACAGGTCGAGATTTCCCAATAAATGCCGATAACTTCTAATGTACAAAACACATGTCTACACAATATTCTTATTCGATGTCATATCGGTTATAAGATTTTACGTTTCGCAAAATAATAATATACGTATTATATACCCAATATTATTTTTACCTCACTTATCTATTATGTATTCCTATTAATACATGCATTAAAGATGTTCATATCAAAAAAGATTCATCCCTTTCCCTTCTCATCTCTTCCTACTTGAAACAAAAATATAATGTAAAATATTTTAATGCATTCCTTACTCCGATGTTTAAACCTTTCTCTGCGCTTATGCGAATCGTGTGCATTTGTCATTTGTCGCTTGGGAGTATACTCCTCTTGAGCAGTGTAAGGGTTAAAATAAATATCAATTTAAAGAATATTCTCTCCCCCATTCCCTTCCCTTTTTTTTTTTTTTTGTCCATGGGCGGGTGCAAACCCAAAGAAAGCAACTCGGTCGGAAAGACCTATTGTGCCCCATTTTAGCCCTCTCACTCAGATTGCACCCCATCATAAAAGTTCGTAATCTGGCTGCGTCTGCCTCTTCCTGTCCACTGCCAGGCAGTTGACAAGAAGCTGAGCAGCAGTTTCCTCCGCGCTTCAACACTTCCTGCACAGGGGAGAGTTCACTACCCCCACACACCCATTCATCCCTCCAATGTAAAACAAAATAATTTAAAACATTTTTAATGCGTGTTTTCCCTAAACATTTGAAAAAAAAAGTTGAGAAAATCATACCCTCTCTCTCAACTCTGCAAATGTAAAAAAAATATGATTTAACATTTTTAACATTTTTATGCACCCCCTTTCGATGTCTCGAAAAAGAAGACAAACATATCACATAAAAAAAAACAGTCACCTGCCTCTCTCGCCTCTTTCAATGCTAAAAAAAAAAAACATGTCTCAAACAATTTTAATGTTCTCTCTCCCATTCTTAAAAATGAAAAAAACAAGAAGAACGTTATTTTACAAATAATCCTCCTACACCCCTTCCAATGTTAAATAAATCCGGTTTGAATCTTTTCTAATGCGCCCTCTCTTCCGTTGTTTTTGTTTACAGAAAAAAAAACCGACATTCAAAATCATCTCCCTCCCCCTCTCACCCTTTCCAATGTTAAAAAATATATAATTCAAAACATTTTTAATACGTTCTCTTTCCCGGTGTTTTGAAAAAAAAGTATCATTTAAAACAAATCATCCTTCTCCCTCTCTTATTATTTCCAATGTTTATAAAATATGATTAAAACATTTTAAAGATATCGTTCCCCCGGTGTTGTGGAAAGAATAATTTTATGATTCAAAAATATCATCTCGTTTCCCATCTTATCCCTCCCGATGTCAAAAAAAGATCATTTAAAATATATTTAATGCATCTTCTGCCCTGGCGTTGTGAAAAAACATAATTTTATCATTAAAAAGAAGAATCATTCTCATCCCTCTCATCCTTTCCAATGTTTAAAAAAAATATTTAGAATATTTTTAATCCCGGTTGATATGCAAAAACTAGGCAAATCTTAATATTGGTTGTTCAGGGCTACGAGAAGCGCAAGAAACACATTTAAATACCTGTACACTTACGATTTCAAGCTATTGGGAGTCCCAATTTCCCAAGTTCTTGATAAGCATCGGTACGGGAAATCTTGTTCCGAACATAGTTCAATCAACGGAATTTCCACCCCCCGAAGTTAACAGGTACACATTCTCACAGGAAATCGGACACCCAGCAATTCAAGAATTTAAAATGTCTTGATTGTAAATGCCAACTTTCGGAGCACGTATTTCACTTATTCATAGCCATAAGTCACTTAATTATGTATATACTGCGATCAAAGGTAACGACTAGAAATTTAAAGAGAAATAACATATATAGAGAGAAAAAGTTTATCTATAGAATAAACAATCGGAGTTTCGTGAGTGGCGTTTCCTTTAGAAATACCAATAAAAAAAAATACATAGCAACAAAAAGAACTCTTGATAGACGGCTTCATTTAGAAATATATATGTATTTAACTTGTTTGATGTTATGTAGAGATAATTCTTTTCTAAGAAATGTGGTGATGGGATTTTATTATTTAAAATTATGTTACTCGTTAGTGCTCTGCTGATATTAGTTACTTACTTGGATTTATGCTCGCGAGTATTAGTTTATGCAATAGATAATATGTTAGTCAGCCTCCTCAGTTTTGGGTAATGTGATTTTCACAGATTTATTGACTACTATTGACACTATTATTGTTGTATTAATTACTATTGTTGTTTAATATTCTTAAATATTGCATTACTATAAAGTTTTCTTCTATCTATAAAAAATTACCAAAACCCGGTTTAAGATTATTTATAAAATTCTTAAATAAAGCAATTAAGTTCGCAAGAATTATTTATTTATGAACCCTCGTTTATAGTATTTCAGGAAATATATCTTAGCTATCGCCTGTGTAATCTGACGTCGTTATCTATTTTCTTGAAAAATGGTCAACACTGGGTCTCTTTACAAACTGTCTTTATGTAGCACAGGTTTATTAACAATTATTTAAATATTATTGGATTTATAATACATAACAAACATTGTAAGAAAGCATATTCGTTCATCAATCTCAGTTAGCGCTAAAATATTTATTGTTGAATTTGATACATTTAATACTTTTTCGTTGCTACTGCCCGAAGCTGTGTTACAGACCAAAAGTGTTAGCCATATTTCAATAAAATAGAACAACATTGGATTACACAGGCGATAGTTATATTTAGATAGATAAATTTCTTGAAAATACAATAAACGGAGGGTTAATAAAATAAATAATTTCTTTGTGAAATTAATTGCTTTAAAAATTTTGTAAATAATCTTAAACTGTTTTTGGTAATTTTTTAATACATAGAAAAATATTTTGTAGTAATACAGTATTTAAGAATACTAAACAACAACAATAATGAATACATCAATAGTAGTGTATTTAATCAATGTGAAAATCACATTGTTCAAAAACTCAGGAGGCTGATTGACATATTGTCTATTGCTAAAGTATTACTTGCGGGCATAAACAAACTAAGCAACTAATATCATCGTAATAGGTATATTAATTTTAAATCCCATGGCCATGATGTTTTCTTAAAAAAGAATGATCTCTATAACACACCAAACAAGTTAATACATACATGTGCATTTCTAAATGGTCCATCTACTCAAGAGGCTTTTAGTTGTTATGTATTTTTTTTTGCATTAATATTTCGGTATTCGGTATTTCTAAGGAAACACTGCCACCGAAATTCCAATGTGTTTATTTAATGTATAAACCTTTTTCTCTATATATATTTATATTTCTGTTTAAATTTTTAGTCTTTACCTTTGATCGCAATAATACACACAAAAAATGATTTATTGGCTTTGATAAGTGCATAATCCTTTGAAAGCTGCATTTACACTCAAGAAATTTTAAAATTCATGATTACTGGTGTCCCGATTTTTCCTGTGAGAAGTGTACATAATTTGTATGACTGCGAAAATCAATTATATCAGAAATATTTGGAGATGCAAATAAATACACGTACATCATTATCAACAAATACAGTGCTCTCTTAGATATAGTTTTATTAGAGACGCGGTTATTCGAAATAAAAGAAATAAAAAAAAGCAAATTTGACTATAATGACCTTACAGAACTGGAACAAACAGGCCAAAAACAGAAGATTATGTTAAACAAAATTATTCGGACAAAATAAATATCAGCATTTTCAGAAAATATTTCTGATAATATCAATTCTTTTAATTATGATGAAACACAATCTATAACTACATCCATGATTGTTGAAAATATTTATTGGACTTTTAATAACACATCAGAATTAATTTGCAATCAGACGTTTAATATTTCCAAACCATTTCAACACACATTGTCAGTACTGTCTGGTCCATATATATTCGAAAATGTGAATAGAAAGATGTACTTCGAGCAGCAGAATCTTCAACGGAATTAAAGTCTGCTGGTCCAGAATCACTTGAACAGTTCGCTGAATTTTAATGTTGTTTCATCCACATACTAGCACCAACGCTAGCATTAAAAGCTTCATAATCCTTCGGCTGCCCAAAGTACATCTTTCTATTAATATTTTCAGATACAGGTAAGCCATTCAATAGTTTAGAAGCATCATCAAACATCTTGTTGCAAGTTAATTCTGACGTCTTATTAAAAGTACAATCAATATTTTCAACAAGTACGGATGTAGTTTAGAAGCGTGTTTCATCATAATTAGAAGAATTGGTATTATTCAGAATTTTCCGAAAGTGTTATGATATTTATTTTGCCCGAATAATATTGTTTTTGGCCTGTTGTTTGTTCCAATTCCGTAAGGTCATAATAGTCTATTTTTCTTTCTTTAGTCAAATTTGCTTTCTTTTGCTTGACAGTTAAGTTCCAAATTCCAAATTGGTAAACAAATTAAAGTTTAATGAGTATTTGTAGTTATGACATGATAACGTTACATCGTTAAAGCATTTTTTAAGTTCAAACGTTACATTTTTATTAGGTTTATAATTTAAAATATAATCGTCACATTTTATTTCGAATAACCTCGTCTCTAATAAAACAATATCTAAAGGAGCACTGTATTTGTTGATAACGATGTATCTGTATTTATTTCCATCTCCAAATATTTCTGATATGATTGATTTTCGCAGTCATATAAATTATGTACCTGTTGACAAAAATACTCCAAACTGTGGTACTGGTAATGCTGCATACTTCTCCTAGACCCCTCACCACAAACTGCACTAAACTGGACGTACGTTTCGATAGCAAAGCTATCATCATCAGCAGAAACACTGAACATTCAGTTCATTCTGCTGATGACGTACGTCCAGTTTAGTGCAATTTGTGGTGAGGGATCTAGGGGAAGTTTGTATATGTACCTGTTACTTCAGGCGGGTAGGAAAATCCCGCTTGATTGAATTATGTTCGGGACAAGATTTCCCGTACCGATGCTTATCGAGAACTTGGGAAATTGGGACTCCCGATAGCTTGAAATCGTAAGTGCGCAAGTATTTAAATGTGTCTCCTGCGCTTCTCGTAGCCCTGAACAATCAATGTTAAGATTTTTCTAGTTTTTGAACATCAACCGGGATTAAAAATATTCTAAATATATTTTTTTTAACATTGGAAGGGATGAGAATAATTCTCTTTTTCAATGATAAAATTATGTTTTTTTCACAACCCCAGGGCGGAGGATGCATTCAATATGTTTTAAATGATCTTTTTTTGATATCGGGAGGGATGCGAGGGGAAATGAGATGATATTTTTGAATGATAAAATTATTCTTTCCACAACACCGGGGGAAGACATCTTTAATTGGACATTGGAAGGACTAAGAGACGGAGAAGGATGATTTTTTTTAAATGATACTTTTGTTTCAAAATGCCGGGAAAGAGGACGTATTAAAAATGTTTTGAATTATTTTTATATAGGAATTGAACTATATTTTGTATAGGAAAGTTTATGTTCAGACGTTGAACTGTGCGCACGTATGTATGAGCGACCGAAGTAAATTGTCGTAGTACTGGTAAAATTAGTGTATATACTAAACTTATAAGTGTTTTTATAATGCCTACTAGTATTAACCTGCGATCCAACAGTGAAAAAAAACGGTGATTTCGTCAATTTTTTTAAAAGCGAAGAATTTGAAATCATATTAAGAAATGCCGTTAAAATGGAAGTGCATAATTTGCACGAACAGATTAAGGAACTCAAATCGGAAGTAATGATTTTATAAGAGAGTCTAATATCGAGTTAATTAGACTTCTAACTAATAAACCAAGAGAAGGGAATTCATTAGAAAGTAACATCAATAGCGTACCTATAAGGACATCGTACAAGCAAGCAACAGAACAAAAATTGGAGCCCGGAAAAACTAAGGTGCTACAAAAAAAGGAGGTAACAAAACCAGGATCTCCTTATAGTAAACAACCTAGCTCGACTAACAACGAGCCATGGATAGAAATAAAACGAAAACAAAAAAACAGGAAAGTAAATGGTATATACGGTGCAATCGAAAATGCGTCAATTAAAGGGGCAGAAAAATACTCGCACTTGCATATACACGGACTGTAGCCGCAAGTTACCAAAGAGGAGGTAGAGCTGTGCCAGAAAGTAAGAAAGTTAATGGCTCTAAATGTGAAAAACTCAGATCTAAACGACCAGACGAATACTCATCATTCAAAATTTCGATACCTATTAAATATAAAGAACAAGTATACAACTCAGAATTTTGGCCGGTAAATGTCTGTGTTAACCCTTTCTTATTGAGACTCGCAACAAAAATAACAAACAAAGAAGTACAACAATTTCACATCAAAACGTCTAACCAATAAAATAGCTGAGATAGGGGTTATTCTATTACGATATTTCACGATATACTGTTGATTTCCGAACATTGGCTGACGCGCGATTTCATCCAAGCAACTATAATTCCAAACTACAAACTGGCTGCGAGCTACTGCCGGCCTCAACATAAGCATAGAGCATACTTACCTCGACAATAATAACCTTCTCCAGTATTTGTTTATATTTTTTTTTCGCGAACAAGGTTTTTAACCTTCTGCGAATTTTTTCATATTTATTCACTTATTTTGAAAGTATATGGAAATCATTGTAAATACTTAAACTTTTCTGAATAAATATTATATTATTATTATTATATATTTTTCAGGGGAGGGAGATGATTTTAAATTCGTTTGTTTTTTTTCTGTAAAAAAAACAACCGAAGAGAGGACGCATTAGAAATTATTCAAACCGGATTTATTTAACATTGGAAGGGGTGTAGGAGGATTATTTTGTAAACAACGATTTTTTTTGTTTTTTTTTTTTTCATTTTTAAGAATGGAAGAGAGAACACATTAAAAATGTTTGAAATCATGTTTTTTTAACATTGAATCTTGTCAACTGCCTGGCAGTAGACGGGAAGAGGCAGACTCAGCCAGATTACGAACTTTTATGATGGGGTGCAATCTGAGTGAGAAAGCTAAAATGGACATGGGGGCACAATAGGTTTTTCTGGCCGAGTTGCCTTCTTTGGGTTTACACCCGCCCATGAACAAAAAAAAAGAAAAAGAAAAGGAAGGGTGAATGGGGAGAGGGATGATTTCTTTAAATGATATTTATTTTAACCCTTACACTGCTCAAGAGGAGTATACTCCCAAGCGACAAATGACAAGTGCACACGATTCGCAAACTAAACGCAGTGAAAGGTTTAAACATCGGAGTAGGGAAATATATAATAGGTTAACATATTTTACATGATAATTTTGTTTCAAGTAGGAAGAGATGAGAAGGGAAAGGGATAAATCTTTTTTGATATGAACATATTTAATGCATGTATTAATAGGAATACGTAATAGATAAGTGAGGTAAAAATAATATTGGGTACATAGTACGTATATTTTTATTCTGCGAAACGTAGAATCTTATAACCTGCATGTCATCGAATAAGAATGTTATGTAGGCATGTATTTTTTGTACATTAGAAGTTATCGGGATTTATTGGGAAATCTCGACCTATCCCGCTAACAATAAGTAAAATCTCGGGCCGAAACGGGAATTCCCGATACTACCCTGTCCCGATTTAACAAGTATGATTGTATTCATTTCTATAGAGAAGTTTGCACCGTAACTGTGTGCTTATACAACGTGGCTCTTCTACTCATATTAACCAGTCGGATATTAATGTTACTTTTCCTTTTTGGCATCATGCAAATTTTTGTTAAAGTTGAATACCCAAGTTCCTATTTAAACGAGTAACAGTAACTGTAACAGTAAGAAAAACAAAATAGTTGCTTTTATCATTAATAGAATGGTAATAGAATCGTTCGACACATGGACACTCCTTCAAATAAACAGAATGTGTTGAATCGTTCTGTTTAGTGTTGTGAGTTTCCGAATTAAATTATTTGTTTATTCCGAATTAAAATATTCGTTCATTTCGATTATTGAAATATTCGGATGATTCCGATTTTTGGAATCCGATTCGGAATCGGATGATTCGGAATCAGGTGATTTCGATTATTAAATTCCCGAATCGGGTGATTCCAAATCCATTGTACAACGATTTTATACCGAATGAATCTACCGAAACTTCAGGCATCCGCATATGTATTCGTATAAATTGTGTGATTTTGGCAATTCTCAACTTTTCGGTTTTGACTAGATCATTCCAAATTCGTTTTCTGGACTGACAGAGGTGTTTGTTGTTCATAGACGTTGTGGCACACTTAAATCATACAGTCACATTCACTCATTATAGTAATCTGCGATTTTTTTTTTATTAAGAAGGAATAGTAAACTTGTTTTAAATAAGTTTATATGGATTTAGTTATGTATAAAATAAACACAAAATACGATCCCGTGTTCCATCGCGCTTCGTGTGAATTATTCTGATTATTGAAATTATCCGAATACGTGCAACTTATACGAGTATGTTTATACGGTTCGTGAAAGAAACACATCCGGGACCATTATTTTACTAAGGAATTAAGCACAATGTGAGAATACTAAAAAGTATACATGATAATAGATGTACTGAAAGTATACATCGAAAATACAGAATCATAGTTCTCAAAAGATACTGCGCCAGGCAAAGGAAACGGTCGCTAAATCATAAAACAGAAAGAGAAACCTGAGAACACTGCACTGGCTCAGAATAGTTGATTAAATTGCAGGTTTATGTATAGTTTGGCTCCACATTGTTATAAAAATGATATGGTTCAGAAATATACTATTTATATGCAAAAATACTGACATATACATCTTTTAGTTTAAGATGTTTTCAGTGTATATATGATATTTAACGCGAACAAACCATTTAGTAAATGGGTATACACTGTAATTAGTTTGCTATCTTTGTTATTTAAGCATGGTTCAGGATAGCACTAATTTTCAAGTAGCTTGGGACTGATAGAAAGATTTATATATACATATATCTTATCATGCATTTGTGTATATAAACATTTTTATTTTAAGATTTTTTGCCTATAATAAACATTACACATGATCTGCATGATCCATTTACGAAATTCCAACATTCTTAACACCATTCCTTATAAAGATAAAAATAATCACTAAAAGTTAATTAGGTAATTAACTGTTGCTATATACATATGCCGTAATTGGTATCCTTACATGTAAGTAACTGTTGTCCTCTTACCATTTCGTAACTTATTTTCATATTTCTACATAGTTACATAGACTAAATTAAACCAGATTGTTTCATCCTTCCAGTAAAATATGCCTCCACGTCCCCTCAGCACAAAGAAATGGTTGCGAAACTCGCAACGCTATGGGAGGGGGCAAGACTTTCTGTTGTACCGGCGGACGAGCTGCCGAGGCTGACGAAGGCGACGCTGTGGGTCCCGGGAGAACTGGGTGAAACTAGGCGCATTGTCGGGTTGCTGGTTGGTCAGAACCGCTGAAGTAATATAGACACCTGGTGTCTCTTTCATGAGGCGGATCAACCAGGTGGAAAGCTGCTGGTCTTTGACGTCGATAAAGATACTGTAGATTAGCTAAACAAGAAGGGCTGCAGATTGAGGTTCTTCTGACCCTCAGAGCGTTACTCAGGGCGCGCTAGTGGGGCAAACAACGGGGGATGTACCCATGGATACATCCCAACGTGTAGATCACCCTGCTGCCCCTGACTCTGGTGCCGGCGCCACTCCTATGGACAGCGCTGGCATCGAATCAGTGGAGCTGGCGGGGCTGTCAATTGAGACCAACCGTGGAGGCGGTTCGATATAATGTAATCGCACAATGTCTCCACGCGGTCTGAAAATTATTCAAATTAACCTGCAACACTCTCGGGCGGCTACTGCTATTCTACGTAGGCACCTAGATAGACAGCAGGACATTTCCTTGGTTTCTGGAATCCAGAATCCTTGGCCTGGACAATGTCAAAGGGGCCGTCTTCTCCGGCACCGAAGACTAACCTAGGACATGTATCTATGTCCCAAAGAATATAAAGGCCTATCCATACAAACGCTGTGGCAGGAATATAACCACCGTATATCTAACTTGTGATGCACAAGGGGCCAGAGTAACTGGTAGTGATCGCTCAGTTTTACTGGCCAGCTGAACAAACCAGTCATTCGGCCATCTTTTGTGATTCTGGTGGAATACTGTGATGGAAATACCAACATTAATGATCGGTTGTGATTCCAATGCTCATCATGTAGCGTGGCAACGTGACACGAATGTAGAGTTAGACTCCTATGAGGTTTCTCTCCTCTACTAACCTGATATACTTAACAGAGGATGCGAGCCTACGTTCATCAGCTCACGATGCCAAAACAGTAATGACATACCTGCGTTCGGGGTAGCTGCAGCGTTCACATACTAGATTGGCGGGTGTTGAAGAGGCAGCGATGTCGATCACAGATGGATCTGTTTCTAGATCGACCACACGAGTGTTAAAGACTGAATACGAATCCAAGGCTGACGGACAGGCAGATCTACAGGAACCGACTGTCCGTTAACCTTCAAGACTGCGCCCATGATGTCTCGAGATCGGTGGCCTCAGTCAGCTGGCTGCTGGGTGGAACATCGAGTGATGGCGCCTGGAGTGCGCATGTGCACATGTCTATATTGGAAGGAAGCAAGACTCCATGGTGGACTCGAGATCTTTCTAAGGTGAAAATCAAACTTAGAAAGCTCTTCAATAGAGCTACATCACCAGATCTGTGGAGGCACTGGGAAGCTTACAATTTTTTTTTGTAGGTAAATTAATGTATTTCTATCCATATTTAACAAATGTAATGCAGTTAATAACAGTTGAAAGCAGAAAATGAATTTCTGCTTTTAACTGTAATAATTAAGAGTATTTTTCCCAAGAAAAATTTTCTCCTCACGCAGGATTCGAACATACAACCTCCCGTTAGCCGGGCAGGCGCTTTACGAATTAAGCTAGTAGAGGACGTGGTGCGAGCGTTTTTTCTTTTTCCTTTGGGGAAAATTACTCCTAATTATTATTATACATTAATTTGTTATTATCTCACTGTAAAAAACTTGCAATCTTTGCGATATTTGCCCCGGTCCTGCCGGCCCTTCAAGATCTCAAGATCGCACATATGTTCGTTCAAAAACGATCGAACTCGTCCTCTACTACCTAATTGAGTTTAAAGCGCCCTCGGCTAACGGGAGGTTGTGTTCGTCTGCGTGAGGAGAAAATTTTTCAGGAAATACTCCTAATTATTACAGTTAAAAGCAGATAGTAACGATAGGTTAACATATGTATGTTCCGTCTAACATTAAATATTTTAAAGTGTATTCGGTACTACTTTTTAGCGGTCTGTGAGATTTGGGGAAACCACTTTTTTAAACAAAAAATTGTGGTATCCATGAATAACTTACTTTTATTAATGCATTTCCAAACTGTAAACTATAATGTTTATTAGAAACAATCCTACTATATATATTTTCAATAGATCAATTATGATAAAGGATGCAAAACATAACTGAAAAATTTATGACACATCATCTCGCGCAACTTTACTTGGCTTAGCGACTCTCATGTATACATTAAAGTGCGGTTTTGGCCTGAAGCTCTCCAGCGCACTTAAAAAGAAACAATTTTATTGTGCATTTTCATGCCCATAGAACTTGCAGCACCGTGAAATATTGCGGTACGATTAAAGGTAGTTTGAGATGCCCTCAGCACAAATCTAGATGGCGATTATTTTGGCCTGGAAAATGGTGGAAGAGGCCCTTAGACTAAATGCTTCGCCTTCCCGCTCTCCCGTCCCTCAGATTTCCAATGCGTGCTTGTACACGTTATGGGAGGCCTCGACAAACCAGCGGGATAAGTTACGCTTCGGTTTGCGAATGCACGCTATTGCAGTTTCCCTACCTGAGATATCTACGCTGTACCCCCCAGTGAAGCTGAAAACGGGCGAGAACTTATCCGCCCTTACGGAGAGTGGTTACTCCTTGTTTGGCGGTCAACAGCAATATAGCAGCCCTGAGATGTCCCATACGATCCAGGACGCGGTTCCAACCTGGGAGCTAGCAGATAAGCGGTACTGCCTGTTCGATGTAGTTGAAGATGTTGGTGTGGTCTCCGATTTTGCCGGAGAAGCCCTTGCATCCGCTACATTTTGCTCTGGAAACCCCTAGGTTATTCGACTACAACACTAACTGCAGTGGGGGAAACCCAAGAATGGTCTCCATAGCAGCCGTCGGTCTCGAGGCAGAAGACCTTACAAAATCATAAAAGAAATTTGTAACAGTCTTGCTCTGATAGTACTAGAATCCAGATTAATTGGTGGTTTGATAGGACTAGTAACTACAGAAAAGGAGAAATAAGGGGTTGCTGGCAAACAATAATAAAGGAACAAATATAGCTTTCTGTATAGATATCCACAAGAGAACTTGAATTCAGTAGCACAGAGAGAAATTGATGCAAGAAATGAAGCAAGATATATGGAAAAATGGTACTAGATTACAACACGGGAAACAGATGCAAATCACTGTTCTTCAGCACTCTGCCGGAAGAATATGGGTAAGACGTGCACGGGTAAGACAGAAAGTACACTGGGGAAGAAATTACCAAAGTATAGAACAGAATTAAAGTAAAACGTGTTGCAAGAAATTGAGTACTTTTAAGTGATAACGGTAGACCTACGCAACCATATTGATATCTGTTTGGTGGCAATAAATGATTCGATGATGATAAGGGTTTCCAAAAACATGGAGGATCGCAATGGCGGCACTAATACTGAAGAAGTTGGTCACCAATATGATACCTATTGTCCGATGTGTATCCCAAACATAAAGTTATTGGTGAAGCGCTTTTTGTTTATTGTTTTTTTTTTTTTAAACTATAACATACAAACTATATACTTATTGTCATGGTTCCAAGAGCATCGACATTGTCAGTAGCAAAAAATGTTACATAATAAAAGAAAATACATATATATATATAAAACTAAAACATATACACATTAAAAGTATGCCAATGTTAAATATACTAAAATGTATATTAAAAAAAAAATAAATAAATAACATGAAGTGAATTAAGTTTACACACAAGGTACTCGTCGACAGTTTAGTAGTATGCTTTAATAAAATTTTTTAACCTCTTTTTTAAATGATTTTTTTAGCAAGGATTTTTATATGCTCCGGCAATTTGGTTATAAATAATAATGCTCTCGATACGTAAGGACTGAACTTCATAAAATTTTGTTCTATGGGAGTGAAATACTCTAAATTATTACAGCCTCTTGTCGTCATGCCCACTAAATACGTCACAGTTTCTTATAAAATTTATTTTTCATTGTTTTTATTAAAAGACCAGAATTTCTTTTATAAGAGGACCAGCCAGCGGCAAAAAATACCGAGACTCCCAAACAAAGGGCGACAACGAGTTCTGTAGGTGCAACTCCCATCATAATTCTAATAATTCTTTTTTGCATTATAAATACTTTCTTGGCAGATGGAGGGCAACCCCAGAAAAAACACCATCCGCAGTCTGGACCTCAACATACGCATAATAAAATAATTTTATTGAATGTAAACTGACACTACCTCGAAGCGATCTAACAGCGTATAATGCCGAGCAAAGTTTGTGTTGGAGCACCTCACGTTTTCTTGATGGAAGCCGTTTGATATGAAATATCCGAAAATATTGCAGCAAATACTTGCAGAATCAGTTATCGGTAGAACTTTATGAACCATTTACTGTGATTATGTCTTTCGGTTCTTCTTGGAAACTATATTAATTGCACACGCGAATGAGTACGACGACTTTATTTATTTATGAGAAGCTAAATAATTACAATTCATCCTAAACTCTGTACTCCTCCTACCTACACGAGGCTATCTATTCTAAGTACTATATAGATTCCATAACAAGTGAAATGTTCCTCCTCTAATTAAATAATTTTCCTATGATTATAAATCGGTTAACTATCAGCTATTATGTTTGCACCCGTGGAGCGCCATAAGTTATCTCCCATCATTCACCTAGATGACTACGAAGGACTGGAGGCAGCAGCCAATACTCCTCTGGGCTGCGTTGTCGAGTGTTTGAAGATGAAACAAGTTATTGCTGGACTTGTTTTCTACTTTTCCATGTTCTTCTCTCCTTCCGAGAAGACAATATTCCTGGTAGTTGGTAGGAAATTAAAGCAGATAAGCGTGCAAGTGAACGAAACTCTGATACTAATTGTAAGATAGGCAAGCCTCAGGTACTTTGAGAGTTATCTGGATAGAAAGATGTGAATGATATTTCTATAAAATGACGAAAAAGCGCGGTCTAATCTTTGCCTTTGATGCCAAACATCAGAGAGCTGCAAGAAAACTGCAAAGGGCTTCTCAAAAATGTAGTTCCATCTACGATGCTGTATGGAACATCTATTTGGGAGATTATTGCTAAAAATGCACTGCAAAGTGTATGAAAGAGAAGTGACGCAATACGTATTATTGGAGTTTACAACTCAAATTTAAAATGGGGAAATTTTGAATTTTATTCTTCAAAAAAATTGGTTATTAAGCATTTACAAAACGCAAAATGTGATAAGATGAAGAAGATAACATCACCAAATCATAAAGTAAACAATGTAAAATTAATAGGAGCTTAAATAGTTATGTACCATTAAATTGTAGTAAAAGGTAAGTGATATTTGTATAAGAGTAAATACATTTGACTGAACTCAGATTTGAAATCCAGCCTTTATTGTTAGCTAAGTTAAGCGGGTTCTGACGTAAATATGCCAAAAGGGAAAGTACTGTATAGCATAGTATAGTGTAGTGCTTCTAACTGGTCATTTAGTTTAAGCAGTAAAATAATCATAGTTGCCTAATCGTGATTCTTAACATAACCGGTATTGTTCAACAAAAATTACTATTTTAAGCACAGTATAAGCAGTAAGGACAACGGATGAGTCATCGGGGTTTCAATTTCTAAGCCTAACTTTAATTCAAATAACAGCTTTCCGATGTACATACATTGGTATCTACATACATTAATTTACTCATCGGTTTAACCTACACGGTATTGTGACATTCGTTCTTGCAAGATAAATTCTTATGCTAACGATGGTCGCAGTTTGTTTGGATTTCCGAATGAATCTATTTTTATAATCAAATCTCAAGAATTAGCAATTGAGGAACTATAGCAGGACAATAATTAAGAAAGTGCATGGATAACAAGAACTATTGTCGTTGTGCAGGTATCCTAGGTCATATTAAAACAATTTATTTGTTAGATCTTCATTTTCAATCTGTTCGCTATTTATCACAATAACTAACTAAATGCATTTCATCTTATATTCACTTTTGAAAATAATGTAATTTTAGTCAAAACTGTATTCAACAGTGTATAATCCTAGTAGAAGTTTTAATCTTCACATTTCATATTTGTTCACGCTATGGACAACTCGATATTATTTAGTCTAGGTCTAAAACTCCTATCCATTTGCGACATAATTGTTGACAAATCAGTGCAGGCTCGATTGTTAGAAATGAATTAGTGGAATAAAAAGGAAGAGTATTAGTTTGTATTATACACAGAACGATGTAATCACAACTCTTTAACCCTAATTATAAGTTGGTGTGTGTTCACGTCAGAAATTTGAAGTGTACAATAAAACCCTTCATCGAAATCGTTGCATTTTTATTAATTTATTTGAGAAAGAACCACAACATATTTATTCCTGGAAGAATATTTTACACTCTAAAATATACAAATAGAGATTTAGTTTCACAAAAGCGATAGAATGTGAACTCAATTATTGTTAAATAATTGCAAATATATGTATTACTTAATTAAACATTATTTATGAGTTCGTCATTACTGCTCTGTACTCTCTTTTAAGATTAGTTTGGTGGCGAAAAATTCTACTTTATATAGACCAGTTTGACTGCTGTTGATTATACATAACTAGATCCAGTGCTTAATTTCTGTTTAAGAGCATTTGTAGTGCAAAAATCTGGAATCTGTCTGAATCGATTTAAGCGGTAGCTTTGTCTTCTTTGGCTGGTTGCGACAGTTTAAAAACGATCATACACAAACATACTCATCGCTATTTTGTATGAAGGAATAATATTATATATGGTTTTATGAAGAGTAGTTTTGTATTGTATTAACTTAGTTTTTAATTTTAATTACAAGTCAGCTATATAAATAAATATGTACATACACACATTGTGGTTGTATATGCAATGCAAATGTTTACATATGAATGTTCTACTTCCTTTATCAAATATACGGCCTCTTATTTATTTTTTTACAAACATAAGCATTCGTCGTAACATTATGTCCTGGTTCGGATATTTTATGTTTCGGGTATTTGTAGCGAATGTATATGTAATCAGAGTGGTATACTTCTAAATGTGTATACCACTATTATTTATATTTCGATATCTTCATTTTATTGCTTACTTACTTTGACGCAATTGTTCGAATAGTAATATGGTATTACGTAGATATAGATTAAACAGAATAAGTGATAAGTGAACTCTACAAACTCTCCTTAATATGACACGTTTAATTTTTATACAGGATATTAGCATATTGATTAAATATATTTGTTAAGGGTATTTATTATAGTATAGATGAGGCGGGTACCTTTCACTGATTGATGATGTTTTTCAGATATATAGTTTGAAAGCTTGAATTAAATTAAAAATACATCTAAAAGAAACATTGCAAACAATAGCTTCTCAAAGCTTAGCGACAGCCACTCTAGTTTTTTTTTTTTTTATTTCTAAAACAGGCTTGTTCCACCATTAACGGAATATATACCTACAATCTGTTTTTTCGAAAGTCTGTGATACCGATCAATTTGCCCCGCATTACCATTAATCACTTGGTCATAATATATGTTTCATGGGGTTAGATATGATATAATAGAAAGTAGGTTTTTCCTAGAACTGTAACCTTCGATGTATTATCTAACCCATTATTGTAAACATACTTTCGTTTAGGTATAAATACGCCAAGAAGGCAAATTTCATTGTCATTGTTGTTTAGACCTTAGTGCTGTGCATTAGTCTTTAGCAATAAAACCATTTTTACCAGTCTTGCTATGCTTTTATTGGTTTTTAAACACCTCAAGTGACAGAGGTGAAACTTAATTGGCGCAGTCAGTAGGATCATGGAACTCGTAGACTCAAGCTAGAAGAGCATCATCTACGAGGCCGATATCAATCGCTTATCCTCGAGACTAGAACCTGGAGCTCGCGATAGACAAATCCAGAGGACGACGCTCGCAGAAGCAGTACCTCCAAGACCACATCTCCGAAGAAGTAAGTCGAATTTTTTCCTTTCTCTTTGTTTTCCTTGTTTGCATGTATTTTGAACAAACGTATTGACGACACGTTAAATTGAAATCTAGTTAATAAGTACTGTATGCCTGAATCTATCGAATCGTTAATTCAATTACTAGAAACAATGTCCGTAAGTAACCCGCCATCCATCTCTATCGCGAAAGCTATTGCCGATTTCTTGCCGACCTTCGACGGGAACTTCGGTCAATTAGAAAGTTTTATCCATAGGTGCGATAAATTTTGCACTAGTTACGGACGCACATCAGATAATGGCATTAACGACTTTTGTTTTAACGCTATCTGTTCTAAATTCAAAGGTGATGTAAGCAATTTCCTAATGTGCAGACCAGATTTAAGTACCTGGCCCGAAGTAAAAGTAGCCCTTAGAGAACACTTCGGTGATAAAGTCGATAGACAGTCACTCATGCGCGAATTTTTGCGGTTATCTAGAAGTAGAAACGAAACCACGTTAGAATTTTTAGAACACTTAAAATTATTTAAATCTAGCGTGGAAGTTAAAATTCACACAGATTCAGTCCTTACAAGCGAACAAAAAGAAATTTTAATAAACAGAATGAACTTAATGCGCTAGACGTGCTCGCCGCTAATTGCGATAACACCTTACGCCTTTTACTCGACATCAAACAACCCACTACCATTGCTAGTGTATCGGACGTAGTAATGCGACATTATCACAATGAACATAGAATAAAAATGTTATCTAAGAACCAAACACACCCCGCACAAAAGTCGAATCCAACGCCTAACCTAAAATTCCCTTAATTAAGCCACAGGTTAACACTACACCGACATTCAGACCACCTTTTCCGACCTACGTAACACTAACGCCTCAATTCAATCCATACGTACCACTGTTACGATCCCATTCTAATTTTAATCAAACGCCAGTCCCCCATCAGCAATTTGCACAACAAAATTTCGCGAGACCGCGATTCCCATCGCAACCTATCCCGTTACAAACAAGACCCGTAAACCAACGTTTCCCCACGAACCAACAAGTTTTCGGGTGGCCAAAAGCCCCGACAAACGTATTTTCACCGAAAAACTCACACAAACCGATCACACCTCCTGAACCCATGCACACATCATCGCGAAACCAGAGCATCAGGTCAAACGTTCTTTAAAAGTACAGGTCCCCCAAATTTCACGTTTGAGGAATTACATAACACCGAATTACCCGTAGAATCATACCCGGCGGAAACTCATGAATATTCATACTATGAAGAACCGAATTAACCGAAAATCAGGTGCATCAAGACCCTAGAGTCTTCAAACGAATATCATGTAGAGGGAACTGAATCCCTGGATTTTCGCGAAACTCCGAGCGAAAACCTCGTAAAATAGATCTAAATAATATAAATCTAAATAGTTCACTGCCATATATTCAATTGCACAACATCTCCGTCAAATTATTAATAGATACCGGATTGTCACGGATCGCTACTTAGGGCATATATAGCGGAAAAATACTTTCCGGAAAAAATTATCATAGTTACACACCAATATCTATATGTGCCGGTACTAAACACAGCGAATTTAAAGCGAAAATACCCCTTTTAACAGAACTTTATATCTCTGACCCTTTCGAATTCATTTTATTCCCTTTTCATGAATATTTCGACGGCATCATAGGCCTGCGCGATTTAAAAAAGCTAGGCTAAAAATGGATTTAGAAAATCAGATATTAAGTAATGGCACAAGCCAAATCCCATTTTATTATAGAACTGATTTTAATACCCAGACAATAGAAGTACCTCCCAAATCGATTATATCTAAAGATATTAAGACCTCCCTACCTGATGGCATGGAAGTTTTAATCCCTGATGTAGTCTACGGTAAAACCCTCTTAAAGATACCTAGTTGCGTTACAAAAGTTAAAACCAATTAGCTAAGGATAGAAATCCGAATAACACAAAGAAAACACAACTTATGTCCCTAGATTTTGATTTCTTGCAAAAATTCGGCAGTCCCTTCAATAACCATAAATTCGAGTGCTATCACATAGAAAACACGTAATTCATAGAGGCGTCACCTAATAATATTTTCTTTCAAAATTTACGTACAGACCATTTGAACCTAGAGGAGAAAAATGCATTAAAGAAAATTATTGCGGAATTTCAATTCCACCACAACTCTCAGAAATTAACTTTTACGAACAAAATCAAACATGAAAGAAAGACATCCGACGACATCCCTACCATCACACCAAATCATATCGTTACCCTTATGTCCATAAAAACGAAGTACAAAGACAGGTTAATAAAATGTTAGAGGACGGAATTATTCAGCCGAATCAGTCGCCTTGGAGCTCGCCTATTTGGATAGTTCCAAGGAAACTCGACGCGAGCAGTCAACAAAAATGGCGTATGGTAATAGACTATCGTAAACTCAATCAAAAAATTATAGACGATAGGTATCCCCTGCCAAATATTCACGACATCTTAGATAAATTAGGGCAATGCAATTACTTTACGACATTAGATTTAGCTTCCGGATTTCATCAAATCGAATTACAGCCCGACTCTATACCTAAAACAGCGTTTAATGTAGAGAACGGATATTACGAATTTGTTCGCATGCCATTCGGACTAAAAAAGGCACCAACAACCTTTCAACGCGTCATGGACAATGTTCTGAAGGATCTTCAAAATAAAATCTGCCTAGTGTACATGGACGATATAATCATATTTTCAACTAGCCTCCAAGAACATGTACCTAGTCTTAAGAAAGTCTTTAATAAATACGAGACGCAGGATTAAAAATCCAACTAGCCAAATCGGAATTCCTTTGTAAATCGGTCGAATTATTAGGTTATGTCGCAACGCCCGAAGGTGTAAAACCGAATCCGCGAAGAATAGAAGCGATTAAAAGATTTCCGATGCCCAAAACAGCCAAGGAAATAAAATCGTTCCTAGGACTTGTTGACTATTACAGAAAATTTATTAAGAATTTTGCACAATTAACGAAACCGTTGACGCAATGTTTAAAGAAAATCGCGAGAATTGTACATACGCCAGAATTTACTAAATGCTTCGAAACTTGTAAGACCATATTAACCGAAGATCCTATTCTACAATATCCAGATTTCTCAAAACCTTTTAATGTAACTACAGATGCCTCAAACTTCGCTATAGGAGCTATATTATCACAAGGTCCGATCGGAAAAGACTTACCGGCAGCATACGCGAGCCGCACGCTAAACCCCGCGGAATGCAGTTACTTGCTATAGAAAAGGAACTCTTAGCAATTGTTTGGGCAATCAAATACCTTAGGCCCTACGTTTACGGAACAAAATTTAATATAATACCGATCACAAACCGCTTCAATTGTTATTTTCACTTAAAGAACCAAACTCTAAATTAGTTCGCTGGAGATTCAAACTAGAAGAATACGATTACGAAATAATTTATAAAAAGGGAAGAGCAAACACTAATGCAGACGCGCTCTCTAGCGTAGAGATTAACCCCCTCGAAATAGCTTATGACCATTCGATGATTGTTAATCTAGATAACACCGAACTTCCCGAGTTAGACGCCGATGAATTAGGCACGATTTTACATACAATTCAAAACCATTCAGTAAATCCCGACCAACCTCCAGAAAACTCTTCAGATGGCGATACAGCACACATTGCTGTAGAAAATCCGACCACACTACCATACACCGATAGACACCTCAACACGTACTTCAATCAAATAGTTGTAGGGAAATCCCCCTGCAAAACATTTCAGGTACATTTTGAAAAGATATTTAATAAAAAACGCCACACGTGGTTATTGCATGAAACTCTGCTTCAGGACAAAGTAAAATTAGATGAGATCTTCTACAAATTCATTAAAGAGTATTTACGTCCTAATCAAAATTATTGTTTGTTCTTCAAACATTCCGACATAGAAAATCCGCTAATTCAATTCTTACAGAAATATTTCCAAAATAAGACTTTCACTCTCACTATCACGCGTAGTATGTTAGAAGGCGTAACTTCGCCCGATGAGCAGCAAGAAAAAATTAAAATGTATCACGAAACAAAAACCTTTCATCGCGGTATAAACGAAAATATTGCTGCAATAAAAAAAACGCTTCTACTGGCCTAACCTAGAAAACGACGTTAAAAATTATATAAATTCTTGTGAGGTATGTCAAAAATCGAAATACGAACGGCATCCAAATAAATTAATCTTTAGAACAACACCCATTGGTGCTAAACCGTTTGAACATCTCTATGTCGATTCTTTCAAAATTTCAAACCAATGTTTTATCACGATAATATAGCTTTTCGAAATTTGGCCAAGCGTACCCTGTTAGCTCATTAAACTCGGTAGAAAGCGCGGAAAAATCATTCAATATTTCTCTAGTTTCGGTATTCCTAGGAAGATAACTTGCGATAATGGCATCGAATTTAGGAATAAAGTATTCCAAGATTTATGTAATCTTTATGAAATCGAACTGCATTACACCACTATATACAATCCAAATAGTAACAGCCCAATTGAACGCTTTCATTCAACTGTAATAGAAGGCATTAGAACTCTCCGTGAAGATAAACCCAACCTAGGTATATTAGATTTAATGAGTTACGCGATATTATCGTACAACAGCGTACACTCCGCCACGGAATATACACCTTTTCAGGTAGCAAAAGGACAATTAGACTTTTAAAATCCATTCGAGGTCACTAAAAATAAACAAATATCTAATTATATTGCGGAGCACACACAAATATTAGAGTTATTATCGGGACAATTATCCGAGAAATTAAAACGAAAACAAGCGCAAGCAATAGAACGAGAAAACCGCCATCGTAAGAGATCCCTCACTTTGAATGTAGATCAACCCTTGTTTTCAGAAAAAAACAATTCTAAAACACAAAAAGACCAACCACTCTTTATTAAACTAAATAATCCTCAAGTCATAGAAGGTCTAAAAATATTAGCCGACGACAAAGTCACTCATCAAAGACAATTAAAACCACAAAGAAAACTAATTGTTACAGGAAATCAGCACGATGATGACGACGACGACTCTGATTTTGATGATATCCCTTTATCCCACTTACGCAATAGAAATTGAAACCTTAAAAAATCTTATCCTATCCCTACAGATAGGCAAATAGGCCACGTTAATATTAGAACCCCAAAACTAATCAATCAAAAAATTCAAAGTAACATCAATACATTAAGAGAATTTTTGGCAAAAAATCCCAATCATTATTCACTACTACTTTCCGAAAAATCGGAAATTGCTAGCACACTAAACAATAAGGTCGAGAACGCCATATCTAGGGTACGTAGTACTAGACAGAAAAGGGCAATTTGTGACGGAATCGGCACAGCTTGGAAGTATTTATTCGGGACTATGGATTCGAACGACAGAAAGTATATAAACGAATATATAGCAACGTTAAACAAAAACGAATTCAAAATTCAACAATCTCTTCATAAACAGCAAACCATATTAAAGGAAATTATCGGTAAATACACAGAAACCTTCGAAACACTTCAAAACAATCAAAATAGAATTGTAATTCAGCTAAACCATTTGATTAATAGTAACGAAATGTTGCAGGAACATGGGCAAATCATTTCATTCGGTTTAACGTTAGACAAATTAATATTGTAATTGCAAATATTGCTTGACATCATAAAACAACCTGCAGACAGCGTTAACATTTGCTAATCTACACTTCTTGCATACTTCTATAATAGAGCCGAACGAATCGAAAACATCTTAAGTATATTAAATAGCGAATATGGTCCAGGTCACTTACCTAATTTTAAATATCTTATTAATTATTACTCATTTTTCTCAACAAACTTTATCATTTCAAATGACATGGTTCTGTTCAAGATACATGTTCCGATCGTTTCCAAACCTTACGATTACTTCCACTTTATTCCCGTCTATCAAAACAATTATACAATAATTCCCGAAACTCCCTACCTCTTATTCGACCAAGAAAATTATTGGAATACTGAGAAGAGATGTAATATTCTGCCTGAGAAACATCTTGATCCACGCAACAAACGAATGCCCCGTCACACCTATCACGTTGACCAGGACCTTGATACAACGCATAAGCGCAACGAAGATTCTCGTCAACCCGAAGAAACCGGTGGCCGTCCACTCTACGTGCCCTCAAGACTGACTCCTAGTGTTACACTCGCCATCGGTGATCAATTTCGGTAATTGTAATATCGAAGTCGAAAATGACAAGTTTTCACCAAACTATATGCAGGTGGAACCAGTCCGATTAACGAGACATTCATGGGCCAACACCGTATTGCTGATCATCGCCTTCATCGCGATACTCGGCGTCTTGGGATATCATGCTTGGAAAATATACAACAGGGTAATCAACAGCGGTACCGAGGACGTAGAAAATATACCACAGAAGCAAATGTCTCTAACTATCTACAGACGAAAATTTCTGGACGCACCTTCGAGGTTAGAAAGTTGGAAACAAAAGGGACGAATTCAGCCTTCCGTGTTTGTGCTGATGTTGACCTTATTGACACGTTATATGAAGCAAAGTTTTGGCCTAATGGCATAATTGTTAAACAATTTAAATTTTTTCAGGCAGCAGGGCGCGGGCGAAGCGAGTTCGCATAAAAATGATTTAGTAGTCGGTGAGATTGTAAACAATGATGACAATGAACCTAAACGGTATGTATTTAGTTTTTTTAATATTAATATTCAATGTTTATCTAACAAAATCAATTTAATGGAACTTTTTATAAATACTTATGATTTCGCATTTAGTAAACATTGGCTCGATGAACTACGAATTAATTCGGTTTTTATTAATAATTATAAATTGATGTCTGCCTTTTGTCGGAGTCGCGGTGCTCATGGGGGTTCAGCGATATTTGTCAAGAGTGGATTAGCTAATTCTTGTCGTCCAGTTACGTTTTGCAAAGTGTTGTCTGTTGAGTATGTTATTGAATGTTCTGGGATTGCGTTCAGAGACGATTTTTGCATTATTATTGTTTATAGGCCACCTAATAAAGAAAAGCAAGCATTTGACACCTTTTGTTTACATTTAACTGAAATATTTCATAAAGCATTGAAAAAGTTTTAAAGTATTACTATTTTGTGGAGATCTGAATATTAATCAGGCGGAAGATGTAATTGAATTTAAAATTTTGAGTGATATTTTTTATTCATTTAATCTAAAAATCGCTTATCAAAGAACCTACACGCATTTTTTCGACTTCTTCGTATACCAGTATTACATCGATTGACTATTATAACTTTCCTGAATTAGTAAATGTTCGCAACTTTGATCCGGGTCTATCAGATCATTTCGGTCAAATAGTGTGCTATTCTGGGTTTGTTGGGGATACGAACACGACTACTTCTGTTGATTATTTTTTTTAGGGATATTAATCAGACCAGTATTAATACTTTTAGATACCTACATTCAATTCACATGTATGATGATTTACATGTTGCTGATTTTTCTGATATTAACACAGTATTTAATATTTTTTTGAAAGCTTTTTATGGTGTTTTAATAGGGCATTTGAAGTTAGACACAAAAGCGTTAACTTAAAATCTGGTTTGGGTTTTAATATAATTTTTTCTCCTCAATTGACTTTACAATTAAGCGAACTTGAAAAATTGAACTGGTTGCGTAAAAGGGTAAGTGGCAGTGACATTCAGATTAAGTATAGGTGTCTTGTTAGGGAGGTGCGTAATAATATAAAAAGAGAAAAGTTATCTTATTTTAGTCGAGCAGTGGCGCGCTCCACTAATAAACAAAAAACAGTTTGGGGTATTGTAAAAACCGTTCAGGGTAAAATGCAGTGTCGGGACGAAATGGTGATTAATTGCAATGGCAGTATTACGTCAGATTTGAATGAAATTGTTAATATATTTGGTAATTACTTATCTACAAATATTGAAAACCAAATTTTGAGTAAATTTGGTGCTCTTACTTCCACTGATTGCACTACTAGTGCAGCGGTTGATCATTCAATGTTTTATGTTCCTACGACTTGTCATGAAGTATTTGGAGTTATTCACAATTTAACTAATAAAAAATCTACAGGTCTTGATGAGATACCTATAACTTTAATTAAAGAATGTAGTAATGAATTATCTGAATTTCTTGCATGTGCTATCAATGAATCTGTAATGCAAGGTAAATTTCCAACTGCTCTTAAATCAGCAGCGGTTCTCTTTATTACATAAAAAAAGGTGATCCCACAAATATTGAAAATTATCGCCCAATTTCACTTCTAAGTGTATTTTTCTAAAATTTTTGAGAAAAAAATAATCTCTAACAGAATATATTCTTATCTTGACAAATATCACTTAATTTCTGATAGTCAGTATGGTTATAGGCCTGGGCATTCGACGGAAACTGCTATAGGTGACTGCATTCACATATTTATGACCAAATGGATGTCGGTAGATTTGTAGTTTGTATTTTATTTGATCTAACAAGAGCTTTTGATACAGTTAGATGCTCATATGTGTCCGAAAAGTTGAACAAATTAGGTATTCGTGGCATTTTAAATCAATTTGTGGTCTCTTTTTTGAGCGATAGAGAGATAATCGTAAAGCATAACAATGTAAAGTCTGAACCATACCCGGTCAATGTAGGTACACCGCAAGGTAGCGTAATGGGACCTTTGATTTTTTTATTATTTATTAATGATCTCCCACATTATATCTCTGAAGGGAATTTTTTTTGTATGCCGACGATGCTTGCATTGTCGTGAGTAGTGACAAGTTTGATATTTTGAAAAAAGTTGATACAGTTTGAGTGAATTTGAGAGATGGTGTTCTGCTAATAAATTAATGATAAATCATGGAAAAACGGTCTTTGTTGAATTTTTTAATAAGTATAGATGTTCCTCTGAATTTAATTTTTCTTTTAATGACGAAACAATAATATCCTCGTCAACTTGTAAATTTTTAGGTATTATTTTGGATAGTAATTTAGCGTGGAATGATCAAATAGAGAGCATATGTGTTAGGCTTCAAAAAGCCTATTACGTCATTAGTTCACTCAAATCTGTCTTGGATATTAAGTCATTATTTGATATTTATTACGCATTCGTGTATTCTGCTTTGACTTATGGGATTATTGTTTGGGGCCAGGCGGGTACAATCAGTCGTGTGTTTGTGATGCAAAATGAATCTTACGACTGCTATTTGATTTACCTTTTAATAGTTCGTGCAGAACAACTTTTAGAACACATGGGATTTTGACCGTAACTTCTATCTATATCTATAAACTTTTGATTCACTTGTATACCAATATTGGAAAGTTATCGACTTTTGCTAACGTCCATGGGCACTGCACCCGACATAGGAATAATATTGTTTTAAACAGATATTGCCACTCTTTCTATAGAAAATCGCCAATGATTGCAGGTTCATATTTGTACAACAAGTTAAAACCTGAAATTAGAAATTTGACCTTAAATGAATATAAACGAAAATTAAAATTTATGTTAATTGAGAGATGTTTTTATGATCTGAATGAATTTGAAACCTATTTGAATAATATCTAGATATTGATATGTAGTTGTGGGAATTTGCTTCGCTTGCGCCTTTGCGTCACCATATCATTTTTTTTTTCTTTACTGTTTGTTAAATTTGTTATATTGTGCGTTGTTTTTTATTACTGTATGTGTTTATATTTACTTTTTTACTTTTTTATTAATATTATGATTAAGTACACATTAAATATTTGACGACGCCTATGTCACATGTTGGTGATTTTTCGGCGAATAAATCTATCTATCTATCTATCCATCTATACGACGCGAGGCGAATACGGACCCCTTATTCGCTCGTCTTGGGAAGGAGGAGATATGATATAATGAAAAGTAGTTTTTTTTTCCTAGAACTGTAACCTTCGATGTATTTTCTTATCGCAAACCCATTATTGTAAACATACTTTGTTTAGGTATAAATATGCCAAAAAGGTAAATTTCATTGTCATTGTTGTTTGGACCTTAGTGCTGTGCATTTGTCTTCAGCAATAAAAACCATTTTTACCAGTCTTGCTGTGTTTTTATTTGTTTTTGGATGCCGTTCGGCGATAATAATATCGAGCAGCAAAGCGGATGATTTATTAATGGCAAGTGTAGGAATAATCTTTAATTTTTTATTGAGAAAAATAATAATAAATAATTAGTTAATCGAAATTGCAAGTTTTGCTAAAAATATTAGGTGAGAGTAGGGTAAAACGGGCTATTTGAGGTGTAGCAATTATTAAAGTTCATAATTTTCATTACTAAGATGTAAAAAAAAAATAATCAACATCTTTGACAATACTACTTTAAGGTAACAATAATGTAATTAACAAGAAAGTTTTTAGTTCGTAAACTTAAAAAGAAATTAAATCAAGAACATGTCAGATTGCCATCTTGCCCCATAGACGGAGTAAGACGGGATGTACCCATGGGGTAAAATGAACTACAAAAAAGATACGCATATCGCTTCAGGATCCTCGTTATCATGTTGTTCGTGGCACTCCATACGCGTTTGAGTGAAGTTCCCAGTCCCCAGTTTTCCAGGACGACTTTGGCAGCATTTTTCATGCTTTCTTGTGACCATTGCGCCCTCAGTCTTACGTTATATGTCCACATCATCGTAAAACCAAAACAGAAAGGCCTCAAATCTGGAACAAGTTGAAGCAGGAAGGGCAGCCAAGTATGACATCTGTGCCCCCTTGGTGGTTTTAAAAGTGCCGATTTTTTTTGATAAATTATTGAAACAAATCCTCGTATAATAAATCAGGTGAAAGCCCAATAAATTGTGTTTTCAGACACCTATATGTTACTTTTAAACACTTTAATTCTGTGGTTAAGTCACGTATTAAAAATGAAGCACAAATAATTAGGAACATAAATTCACTTTTTTGAGAATAATTCATTAATACAAATTGGCTCGTTCAACGGCATTCTGGTAATTTAATAATTCACCCTTCGGTTCACACAGAGTCCTACAAGTCAGATTAAGATTTACGTTGAAATCATCACTCACTAATAACGCAAAGTATGAGTCTAATCAATTATAGCTAAGAAGAGGCAAAAGTTAGAAACTCTCTGTGATTAATTCTTTAATCTTCTATCACCAAACTTTCGACATTGGATAAAGCCTTCATCGGGGTAACTATCAAAATAACAATCTGGTAAGTTGAATGAAAAAGAAGTCTAAACTACTACTTACATATTTAAATAATATATCTAAAATTCTTTGAAGGATTTAAAATCACGTGACAAAAAAATACATGATGAAATTTAAAATATGCATTAAAAGTTAAATTGAAGTCAAACGTTAACACGTTCTGGAACACTGAATAGAACCACACTCCATAAAATATTTATCAAATTTAATATATTAAATAAAATTACTAAACTAATTAGAACCTTGAGCACTTTAGATAGAAATAAAATTCCTTGAAATGATAAATCATAAAAAAAAACAGAATTACTTCTATAAGTTAAATGTGAATTTGTGAGATTTAGGAACGGTGGTGCTATTCGAAGTTGACTAAGCTTTCGAATAAAAAGTTGGAATAAACTTTGCCAAAAAAAGAACAAAGTCTCAAAACACACGGAAACGAAAATATGAAAAAAATAAAAGAGATATAAATATATCTAAAAAAAGGAAAGTTAATACAAAAGTAGATACTTTATCATATAACCCGAAAGTTATCTTGCACATGACTCCTTTATTGCGCATTCGCATCACAGCTGTTATCCACTCTTCCTAGACTAAACTGTTATACTATAAAACTAATTTGATTAAAATGTCCTTCTGAAGGCTAACATACATTTGTATACCTATTTGGTTCAATAAATTTAATGAAATACACACCCATACCTATATGTGCGCAATTTAAGGAAGCATTCGTTTGATGACGACTTACTTAAACTGCATTCGTTTATATGACGAAGTTAACGCATTAATGATAATATTCTACGATTAACACAATCTGGACAAGCAAAATTTCGTAACAGCATTCTCTCGGAGGATACGCCAAAATCAATATAAATATTATGTATTGATATGCTAAAAATACTTGTTTATTTGGTATTTTAGGTCAATGAATTATTATTCTATTGTAAAATATTACAGTTTCCTGGAATATATTGTGTGGCTCATTGTATAGAGTAGAATATCA
>RXPK01000159.1:621588-880156 GCA_004143645.1 Protaetia brevitarsis | reverse complement strand
TATGGTTTAGTTGTAATAACTACTTATTTTAAATAAATATGTACCAAGTAAAAACGCAAATTCCCACATTTTACTGCAAATGCAGAATATGACAGATTTGACAGTTGACAGCAATAACTAAATTGGTGGGAATACATTGGGAAGATGTGACAAGCATGCAATTTAAAAAGCAGTAGGCACCAGCATAGTATCTTTAATTGAACATGAATAAGTTATACGTTAGTTGGTTATTTTAATAATATGATATTACATGGCCCGAATTTGCAAGTAATGACGTACCTCGTCTGTTATAGTAAATGAACTATAGAAGATTCACTTAATACACAAAATTTATTTCATAAAAGACGACACCTATCGGATCTTTTGCAAAGCCCGACTGCACCGGTCCATTTAAAATCCAAAAAATAAGTGAATAAAGTTGATTTTAAGTATTAGAAGTTATTTCTATATTCAACCAAATTATGTAATAATCTACTTTATTATAAGAGTTTTGTGTCAAAACAATTGTTAATACTTATTTATTTTAATACAAAACTTAAATAACATGTTACATTATTAAATAATTAGATTGAATATAGAAATAACTCCTATTACTAAAAAATGTAAGATATTCTATCACCACTTCAAATGGTAGTATTCATGTTTCATGCACTAATTTATCTTGCCATTTATAACTGTTTTGAAAAATTGGTGATAAGGAATACCAAACTTATTGGTTAAATTAACTTTGTATAAAAATATTCAATTCGTGTATCACCAATTTTACAAAATCAAATATAAGTAAAAATAATAATAAAATGCAAAATCACGGTTACTGTAAATTTTGTTTATTTCTTTTTACTAGTCTTTTGCAATAGAAATCATGTGCTTGCTTATAATTTTTGTCTACATAATTATTAATATTTGATTTTCCCTTTCAAACATTATTTAGGTAGTTGATATAATTGAAACAGCATAAGTAAACTTTTCGGTGGTCGTTTGGTGTACGTTTGCATTATGTCCACAATAAGTTCTAAAATTAAAATAAACATTATCGTCAACTATTCTAAGTAATTTTTGGTAACTATATTTCTGATAACATAGTTGGATATGTTTCTTTACTAAATCGTAGATATTAATTAACGAATCTAAATATTCGGGGGTACAATATTTTAATTTACTAGGAACATATCTTTCATATTCTTTGTCAGATACTAAAGAGTGCCATTCACTTGAAACACTACAGGCAATAATTTTTCCCTTGCAAATTTCACATAGTTCTAATTGTTTAACATATTTATGTTATGTTGCTGTTTTTGCAAGCTATTGGCTAAGTATTGTAAAGGCCTATATTCTTCACTGGATTGGGAAAAGAATGCCTCGGTGCATCCTTATTGTCGCAACCCCTTACAGCACAATTTCTGTAGTGCACCATAGTGTACTATGTAGTACAACTGCAATTATACATGCATGATATTAGTATTGCTAAAAAATGTTTGATAGTGTACTCACCTGCAACACATGAATTACTGTCCTAGTAATGCTTTAAACTATGTGTACAACGTAAACTAATACAATAAAATCCAAACACCAAAATAAAATAAAATAAAACAAAATCCTAAAATCCAAATAAAAACTATAAAAATACACAACGTTGTTAGTTGAAAATGGCAATTAAAAACTTCAAGGGAAACGTTTTCACATGTGAAAACTTTATCGATACAACAGTTATCTATAAATGACTGTAATTGCCATCTATTGTGTTTGTCGCAAAATACCATTATGCCCATCTTTGTCTTACAATCTATTACTGGTAGTTCACATATAAGTGAAATACCCCTGGTGGTGTATTGCAGCAACCTCAGCTTGGAACACCATCGTGTCTTTGTTGAAGCTTACCGAAAGAACCTTTTTAGGCTTCTTAGCGTATATTTCAGCTCCAACGCCGTAGTCCGTTTTAGAGCCGTCTGTATACCAGTTTGAGTCCACTCTTACCGGAGTACCTGTCTCCCAGTCCTTCTTATCTATATCTTATCTATTATAACCTGATATTTTCTATCTAGGCTAAATTTTTGAATCATGACATCACATGGGGGTACCTCCTTGAGTTCATCTAACAGTTTTTTTATAGCCAGTGCCGTGTGATTTACTTATCGGTACTTGACTATGCAAAAGTCTGTGTACTGTGGACCTTGTAACTCCTTGTATATAAATACGTATTGGTAGCAGATTAACACCCAGCGTTTTGGCCGGCCCCACCTGCCGCACCTTTGGCCACCATACTATAGCTCCGTACTGCTGTGTATTAATTGAAATAAAAAAAAATGCTAAAATGATTTTAAAATGAAAAATAAAAAAAACCCAGAGTTACCCTCGGAAATTAAAACTTTAATCTAACCACGAAAAGTAAATTGTGAGTAAATGAAGTTAGACTTTCTCAATTACACGAAAAATTGAAAAGGTTTAATATTAAATAAAAGAACAGAATTTTTAACCCATTGACGCCATTAAACAATAAATTTATTTCAATAAACGGGCTAAAATATGCAAATGTGCAGAACAAAAACCTGAACGAAGGTTCTGGCCTAAAATGGAACTCACTAGACCTAATTTAAAAAGGACATGCTATTTCCTATGCTAAGCAAACGAAAGGTTTTATTTGTTCAGGAAGATTATTCAAAATCACAAGACCTTGAATTTCTATCTACGTGGTTTTCAATAAATAAAATAATCTAAGCGTGGACAATGCTAGAAAAAATTTACAAAAATGAAGAAAACTAAAATTTTTGATTATGCTTCCACTCACTTCGAACGGGGTGATAAGGGAAAAAAAAAAAAAAAAAGATTAACAAAAATGATGTATACAAATAGATAACAGAAAATTAACTCTACAAAAATAAAGAGCAATAAACTAAATAAATCTTCCTAAACAAAAGAATAATAATTGATCTATATCTACCAAGTGTACACTTCAATACACTAACGATTATTCAAACATCCTTGATGACTATTACAGAAAAATGTTAATTTCACAATACAAATATAACAAAACAACAATTATTTAGAAAAACGTCTGCTTAATCAATGTCAACAGGGAAGAATTTTTAAAAACCCACAATTCTTTTTCCTACAAAAACCCTCTCAAAATTCTACAAGGACGTAAACATTTACAACGACAATATTAAATAGATACGCAGAATCAGCACAGCGCAATAGACATCTAATGACTAAATAATTTAAAATCTAACAATATAATTAAATCATCATAAACTCTTAACTAAAATATAAAAACAAACAAAATTGTGAAAATTCTCGGAAATTGAAATCACGTACGACAAGAATCACAACAACCATAATATGCAACTTGAAAAACATCTCTGCGATAAATGGATTGTATGGGTCACGGTGTCCAAAACCACAGCAGTACGTTATCATGGGTCTAATTATCCTTGTGTATAACCAGAGAGTCACTTGGGCTAAGTCCCAATCCTTCCACCAGCCTCTGACTTCCTAGGGCGATATGGCTTGCTGGTTATTTCTGGATAAGGGTTCCATGTATGTCTTTTGATCAAACCATAGCCCCAGCATTTCTCTTTGATAAAGAATCCTTCGTCCTATTACTAGCGGCTGTAGGCTTTCTACGTTCTTTTCTTGTGAACGGACAACATGTGTTTTTTGAGCATTGACTGATAGTCGCTGACGACTATTGTAAGGTCGTCAGCATATCCCAGGCAAGGAAATCCCTTCCTGGTCAGCTTCCCGATTAGGTCGTCCACTAGGGAGTGTTACTGCAACAACTCCCGATTTCTTGTATAGTGCTTAATCACGTTATCATCATGAAGAAAATTACGGAGTTCATGTAAATTATTGGATATACTAACGTAAAACCAAATGTCCGGTAAAATTCCATCGGTGGAATCTTTTATATTAAAACACTTAATGAAAGTGTTTTTTTTTTGCATCAAGGTTAATTTTCTTTTTTGGAACAGTGCTTGAGATATTATGATTTTTTTTTTTTGTGGCCTTCCTTCGATTTAAAAACCATATCTGTTAGTTCTGGTGGCATTTAATCCAGTGGCATAGCATTTTCATTCCTGCACAATTAGACATAGCCTTGTTCTTATAAAAAAAAAACTGCTAAACTTTTGTTCAGAGTTTTTCACGCACTAAATTTCACAAAGAATGTTGTCAAAAATCGGACAATAGCTGCAAATCTAATGGGGGTGTCCCGCTTTCAAATGGGTCACACAATACATATTGTATTTAAAGTAGAAAGAGCTCAATTAAAAAATTACAAAATCACAGAAACTGTTCCATAAAAAAATAATCTAATGTCCATGCTATGTTACGGTTCAATTGAACTTAGCGTATTTATTCGCCGAATCGAAGCAACCAATCAATAAGAACGCGCGAAGGAATTTAATTCCGCATTCCGTTTCAGACAACCTTGGTCGCGGGTAGACGTACAGTCACTTCGGCCTTATCCGAATCATAGTTTGTTGCATTGTGTGAAATTTTGGATCGAATATTTGTACCCCCTGTGAAGGAATATTAGTTTTGTGTTTGAAAATTGATGGAATCACTTCATCATTCCTTGTGAGGATTTAGAGGAGCTGAATCGTAGTATAACACTGGCAAGATAATTTTGTTCTAGTTTTCACTGAATTTTTCGCTTTCGTCTGCATTCGTCTGCTTACCATGTTTCTGTTTTATTTATTTAGGTTGTTCGTACTACCCACTTTTAGTGACCACTGCTGTTCGTACACACCTTTTGTTCGTAGCCACCGTGGTAATTAGTCATCCACTACGAGCGACCATCACCAATTAATCCTAAGAACAAGTGAGGACTTCACCGACCGTTTAGCATAGAAGTTTAACCTATAAAAGCTTAACCATTTTGCTTCACCGTGGGAAAATAACCATCTCACAATACAACTGGATCATAGTTCACTTGGACATCGTAGTAACCAACAACCTTGAAATCAATCAATCAATCAATACTTTATTTGCGCATAAAAACACTAGGTGTTGTTTGGCAATACATATAGGAGACATAAATAAATATATAGTAATAATATCAGTGTAGATAAAATAATGAAATTGATAATAATGTAATTTGATAGATTAGTATTAGCTGTGTTACATTTAAAATATAAAGCAAATGTTCACAAGAGGGGGCGTATAAGGTAGATAAGAATTATGTATCAAAGTCATATGTTAAAAATTCGTCAATGAAATAAAATGCTTGTTCCAACAGTACGGCCCTTAGTACAAAGAGAGGAGCCTGGTTTAGGAAGGTTAATGTAGTGATTATGGCGTGTGCTATAAGAAAGTATGTCAAACCGATATTTCTGTTTCTGTCGCTGTTTGTAGGTAATGGTAAGGGTTTCATATAGAAATAAGGAAGGAAGGGTTAAAATTCCACGTGAAATGAACAAGAGCCGACAATGAGCTCTGTTGCCCTCCCCACAAATCACCCGCACTGCCCGCTTTTACACCTTAAAAAGTACATTAAGATTTTGCCAACGAAGTAAATCCCCAACAGGAAAGACAGTACCGCATACGAGACTCAAACAAAGAAAAATACACCATACGAGACACTTCCTCTCCAAGATTACGTCTTATCACTCGCAAAGCATAACAAACAGAAGATAGGTTTTTCGAAAGCACATGGACTGTTCAGTCCATTTTAAATCCGCATCAAGAACAATACCCAAAAACTTTACCTGATTGCAAGGTAACAGTAAATTATTATTAAGGCAAACATTTACATTTATATGTTGCTTGTATAACAATAATTTGGTTTTACTGACGTTAAGATTGATATTATTTGCATTAAACCACTCACTAACACTAAAAATTCCAGTGTTAATGTTTCTCTCGAGATCGTTTTTAGTCGAGGCATGCCATGTAAAAGACGTATCATCAGCGAATAGGGCGGTGTGTGATTGATTAGCTGCAAAAGCTAGATCATTAATAAATATTAAGAACAGCGTCGGTCCAAGTACTGAGCCCTGCGGCACACCACACACCACCCGACAGATCTCCGAAATACAGGTATCTTCGATAAACTCCTTACTGCTACCAACGCTACTGCTACATCGATAAAGTACTATCTTTCATTTTATAGTCTGCGGAGCGCATTTTTTGTAATAATTAGATTCATCGTAACTTTAAATTATGTAAAGCCGAACCCATATTTTGAGTCAAATTTAATATCTCCAAAATTTATTCTTTTATTTATTTTAAGACAGTGTTTTATAATCTTATTCAATATCTTTTGTTACTTATTTTCAGATTCATCATTTTGCACTTACGTAGTTGTAATAATTTAACAACTTACTTTATTTCGCATGAATATTGTGTACATTTACTCTATTGTATAAATTTATCTGTACACCAACCAGGAATTCCTTATGGCAAATACACTTAAGCTTGTATTTTTGTTAACCTTTTCTGCGAACCACATATCACGATTGCGTACATGTATAATGTTTTAATAATCTATTGTTTGCTTAATTTTACAAAACTTTGTCAACATTTACTAACCATAGAATATTTTTATTTACCTTATTAGCGAGATACCGGGGCGCCACAATATACAGAGTCTGAGCATTAGCGAAATTCCATCTTATACAGAGTCTGCGCTTTATCATAATTCCATTATATACAGGGTCAACTCAAATTTATTTTACTTTTAAATAAATCGTTGTATTTATGTGTGAGTCTTATTAGCTTTATTATTACATTTTATCGGAATTCCAATTAACGAATCTTGGCCAACTTTGCGGTAACTTTTCTCTTTTATCTACGGACTTAGTGTCATTAGGCTCTTGGCATTTTGTGTGCTTCGGTATTTTATCTGAGCATTGGCGCCCATCATCGCAGATCTCGCTTTTAGTTTCTGTCGAGTTTAGGTTTGGTGTTCAAGATTTTCGGTAATTTTAACTTGCAGTTCGCGGCGGTAGCAAGAACTATATTTCACTTAATGATTCGGTTTACTTATCGACTAAAGAGAATCGGCAAATCTAAACAGAATTTTAAATCGTTTACTAAAAGGATTAGAATCTTTGCCAAAAACTTCCATTTTTTTTTTTGTTTGTTGCATCGATTAAAGATCCACTTAGCGTTATCGAATGATTTTTGATCACGATTGGCCATCACTATTCTCGATGTAATTTTCCACAATCCTTTCGACGATTCGATATAATATGACAAGCTATACACATTACATCCGATGCCGTATCTTATATTATCTTTTTTTTTGTAATTTTCCTGACAAAAATAAGTATTTATCACTACATTGCAATTCCATATAAAGTACGATTGATATTAGATTACGCTTCCATTATCATTTGTATTGCTAGTACACGTACCAAGTTAAATGTTCTTTATCACAAATTGCCTGCTTTCAAACTATTAGTACATCAGTGCATTACGGGGTTGTGATAACAGTGAAAATCACGCAACGAAAGCATATTTATTGTTGAATAATTGTGCGTGTTGCATCAGTTTAACAATCGGCTATACACAGTGAGCAAGAAATGGAGCTTCTCATTATCATCATAATAGTCATAGTAGTTGTATTGGTTGTGCTTCCAGTCTGCGGATTAGCTATAGCTTGTTTGCGATCTCGCACCACGAAAGGGAGGTTAGTAAATGGACCAGCACCAATAGAATCCCACTCTACTGTCTACATGACCGATTCAAATTCGACTCAAACGCAATATCCAGGTACAACAGTGACAACTTACACGGGAATACCGCAGCAATCAGTGCATCCATCACACATCGGATGGCGACACCCGACGTCCCATCCATCTACTGGTATTAGTATTCCGCATGCTGCATTGAAACCGTCTAAATCAACAGAACTACTTGAAGAAGAATATCCGAAACAACGGGCATATCATCATAGATATTAACAAAATGTGTGTGATAGATTTATGCTTCCTACTTGAATGGAAGTTAAATATGTTGGTAAACTAAGTAATTAAAGTAAATATTGTTTGGTTCCAAAGTGTATTTATGTGTAAAAACATTAAAAAGTGATAAGATGTGATAGAATTTATAAATGCAATAGATCATTCTTGATAATTAACCAATAAAATATGACTTAAATTCAAAATTTCAGTTCTGTTTGGGTTTAATCTTAGATCATATGGATACTGCGTTAGGTACCGAACTATGTTTCCCAACATAATACAGACAAATTATTTTATTCCTTCTCGTTCCGACTTATGAAGTTCCTTATCTACCTCGCTTAGTCTATATCACTTATTGTTAGCTGATGATTGGCTTAAAACTGCCCGAAATTGGAACACGTTCAAGCGCGAAATTCAAACTGAACTAACCAACGCAAAGTAGGAGAATATCGTCGGGCCCTTAACTCTTCTCACATTAATTTTGATGGCAAATTTTATGCCTAATGATTTTTTTTTTAGTTAGTTTTTCAATTCTTGGATGTATTTTATCTGGCTTTGAATTCTATTTTCTTTTTGTATATAATTATATTTATCGTTTTAGTATTAAATAATTTTCTTAAACCAAAAGTCTTTATTAAAAGAAATTTTCCAATAATTATATAAAACAAAATGATGTTATGGTTTTTATCATGTAATTACCATTTAATTGAAACATATGTATTTGCATGTTTGGGTAACATATTTTTCAATAATTATATCAACAGTATTAATGGTAAAGCAGCTTCTAGTAACGGCGAAAGAAGCTTCCGAAATTTATGTCGTCGTTTATTTATTTCTTCTCAAATACATAGAGATCTTTCGTGTAATAATTTTTATTAAACGGGATCTCATGTTTATAGTTTATCGGCTGTTTTGACACGGTGCCAGGCGATATGCCCCCACCAACTTCCAGTTCTCGGAGTATTACCCTACCCAATGTGTCGGGCCTGGTATCTAGTTGGCGTTGCTTAATCAGTTAATCACTGTGGAAGAGCAACAGGAGCAATTTTAATAAATAATATCCTTGTAATGATAAACACTTAATAAATATAAACACAAGTAAAACAGTGTTTTATTTCACTGAACCAAAAATAGGTCCTCAAACAAGTTTAGATGCACGCCCTCTAGAGGCCACACGCCAAACTCTCGCTTAGTCAGCGACCACGGTGTAAGTCAGTAATTCGCCGTACACCTTTCATTAAGGTATGCTATCGATTCGTTCTTGCAATAAATTGCAAACCACTAAACTAACGAAGAAGGCATCATGTTATTGCGTTCATATCGTGAATAATTTTCTGAAAATTCTACGTAGAAATAACAATATATATTCGTTCATATTCGTATTATTAACAAAATTATTTATTGAACGTTCTGCTGTGTACTGAATGAATTTGAAAATGCAAAAATGAAAAAGAAAAAATTAAATTAGCTAGCTCGACGGATAAAATCTTTAAAGGGCGCAAAAGAATAATTAGTCTCAGAGTTACGCTCGCGAATTAAAACTTGAATCTAACCACCACAAGAAAATTGTGGGTGAAAGAAATCTGACTTTCTTAATTACCCCAAAAATTGAAAAGGTTTAATTAAAAATAAAAGAACAGAATTTTTAACCCCAAGATGCTAAGTAAAAAATTTATTATAAAAAAAAGAAAAGAAAAATTAATTACAAATTTATAGAAAAAAAAAACCGTGAACTGAGGGTTCTGGCTTAAATTTAAAAACTGCACGTGATTCTAAATTACGGTAGGACAATGCTATGTCCTATACAAAACAAAAGATTTGGTTGTTCAGGAAGATAATTCAATATCTTTCAAATTCAAACCACGTGGTTTCAAATTAACACAAACTAAATTAAGCGTGGACAAATTCTAGCAACAAAAAAAAAACAAAAGAAAAATTTAAATGCAAGCACAAAGCTTCTACTCACACAAAACAAGGTGATGGATAATTAAAATGAAACAGCAAACTTGAAAACAAAAATTAACTCTTTAAAATTATAATGAGAGAATTAAAACTAAAATATATCTTCCTGCACGAAAATAATAAATGATCTTATATCTATAGTGTGCACACTTCAATATAATAACAATTATTATAACGCGAATTCCTTGATGGATTAAATAAAAGACAAATAAAACGAATTAAATTGCGATATCAATTGAATTAACAAAATGGCAGCAAAGATTAAAAAAATACAAGTACTCACGCTAACATCTACCAAGGAACTGCTTGAAAAATCTCTACCGCTACGTAAAACGCAGTCGTACAATTCACCGACAAAATCTAATAGAATCCGCAAAAGCTAGACTAGCGAACACTAGACATCTTAAAGAAAGGAATTAATTTAAAAAAACTGAACACTTAATTAAATAAATCATACAATTAACTCTTTAACTAAAATTTATACAAACTAAACATTAATTGTGGAAATTTCTCGATACAATGATTCAGCAAAACGGAAAATCATGATTGATGATGAATTAGGCAACTTAAAATACACTCAGCGGTAATGTGGGTTGCCACAGCAGCACGAAGATATAGTTACCATAACAAATATTATCCATGAAACAACGTACCATCTTTAGCAAATTAAATGCGAATCTAAGCTCCACAAATCTTCAATTATTAATGCAATAGAAGCTACAATACACTCAAATAGTAATTAAAAATGATTTACAAACAATTCTGAATTATACATTGCTCGGTACGCAGTACTTGTAGTTTCATTAAAGATTTGTGAAGTTTCAACTTGCATTTAATTTGTTAAACATGGTACAATGATTTGTTATAATAATAAAAACTAACTTATTTCACTAATGAATCTTATTATTACTTAATCAAAGATTGTAAATTATATTTTATCATAACAATGACACATTTTCGTTCTGTCGATGAAAATTCACTCAATGAATGTAGATTATTGATATCGGTCCAGTATTTTTCTCAGTGTTAAATAAATGTCTAAATAAATATTAAGATCTGAAACCTCCCTATGGCTTGTATACTGACATTTATGTTCAAAGTTTGACATCAAGTCGGCACGGGGCATTGTTTTCCAATCGCAATAATATTTATTGTTTTAATTATTAGGGCCGAATGGAAAAAGTAGAGGGCATGCGTATCTCAATTCGAAAAAAAAATCGCCTTTATAGCTTGGGACACTCTACATTTATTAGGTATTTATTAAAGAATTATTTTGCTTGTTTCTGTTCTGATGTCTTTTCGATAATTATATAGAGTATTCAATACAATGATATAAATGTAAACATACAGGGCGACATAGAAAAACTACAATGCATAGCAACATCTGAGAGAGGATCAAGAAATAACAAAAAAAGTTCCTATGCACTAATGTCCGATTGCTTTTTGTTTTCAAGTTACAAGCTGTTGAAGTTAAAAAGCTTTTATTAAACAAAACAACATTCAAAAATATAAGATACATATTAGTTCTGCATAAGGTGTTCAAATTGGTGATTCCTGAATACACATTTCCAATCTTCGTGTTAATGACTGACGGCATCTTTGAAATATGTTAGCATTATTACGAAATCTATCAGCAGATTCCACAATTCTGTTCCATAATTGTTCTTCACTATTTAGTTCTGCGGCATACATTTCACTTTTCATAAATCCTCAAAATGCAAAATCGAGGGGAGTAAGGTCGGGACTACGAGCTGGCCATGGTATATGTAGGTCCTCCACGACCAATCCATCTATTTCCAAATTTTTCCTTGCAGAAATTTCCTTACTCTCCTAGAATAGTGAGCTAGCGCCAGCGTCATGCATGTAGTACATTCTTCTTATAATATTCAATGGAACATCTTCTAATAAAGTATTCAGTTCATTTTCCGAAAAATTTCGATAGAGTTCACCTGTCAATCGTCTGTGCATTCGAAATGGACCAACTAGATAATTGTCGATTATACCTGCCCACACATTAATGGAAAACCCATACTGGTGATTCCGTATTACGTTCTGATGAGGGTTTTCATCGCTCCAATAATGCATATTGTGAATATTCAAAATCGCGACTAAAACCGGCTTCATCGGTAAACAAAATTAATGACAGAAAGTTTTGCCCTTTATTTTGCAACCACTCGCAATATTGTAAACGCGGTAGGAAATCCTGTTCCAATAGGTGATGGATTTTTTGGAAATGAAATGGATGAAGAAGTTGTTCTTTGAGGACTTCCCTAACAGATTCACGATTGACATTCGGTACAGCTGCACTTATTCTTCTGGTGCTTATTCTAGGATTGTCTTCTACTATTTGCAAAATAGCTTCTTCATTTGCAACAGTACGACGAGTTCTGTTAACCCCAGAATCAAATTTTGGTTTTTTAAAGCAACCATCTTCTCCCAAACGCCTATGTACGTCAATAAATGTCCTAACATTAGTAACTTGCCTTAATGGGTATCTCTCTCGATAGATCCGTTGAGCTTCGGAAGAATTTTAACGAGCTTCGCCGTAACACATGATCATGTCCCTGTATTCTATGAAAGTATAGCGCACCGTTTTGAAATAAAACTTTCAAGACGCTATGCTAATATTGGTTTGACATTTACCAAATGTTTTGTTTCATGAAATCACAGCCTACCTTAAAATATTTTTTATTGCCTGGGTAATACTAAAATACATGAACAATATAAAAAACAGTTTGTAACTTGGAAAAAAAAAAAGAAAAGCAATCGGACATTAGTGTATAGGAACTTTTTTGTTATTTTTCGTTCCTCTATATCAAGTATAGGCAACCTTTGACATGTTGTGGGCCAAACTTTAGTGTGCAAATACGTTCGCGGACCGCGTTTAAAAGTAGTGCATTTTAAAGTAGTGTTCATAATTTTTAGAGATAGATATCAGACATGAAATAATACGACAGTGTTATTATAATGCAGTTTATTAAAATAAGAAAATGAAATGAAAAAAATAGGTACAACATTATAATTAAATCGTGAAATTTGGAATTATTACAAACTACGAAAGTTAAATAGCGACAACGAAATCAATGAGACCCTTGAGCTTGAATTTGGGAAACTAATCCATCGATGTTTGGATGAATTCCACTGATACAAAGACGTAAAGAATTTTCCAAATTATCGTCAGTCAGCCTTGTACGATGTTTTGATTTATTAACTTTCATCATTGAAAAGAACTGTTTGCATTTATAAGTACTGCCAAACGCACAAATCAATCTTCTTGCGAATTTTCTAAGCTCCGGAAAATGGTCTTCTTCGAGGCACTTTTGTAGAAATCGTACAACTCCACGTCTTCAAATTTAGATTTTAGGAGTGAGTTTTCTTGAAGCTCGATCAACTCCATTTGCAAGTGTATTGGAGCATTTTGTACATTACTTTTTGTTGGAGTAGCTAATAAATTGAAACTGTCTTCCATGTTTTTAAAATCGCTAAATCTGTTCGAAAATTGCTCCGACAATAACTTGAATTCTTCAGCATATTGAGCATAAGCAGTATATTCATACGCAGAGAGCGTGGTGAAATGGTAACTGTTACCAGACAGCAACTGTGCCTCCCACAGGCGGATTTTGTTTTGAAACGCTTTCAAACGGCTGTACAAATCATTTACTAACTGTCCTTGTTTTTGAAGTTTCAAATTTAAATCATTCAAATGGCCCGTAAGTTCGACCAGAAATGCTAAGTCACATATCCATTTTGGGTCACTCAATTCAGGTAGTGGTTTATCTTTTATTTGCATAAAATCTGCTATCTCATTTCTAAGCTCATAAAACCGTTTCAGCATTTTTCCTTTGCTTAATCGTCTGACTTCACAATAATATGTTACGTCGTCATATTCGGCTGATATTTCATTCAAAAACGCCTTGAACTGACGATGTATAAGCCCTCGGGATCGAATAAAATTGATGGTTTTTACTACCACATTCATAACATTCTAGAGTCGAATGGACTTAGAACACAAGTTCTATTGGTGGATAATGCAATGAAGGACTATCAAATCATCTTTTTGCACATTTAAATCAGCTTTTTCATACAAAATTCCGATGAATACCTTTTCAACTTCATTAAAAATGTCCTCTCCTGTAGTGGTTCCTTTTAGCGGCTGTAAAGCAAGCAATTCCTCAGTAATAGTGAACTCTTTATCAACACCTCGAATAAATATAGCCAGTTGAGCTGTGTCAGACAAAGCGGTGCTCTCGTCTAATGCTATGGAAAATGATTCAAAACCAGCCATACGGTCAGTCAAAGTTGTTTTTTTTATATTATTAGCCATCATTTCTATACGTCGGGCAACAGTTCATCTTGACAAACTAATTTCTTCAAATTCATTTTTCTTTGCAGGACACAAAACACTGCAACTTTCTAACATACATTCCTTGATAAATTCTCCTTCGGCAAATGATTTTAACGGCTTTGCCAATTTTGAACTAACTATAAAACTAGCTTTCACAACATCATGAAGTTGTGTTCTTTGTTTATGAAACATTTGCTGCTGTTTTTCCAAGTTTGCGGTAAGCTTCTGGATTTTGTGTTTTCTTATTTGTCCTTTCAGTGAGTGCAGCATAGGATGCTTAGTCGAGTAATGCCTCTTTATATTGAATTTGTTCATCACTGAAATGGATTCATTACACAGCAAACAAATAGGCTTACCATTGTGCAAGATATAAAAGAATTCTTCAGTCCATTTTTTCTTGAAACTGGCGACCCTCTGCACCTACTTTTCGTTTCTTTCCACCAGACATCATTTTCGTTTACTTTTCGTTCGATAAACTTAATAACAAAATATAATTAGTAAGCACTTTAGATGCACACAAAGTCACAAAGCAAATTGACGGCACTAGTAGTTCGCTAGGATATCGCTTGTCGAAATTATCACCTCGGTAGCTCAAATAGAACTGGACTAAAGTTCGGGCCATCCACCCGCTTATATAGGCAAAATGAAGGAATGATCTAGAATCGTCTAGTGTAGAACATTTGAGAAGCTATAATCTTTTGTTGCGCCGCCAGTGAGGCGGCAAACATCAAAGGCTTTGATGTTTGCCGCCTCACTCTTTGATGATCGCCGCCACTCGGCTTGCTCGCTCACTTGATTCCGCAGGAGCAAGCGACAAACCCCATATCACTCGATCTTCCTCATTTGGAGTGAGTATGAGTAAGTAGTGTAATATTTTTTTTAATTGGGTTTTTCAAAATGCCTCGCGGGCTGGATCAAATCTTATAGCGGGCCGGTTGTTGCCCACATATGGCCTAGGTAATACTAAAACACAAGAATAATATAAAAAACAGTTTGTAACTTGAAAAAAAAACGAAAAGCAATCGGACATTAGTGTATAGGAACTTTTTTGTTATTTTTCGTTCCTCTATCTCGTGGTGCTATGCATTGTAGTTTTCTCTATGTCACCCTGCATACTAACAGATCTGTTAAAAAATATAAATATGTAAGTATTATCTTTACAATTCCCATACAAAGTATGATTGATCTTAGATTACGCTTCCATTATCATTGTTGCCATATGTACTAAACTAAGCGTCGCGTCGTTTATCGCAGATTAGCTATCTACTATTAATACATTAATGCGTCACAGGTTTTGATAACGGTGGAAATAACGTAACCCGGGACATAATTATTGTTGAGTAGTTCTGAAATTGATGATCTGTTGATTGTATCGATTTAACAAATCGTCTTTAGTCGGTGGAGAAAAAATGGATGTTTACATTATAATCATAATAGTCATAGCTATACTAGTTGCGTTATCATTCTGTGGAGTCTGTTTTCGATCTTACACAACAAGAGGCAGAGTCATAAGGGGACCACCAGCAGTAGAACCCAATTCAACCGTTTACGTGACTCAGTATCCAAGCGCAACTATTACAACTTACAGTGGAATGCCACAACCAGTGCATCCACCTCCGATCGGATGGCAGCAACCAACAACAACGCCCTATCCACCTGTTGGAACAGACGTTCCCCCAACTTATGACGATGCGATGTCGAGACAGCCCGGACCAACACAGCGATTTGCAGACGAGTATCCGAAGCAACAGGCACACAACCCTAACTATTAAAGGAGATAAGGTAGCAAATGTATGTGATATGAATTCATAAACGCAATAAGTGGATCTTTTTTTTGATAATAATCGACTAATAAAATATGGTTTAATATGTGCTAGTCACTGTATACAGTAGTTGGAACGAGTGATGCAACATTGTTCTATAGGAATTCAGAGAACACACAGAATCCAACGTTTTGGAGGATAGCTAGTAGAGTGTCAAGTATCAAACAATCCAAAATTCATTTTGACGCAAGTCATTTGACTACTAGTGTAAAGCTGTATATTTTAAAAATTCGTCATGGTTCAGCAAAAAGTTAGCTAGATTGCTTGATATCCGAAATAGTTAGGAACACAAGATTAAATCGCGTAAATAGTTTGATGCTACAGTAAACCGTAAGCAAAAATAAATCCCATTTATTCGCAATATATCCCAGATGTATTCAAAATATAAATATAAAACACAAAATATAATCTTCATTAGTGTTATGAAATACCAAATTTAAAATATATTCATTTCATGTATTTAAAATATAGTAACTATAAACTATAACGTACCTAATAAGTATTCTGTTATCGATTGATACACACTAAAAAAAAAATGTGATAAAACTCCTACACGAATTTAGGGCAGTTACTTACTCCTGAAAATGTAGGCAACTAATCTAACAAAGTCATATATTTGCGATCCGTAATGCACAATTCTTTTAAAACCTAATATTTCGATTTTCAATTCATTGTAGACTTAAGGCCTTCTTGCTGACGAATATCCTTAAACCATATTCATAAATATTTAAAACCGTGCTTTTTATTGTCGAAATTAGGACCGTAGAAGCATTAGTGTTCGGATAATTTTCTAGATGTTTGAAACCGCCAGTTTAACGTATTGTTTGTTTGTTTATTCCAGAATTTTTTTCTGTTTAATCTTTGACATACGCGGACGACATTTGCTTCTTCTAAATAATTATTGATATTTGAGTACATCCATGTGAATCTATCTCGTATTTATTCGTTGTATCTTCACACAATAAACTGCAAATATGTTAATATAGAAACTATATTATAAAGTTATAGCGGAATATATAGCGGAAAGACAACATATTTCATTAATTCCTCTTATCAAGGTTTATTATTTAAGAATCCGTTACTATCAAGAAAAAATAATTTAAATTATTAGAATAAATCACGGATAAGAAACATATATATTGCTATGGAATCAGACGTATGGAATATAATTTAGAGTCATTGAAAACGGGTTTCAAAGCCAAATGAAGAAGTAGATGAAAGTTGAAGTGCATACTCGGTTGCCTACTTTACAAACAAATTTTGAATTTGTTAAAAATGACTATAAAAATGGACCATCTTAGCAATAGCTGCTAAATATATCCTTAATTATAATGTAAACTTAATTTTTTATGTTAATTCAAGCTTACCTGGTATATTTTATATGTTTTTATCATATTTTGCTCGGCGAGATTTTTTCATTCTTCGGGATGTTTATTTGGTAACTTTTGCTGTATTTCCCTCAAACTGGAGTAAATAACGGTATCTTAATGTCAATTATGAATTCTGTCAGCGATAACAATCGAAGGCCGACTACTGGTAATTTAGTTTAAATCCTCATTTTGCCTGTGGCCACGACAAACGACGGTTGATATTGCACTCCTATAACGATTTTTATGCCACACTATCAAAAATATCAAAGTTTCGCGGAGTGTTTACCTAAAAAAGTACATATCGACATTACTCCTGAATATCTTAAATCCTTACTTTTACCTGTATCATCGTCGAGAATTTCTTATAAAATTTCCTACGAAGAATCCCGGCCTGAATACCATTCTATGCTATTAACCGATACGGGGCCCGTCGAACCGAAAGTCCAACCTGTACCCAGAGAATTACCTGTCCGCCCTCTTAGAGTGCCCGTTCACAGTCAAGTTAGTAGTTCATCAGAAAAAGAAAATAATGAATTAGTTTCAATTCAATATTAACCAGTATATTAGATTTTTGTAATTTATGTTCACAATACGTTAATTTGGGGTTAGATTTATTTGAACCGCCATTATTTTTAGCTATTTTAGAAATTTTTAATATTTAAGGGTTGTCTTCAAAATCACTGAGATGGTCTGTGATAAAATAGTTATTTTTAACATATATCGATAACACGGACAGTTATTTTTAGATATATCGATAACCCGGATTATAGTTCTCTAATAAATTTAGTGTCTGCTGTTTACGGGTAGATGGCTCTGAATTTTAAATTTATTCTTTTTATTTTGACGTTTCTTTAACCTCATTCATTTAAAGTGCTAGGAAAGTTTGAATACGTATTTTTGTATTAAATAGATTGTTTTATATAGTATTTACGATTCCATCATACGTACCTGTGATTTAAGAGTCTCAAAAGTGGTGAAACATAGCATTTTGGTAAAGAAATAATGAGTTAAGCTTGTTTTGTGTTAAAACATTATTTTATTTGTACGTTTGGTGTTTTTACAACGACATTTGATAATTACAATTTTTTCAAATTTCAATAATCCGAGAAGGGGCTTTGGGGGCGCGCCCGTTAGGTAAGAAAAACTGCTTATTCGTTAGCAAGCGCCTGGATTACTAAATTGACAGGTGATTTGGTGCTCGTAGAAGTGTCCCGTGCCACTTAGCAGATAGAAGGTCACTTTTCACAGTATTCTTTCACTTATCAGAGAGCTCGCTGGGTGGATAAAAACGACTATATTTTATATTTATTGAAAAAAAAGAAAAAGAAAAAAATTGTATACAGACAAACAATTTATAAATAAATTGAAAACCTGAATTTGATAATAATAATAATTAATTGTACTGAACTAAACAAAATAAAATTTTAAAATCCCGGGCATTTTTTTCTGAAAAACAGAGCAATATATAAGACAATGGATCCTAATGTCAGTTTCATTTCACAATACGTCAAGTTTTGACAGCCGGCAGTTTCAAACAGCGGGAATATTATTCGAACACTAATGCTTATAATCTCTTAGCATTGTTTCGACAACAAAAAGCACGGTTTGAGATATTTATAAATATGATTTAAGGATATTCGTCGGTAAAAAAGGTCTTAGGTGCGCAATGAAATAAAAATCTAAATACATATATTGGAAGAATTGTGTATTACGGATCACAACTATATGGCTTTGTTAGATTGGTTGCTGACCATCTTCAAGCTCGCTACAAGTTAAAACCACAATCACAATCAATAAAATATTAAACTGTCAAAAAAGTTCTTCGAAATGTATGAAGTTTGTTTTTTCTGTATTTCAAATATTGTATTTTACATGCGCCTAACTGTGAATATAGCTATTTTTAATCTGCATGAAGTTGGAAGGTGCGTCATTAGTGAATGAAAATGTTCCTCTTGGGTCGATGTAAAAAAAAACCAATATGTTGCAACATTTATGCTGGTCATTGTATAAAAAATGTAATCAAGAGGAAGTGTGAACAATTTTGATTTTAGTGTAGATACTATCATACGTTACTATTACTAACCAGTATTAAATAAATCTTATCGTGGTGAAATGTAAGTTTTTGTATTTTATATGGTATTTGTGATTTATATATTTAATTACTTACATATGAGTATTCTAGTTTGTAATTTGTGTTATTGTTCCTGGCTTCTTTTGTATATTTGTAAATAACCGCAAATTTTAATACTTAATTTAGTAAATATTAATTAGGATAGATGACGCTGTAAATACGTGTTATTATAGTATATGTATTATCATTATTTATCTATATATAAAACAAATTATTATAAATATCTGATTTTATATTGACTATACGTAATATACATATGTATAATTTAAAAGTAAATAGACTTTCTTTTATTTTCCATATTTAATTTTCAATTGCTCAGCTGGTATACATGAGATTCCTTAATTCGGAACAATTGAGGCGTGTTTAAACAGCATATATCCAAATATATAATTTTTCAGAAGTGACAAAAACAATAATTGATAGAAATATATAAACTTCTTATTAATTTTGGTATCTCATATGTGACTAAAAAGATATAGAAGCAGAAACAAATGATAAAATGTCATGCGTATATAGGCATATCCTTTCATCGTGTGATAGCGCACTAAACTTGATTTTGGAATTTTTGCACTCATGCTGTGAGTATTTATCATTACGATTCACAGAAGGTACGATTGATCATAGATTACGCTTTCCTCTACATTTGATTTATAGCCACATCCACTGAATTAAACGTCATTTATGGCAAATGAGTTATGGCAAATAAATTAAGGAATTGCTTGCGGCCACTATATTTAAGTTTGTATTTTTAGTAACATTTCCGGCGAAACAGGTTTCACGATTGCGTATATGTATAATGTTTTATTAATCTATCGTTTAGTAATACAAGCATATGAATTATTTGTTTAATTTAACAAAACTTTGTCGATATTTATTAACCATCGGATCATCTTATTTACGTTATTAACGAGATACCCTGGCGCCATCATACACAGAGTCAACCCAAACTTATTTTACCTTTACAATAAATCGAAATTATATTGTATTTTGTTGCCGTGGGATTGCGATCGTTTCATTTATGGATTTAAAGTTAAAGTGTTAAAGTTTATTGTTCAATTAAATTACACCCTGCAACGCCATCTAGCAACTAAGTTTCGTACTTCTTGCTGGTCACAACGCATCTTTACCGTGATAGTCAAAAGTAATGTATCATTTTCGTTATTTATTTCCAAATTATTAATAAATCGTTGTCCGTCAAAATAGCTTTTCATTATTCAATTGTTAGTTCAAGTTTCGTTCATTAAAACCTTTTCTTTTGTGTGAATTACTCTGCATTGTTAATTGGTCCGTGACTGATTTTGATTAACGTTGCATTTCCTGCTTCTGCCCTCTCGCTAAGCAAGGGAGACGCAGATGCTTCTTACAACATCAGACACGCGCTGTCAAGTTGCTCCGTGCAAATTTTATTAGTTACCACGTTTGTTGTGAGATATTGTCACGTGAGGAACATCCAATATCGAGTGCATTTTCTGTTTTACCTGGGGCCGCCAGGAGAAGTGTCTGCGGCATCGATATTTTCCTGAAAAGGGTTTTACAAGCAATAGCGTTAAGCCGGCAACCATTTCATTTAATGGCGTCATCTTTAGGTCACTGGTAAGCTGACTTTTCTTTCGGTTGTTAATTTTATCAGTTTTGGTAATCCGGTCCTGTCTTTAGGACCTACTTCGCTTTGATTTGAACCTAGAGGGTGAAAAAGTACCTAATTTGGGAGACCACATCCTGATCGTTGAATTTACGTGCACCGCAACCTCGCGTACAGGGGAGCAAATTGGACCACGACTACGACCTCAGCGTAACGCGCTAAATATGCTCCCAGAGACACCCGCCAATGTTACCAGCTAAGTTTTACATAATTTTTTTGTTTCCTTTGTTGTACTATATTAAAATTTGAATTTATCTTTAAAATCCTATCACGTAATAAAGAGCTTCAAGCCAAAATTACTAACCTATATTAAGATTTGAATTTATATTTCTTAAATACCGTCATAATAATAACTTCACTTATTGCACGATCATTATATATAATTTAGATTACTAGTTACTAAGCGTAGAGGTTAAGAGCGAACACCAATTGTGATCGTAACAGGTGTCAACCTATATGTTAAGTATTGTATTTCATTGTATTTTATTATTTCGCTTTTTTTTTTGTAACAAATATACAGTGTCACCCAAAAATTTGTGTTTTGAATAAATTATTTCGATCCGATGAGACCTTCGAGTTTGAGAGCGAACGAACACCGTAACAATTTATGTGCGAGTTTTATTACCTCATTACATTTTGTTGGAATTGAATTTAACAGACTGGCCAATTTTACGATAACTTTTCCTTTTTATCTGCGGACTTAGTGTCATTAGGCTCTTGGCGCTTTGTTATTAAACTTTTGTATGCTTCGTTACTTCATTCGAGCCTTGGCGCCCATTTACCGAGATTTAAATCAACACCTTACGGTAACCCAATCCCGTTTCCATTGAGCTACGTCGTCAGCATACTGCTCTTGCTACAGCAGATACACCGGCACCGGGAAATTGAGTCCCGCTTGCCGCAGCTGTGGAGCGAAGAATTACCATTTCGAGTCAATATTAGGTAGGTGACCTCTTGGATTACCCGCGGATCGCGCTTTTCGTTTCGTTCAAGATTTTCGTTAATTTTAGCTTGCAGTTCGCGGCGGTAGCAACTCCCATAGAAAAATTGACAAGTACAATCCAAGTATCATATAATATTTCTATTGACGCTACTTTTTTCAATCATGTTTGAGTAAGTAACTACCTGTTATTAATGTAAAAAATATGGGAGTAAATATACAGGGTGATTCTCAATATATGCGACAAACTTTAGGTGCTGATTCCTGGGATTATTTTGATCATAAAAGTTCATAAGAACATATGTCCAAAATCGCTTTGTTTTAAAGTTGTACAATGTTTAATAGTAAGTTAACATAATTAATGTTTTTATTATAAATTAACAAAATAATTAGTAAAAGAAAATTAACTTATACTAACTGTTGAAAATGACCGCCCCCAACTGCAATACAAGCTTCTATCCTACGTCGTATTGACTGGCGAGTTCGTTCTAAAATACCAGGAGTATTTCGAATTGTTTGAAAAGCTGCGATAATGCGATTTCTCAGTTCATCGACATTTTCAATGGGAGTCGTAGGTATAAACTAATGATTTAAGGTGACCCCAGAGAAAACAGTCCAAAGAATTTAAGTCTGGAGACCGAGGAGGCCACCGTTGTGGACCTCCCCGTCCTATCCACCGATCTGGATACGTATTGTCTAAAAACTCGCGAGCAACTAAACTAAAATGCGCTGGAGCACCGTCATGCGTAAAATACATTTGTAATCTTAATTGCAACGGAACTTCTTCCAGCAGTAGGGATAGCTCCTCTTCAAGAAAATTGCGGTATATACCGCATCGGTAAAAAATGGGGACCTATCAAGTGATCTCTAACAATTCCGACCCACACATTGACAGAGAATTGATGTTGATGGCGGGCATTCACTAGTTCGTACGGATTTTCTTCGGCCCATATGTGATTATTATGAAAACTAATAATCGCGTTTCTAGAGAAAGTAGCCTGGTCGGTGAAGAATATTTGAGTCAAATAGTCAGGATTTTGTGTTGCATCCATTGACAAAAAGCCACTCTTTGCGAAAAATCTGCCGGCAAAAGTGCCTGCACCCATTGAATGTGATATGGATACAACAGTTGATCTTTCAATATTCTCCAACCTGTGACCTGACTAATGTTTAAAGCAAACGCAATTTTTCCAGTGCTTGCAGTAGGATGTTCCTCAATTTCATTTAGTACCATTTCCTCAACTTGTGGAGTTCTCACTGTGGATGGGTGCCCGTTATCAGTCGTCCGTTTTTTTTTTAAATTTCCCGTTTCACTAAGACGTTGGTGAAGACGGGCAAATATTGAATGATGCGGGATGATACGGTTCGGGTATCGTTCTTCATAAAGACGTCTAGCAGCACGCGAATTTCCATTGGCAAGACCGTAAACGAAATGCATATCACACATCTCAGCATTCGTGTAATTCATTTTAGAAAACAGAAACTGGCAATAAACTGAATGAATACTCTGACAACTATTGATAAATATTGAAATGACAAATAAACAATTCCCTCTCAACACAATAGTTTTTGAAGAACCAACTGTGATATTATATCGTGCTAGTCATAGTTCATAATTTATTATTAAACATTCAATAACTTTAAAACCAAACCGTTTTGGACATATACTCATATGAACTTTCATGATCAAAATAACCTCAGGAATCAGCTCTTAAAGTTTGTCGCATATATTGAGAATCACCCTGTATAAATTGAATAACAACGAAAAGATGGAAAATGCAGGTGTATTGCAATTACAAAAAAAAATCAGTAATCGCCTCTAATGGTAACATCTTCCGCATTTTGTTGTGCAAATTTCTGCACGACGGGAACTTAGGTTGACTGATATTGGTACATTTACCTTAATAATAGAGTCGTATCTTACGTTATCTCTCTTTATTTTTTCTGTTAAAAACATGTGAGTATTTGTCCTTAAAATTCCTAGAATATACGATTAGACTTAGATTACGCTTTCATTTACGTTTGAATTGCAGCCACATCTACTGAACTAAATGTCATTTATCACAATTAAATTACTATCTAATTAATATATCAATGAGTCACCAGGTAGTGATAATACTAGAAACAACGTGAGGAAACCCTAGATATGCATAGCTATTGGTGAATAGGTGTGAAACTGATCGTCTGCATATTGCATCGATTTAACAATCGTCCTTATTCAGCAGGCAAAAAATGAATATCTACATTATAATCACAATGGCCATAGGGGTATTAGTTGTACTTTTATTCTGCGGATTATGGTGTCGATCCTGTTACAAAAAAGGTGGGGAAGCACCTGCAGTGCAACGCCCTATCGTCTTCATAACCGACACCTTGCCTCAAACCCAGGATCCAGCTGCAACTGCTACAACTTATAGAGACTCAACACCCTCACTGCCGGATTATAACGCTGACGAGGCGATATGGAGAACATCTGAACGAGAATACGGCTTGGAGGACAGTACGTGTGGGAGATGAGGCATATTTGATAATATGATAAGAAAGTACAACTTTTTTTTATTTATTTAAGTTATGTGTAGTGCTTAGTGGTACAATCAGTGCTGCCAGCCGTGTGAAACTGAATGTCGCCCCATTTAAAAATAAAAATAACCGCCAAAATTTATAAAAGTCGCATCTTGTGGTTGCAATAATAAACTGTTAAGAATTATAATACTACGGCAGTTGAAGAAGACTTAATAAATATTGTGTTTAATCTCGGCTTGCCTCTTAGTAGATTAAGATTGTTTAGTTAAAATTTATGTCAGCCTCAGGGTATGGATAAGGATTCATAAAAATGGGCCTCGTTTAATAGACAATAGCTGCAACTCTTTTTTAAAAGAAATTATCCAAGTAAACAACTTATTTTAACAAAACAGAACAAACACCACAAGGACAGGAACGTGAATCAATTGCGCGCCTATTTACCTTGTATTGCATTTTGTAGACACCGTTTATCATTTGCTGATGAGTTACGCTTGCTGCTAGTATCCATCTTTTGACCAATCAGAAGAAAGCATGCTGTCTTGTCATCATAAATTTGTATACATTATTCACCATTTCTAAATTTTTGTAATCGTTTCAATCAGTTTGAATTCTGAATTTGCTGTTATATCTGTGATTTGTGACTGCGTTATTGTTGACGGTGCAATTATTACGAATATCCGTATTTGTAACAATGGTTAGCCAGAAAAGGTTGCGTACCAAGACGTTTTAATACGAAAGGTATATCAAGAAAGCTTTCAATTTACGATAAAGCGATGGAACTGTTGCCATTTATTTAAAGATAATGTAAATTAATTTATTTTAATTTGTGGTAATTATATATTTATATGCGCACAATAAATGATTTATTTGTTTTTATTTTCACATATCTCCCATTGTTTATTATGTATACTCAGTGATATGTAAGATGCAATTTTCAAGTTATGTCACCACAGAAAACACATCGAAATCTTGAAAAAAAAAACACATTTATCAACCAATAACTGTTGTGACCTAGTATTAAATTGTTTCAACTAACTTATTTTCTTAAAATAACACCTTTTCATGTATTATTTTTGTCACCAACGTACCAACATAAAAAAAAAACTTCTAGTCAAAGAGGCAGTTCACCACGAGTACAAACGTATTCAAAAATAATGCATGAAATAGTGTTATTTCAAGAAAATAAGTTAATTGAAACAATTTAGTACTCATTACAACGATTATTGGTTGATAAATGCGTTCTTTTTTCAATGATTTCGACGTGTTTTCTATGGTGACATAACCTGAAAATCACATCTTTTTTTTTAAGAAAAAAGACGTGGTCTCCGACGAAAAATAAACACTCTAACGTGATTCTGGAGGCATCCTACATCCATACAGCCCAACATTACGATCTTCAGAGCACTAGGGCTATTCTGCACATTTTACCCAATTTTATTAACATATAATATGAAAAAGAAATTAATAATGATTTTGGCAACCCTGTAGCTTATTCCCACCCCAAATTCCCACCATTCGACCGACTCATTATCTCTAATATCTGTTTCGCGTCGCGGCTAATTTAACCCCTTAGCTAATGTCCTAACCTCCGTACGCGACCGCCACTCATCAGTGAGTAGACATTCAAATAAAACATGCCCCGCTGTTTCTACCCCACCGCATTCACAATGCGAATCATTAACCCTCCATAGCAATAGGTCTACCTTCTTCTCTAAACCGTTAGTCAGCGATTTGACGCCTAGTAGCAAAACGGTCTCGTAGAGCTAGTTGTCTGAAGCGCCTATGTTGACGCTCTGTGCACTGAGAAAAATAGTTGGTTTGTGTTTGACTAAAACATATATGTCGCGTTAATATTTTTCTTTTGGATTAACGATATTCAGTGTTGATTTATGGGTGAACACTTTACGTAAGTTCTTTTAAAATAAAGTGCAACGTGCAACTCAAACTTATAAATTTGTGTTCTTTTAATACATAGAAATTGTTGAAACAATATTAATTCATTTTCACGTAGCCATAAACCACAGTTAAATGAAAAATTTTAGTAGTAAATTTTAATATGCTCTGCGCATGTTCTTGAACTATCACATAGTACGTGGAAATTGAAGAATATCGATATGACAATAGCATCACATCTATTTTGTAGTAGTTTTCTTCCTATATGGTACAGCAAATAAATTAAACAATTATATATATTACAGACACTGTCACATAGATGGCGCTTCTTCTATTTAATTCCAGTAACCGAACATATTTAGCATAAATAAGCAAGGTAAATGGCATTATTAAATATTAATCTGGTATATTTACCAGATAAACACCTAACGGGAGCCGTGGTCGTGGAAAGCAAATATTTTTGGATCAATTAAATAAAATTTTTATTTTGCACCTTATGTGTAAGGATTAAGCGATTTAATTTTTGAGCAGTATTAATTTTAGATAAGTATTAGGATTTTTAGAATATTCTTTACGATTATTCTAGGAATAATTCTATATGTGTATATAAAAATGTTCTAAATATTCGTGGAATATTCTGATAATAATTTGAATGTATGATGTATACTCCAAAAGTATTATGTTTAAAAATATTTTAAGAATATTCTCTGCTATCCGGGTTTCAAATAATAATTTCCAAATTTACTTTCAATTTCAATTTTCTATTAGTTTAAACTTTAAAAAATACGTTTATTAGTGTCGTTAAAAAAAATCTAACTTAACATGTGTTAATTATAATTTTCATTGTTAGCCTGAAGAAGACCAAAGTAAACTCGAAACGTTGTTGAAAATTAAGTGATAAAATAAACGAATTTTGCCTTTTTCTTTTATCAATTATAAGGAAAAAAAATAATAAAAACATACAGTATTTCTCACATAATCATAATTCTATATAAATTATACAGATAAATCCTAAAAGAAACTTAATATTCATCACACAATACAATTAAGTACAATAACATGAAAAATACTCACTCAGTATAGTGTGCCCATATAACAAATCTGGTTCATAGAAAGCCACTTTTCCAATCAGCGTATGCAACAGGTGTTCTTCATTAGATGTAATAACAATCTTCGTATGAGGATATTTTTCTAGATGTTTCAACTTTTCATACCCATATCTCGAACACCCATCAGATATAATGCAAAAATGATCAATGTGTGATGCTTCTTTTTTCGTGCCAAAATCGGAATGAACTTCGATTACCGCACTAACACAGATTATCTCTTCCGCTTTTGTGTATTCATTTCTTGCTTTCTTAATATCCAATCCCATAAGCAGTACGGGTGGAATGATATCTACTTCAATTGGTGTAACATCCTCTATTCGATAACATTCTATGTTAACACTGCAATTCGTGCCACTGCTAAATCGAACATAATTAGCTATTTGCAACCAAGATGGACCGTTAATATTCCTTTCTAAGAGGAACGTTTCTATAAAGCTGTTACGTTTAATACCCAAAATCTTTGAATATGTATTTCCAGCCTTATTTTTTAATTTGGAGTTGCCAACCATGCATTTAATTTCCAAATATTCGCCTTCTTCTGGTACATACTCATCGAATGCATATTTCTTCTTCACTTTACAGAAGTGGACTTCTTGTGTCTCCAATTGTGGTACCACAGTTTCACAAACTTCATCGAAGACATCTCTCCAGGTGACCTTTCTACTTGGATCATTATAGAAGTATCGACGGGGTAGAAAATACAATCTTTGATGACAGTATTTAATAGTAACACAACAATTCACGTAGCAGTAATTCACACTATCATAAGTTTTTCCAAACAAATATAGTTGTCCGGGTTTACTTATATTCCACTGCACGACCTCCAAGCAGTAAAATATAAAATGTTCTTTACTAGTCTTTATATTATCATTTTTCTCATCTACCAAGGGGTAACACCATTGTTTGCACTGAAATTTCTCTAATTCTTTTTCAATATCCTGATACATTCTTCCAGTAGCATTTCAATTCAATTGATCCATCAAGTTCTATGTAATTTTTTAGAATTGCAATAAATAAATGTGGTTAGTGGTTAACGTTTTCGCGCACTTAAACTTCAAAATAATTTTAAATCTGACGTCCACGCTACCTATTTTACCGACGGCAGTTAAAATGTCAAGTTTTTTTATTGTTAATAGATGGCCCTATCCGAGTTTTTTTTTATTATGATCAACTTTATACCTAATTTAAATTTCCGTTAAATACACAGTTATAATGTCCTATACGGAAGAATATTTAAAAAAGAAACTGATCAAGGAATTGGATGCAACGCATGTGGTAAGTTTCTGCACGACTTTTATTGATTTTTCCCACTCGTTATCACACGTAACCTATAAGTTCATGTATGCCACATCAGCTGATAACATCGGCTTTTTAGCCTACGCTAAATTAATACGTGTTTTTATGCATTAAAAAATGCAATAATTGCAATAGAGTTTAGTCGAAATGTATAATGCGGTGTCCGGTTCTGTGTAAATTGCCGAATTAATAGACTTGTACCGGTCATTTAGAACATGACAATATAGAAAAACATGAGAGTGATTAGAGAAACGGCTTTGTGTCTTTTCGGTGTGTTAGTGTCGATATTATTGAGAATATGCACGTCATTGCATCCGCACTCGGGCCAAGGAAAACCGCCCATGTACGGAGATTACGAGGCGCAAAGACATTGGATGGAAATCACAGTGAATCTACCTATGAAAAAATGGTATTACAATACAACCGAAAATGACTTGATGTATTGGGGCCTGGATTATCCTCCGTTAACTGCGTATCACATGTATTTATGTGGATTGGTAGCTAAATATTTGAACCCAGACTATGTTAAATTATTCACTTCGAGAGGATATGAGAGTGAATCGCATAAATTGTTTATGAGATACACAGTGTTATTGACTGATATACTTATATTTTTTCCGGCGTTATATTGTATTTCCATTGTACGAAATACCAACATTTACAGCAGGATGTGACTGGGGTTAAGAAAAAAGACGACAATCCTGCTGTTAGACGGATAAGTGCTCACCTTTGCATTATTTTAGCATTAATATTTCCTGGGCTAATACTAATAGATCATGGTCATTTTCAATACAACAGCATTTGTTTGGGATTCACTGTGTTTGCTATCGCCTTTGTTAGTATGAACAAACATATTTGGGCGACAATATTCTTCTGTTTAGCTTTAAATTATAAACAAATGGAACTATATCATGCGTTTCCATTTTTCCTTTATTTATTGAGTAGTTGTGTTCCAAAGCCTGGTACTGGTGTGTTTTCAGGCTGTTTTAAATTCATTAAATTATCGTTAACGGTCTTTATAATGTTTGTTATAATATGGAGTCCGTTTTTATGGGATGTAAAAGATATTTTTCAAATATTACACAGATTGTTTCCTGTGGCCAGGGGTGTTTTTGAAGATAAAGTATCGAACATTTGGTGTACGATAAATGCTGCAATTAAATTGAAGAAATTATATTGCAACGAGGAGATGTTAAGGATCTGCATGGCGACTACCCTGACTGCAATCCTACCATCCAGTATTGATCTATTTGTTAGACCGAATATTAACAAATTTGTGCCAGCATTAATTAATTCTTCCTTAGCGTTTTTCTTGTTCAGTTTTCAAGTTCACGAAAAAAGTATTTTATTAGCGGCTATTCCTGTTCTATTGTATTTACCCAACGATCCGGTTCCTTGTTTCTGGTTTTTAGTCATCTCGACAGTTAGTATGTATCCGTTATTCATGAAAGACCAGTTAATCATTGCATTCTATGCACTAGTTTTATTCTTCATGGTATCATTCAAAATGGTTTTCAGCTATACGGAAATTGAAGCAGATTACAATACTAAATTGAGAACTTTTATCAAAGACATTCTGACTGCAGCTGAAGACGAAGAAGCGTCGTATTATGACGTTGTTGAGAAACATTGGGAGTTTCTGACAAATACCGTTCTCTATGCTTGTGTAACTATTTCTATTGTTGCTGCAGCTGTTTTAACAATCTTACCATTGGTGTTTGATCCACCTGAACAGTATTCGGATTTATATCCCTACATCACATCCGTTTATTGTTGTGTGCATTTTATAATGTTCTTTGTGTATTTCAATTACACACAGTTAAGTATACCACAAGGTTTCGAATATGTTAGTAGTGTGAAGCAAAAAACATTGTAGATCTATTTAATAAGAGAATTTAATGTCTGTTATAAATGTTGTGCATTTATTTATATATATGTATAAATACAGGTGTAGATTTTAAGTGTTTGTTTTAGAATTATAAACTTTCCATGGTATGTGTTATAAAAAACAAGACTTTAATGAATTAAATAAATAACCAATGTTACCATTATTACGGTTGTTTTATTTTCTCTTGTGTAGTTTGTAGAATAATTCTATATTTACACCAAAATTAACACTAAATTCTATGCTGAAAAGTTTCAACATCTTAATTATTCTTAAAAAAGGAAAAGAAAACTGGTACGTTGTATTATGATTTAAATTAGATGTAAATTTTATTCAAAGATACTGTGGAAGTCGTCAGTAGTTTATTTTTACTAAAGTAATGGTGAATGTATAATATAGTTTAAAGTGTCTTCTTGTAAGTATTAAATCTAGAATCATGCAAATAATTCCTGTTTCAAAATTATTTTTTTTGGTTAGAAACTTTTAAATTTTTTTCAGTTAAAAATCACACCTAATTGACTTTCTGCTGCCCTTGTTTGTTATATAAAATGAAAGAATCTTCCTTAGCATTAGGTTTAGAAGTCCCAATTATTGACATTATAAAGGACATAATGATGTCGAATGATATTTTATATTGAAATATAAGTTTGTAATAGATTCATATTAATACTATCATAAATCTAATACATTAATTAATTAGAATGCCTCATGTGGTAATCATTACCCCGCATTAAATTTAGATTTTATAATTTATTTGTCAGCATGCAGCGCATATGTACAAATTATTGACACCCCAAAATTTAATTTGTACCAAATTTTGACCCTCAAACTGCCAATTATGCCAGCTACTAGTCACAATTTAAGAAATACATATTACGTCATATCCGTTTTGGGCGCTGTAGTCGTCGGATGAGTCCATTATGCCAGCTATAGGGGTGTTTGAATTCAGCGGCGTCGTCAGTCGACAATTTCGCATCTGTCAAAATTCAAATTAGTGTCTGTCTCTGAATTTGTGGGAGTTGATCGCTTTTTTACCGTGTGTTATTTATTATTATGACGATGATGCTGAGAATACAGTGTCGTGATCTTTTAACTCTTAAAGGCACCCCTTAGTTTTATTTTTTACTGTAAAATATAGTTTATTGTTCTTAATCCAGTGCTATAGTATTTTAGAAAGGACTTGTGTATTTGATTATAATATTTCACCATATAGTATCGTTCATTGTACTTTGTATTTCATATTTATTCCTGAATAAATGACGATGGTTATTTTGGTGCTTTTTTTTTTTTGAACATAAACAAATAAATACTAATTTATTTAAAATTAAATAATTTTAAGCACAAAATTAAATGTTTTATTTTTACCTTCTTAGTGCATGTTCCATGTATCTAAAAACATTCTTTGTTCATTGAAAATTACAATGTATTATAATTATTATGTAATTTCTATTAACCCAAATATTTTTACGAACGGTTTCCAAAATATTGACGTACCCAATAACTAATTTAATAATAATATTAATTATTCAACATTATTATTACATATTAATTTGATTTGCTATTTTTCTGTAGTAACTTCTGTTACTGGCGTGCATTTTCTCTCAAGCACCTCTGTCAATTTAAATCACCTCCGCCACTGATAGCTTCAGTTCGCGTATTCTACGTTGACATTATGATGACGTAATATGTATTTCTTATATTGAGACTACTCTACCTAGATTAAATTAAGGTAATGACAATTTACTTAGACCACTTAAAAAAATCCAAATAACTTAAAAACTAGTGGAGATAGGTATAGGGACTCCTAATACTGGATTGAAGAAAATAAAAAATTCTATCTATCAACATAAAAATATACTGGGTGTTCCATTTAAAATAACAAAGTTACGCAGGAGTAAAATTCACAAACTTTGACTTAGGTACTTGAACATCCTGTATACTACTAGAAAACGTTGAATGTCGCATTCAATCAGCCAAAGGATTTGCTATTTACAGTTTTCATTTCACTTCTCTAAATTAATTCGTTTCCGAGATACTAAATATTTTGTAACATTGCATTTTTAAACAAATTGAAATATCTCATAAACTATAAAAATTAGGTATAGGGAACCTTAAATAAAATTGTTCTAGTTTTTAGTGTACATTTAAAAAAATGCCATAAAATACAGGACTTTCTATTAAGAAAAACATAACTTTGATGGCCTGCTAAATTTTGGAACACCCTGTATATTGCACATTATTTTTAAATTGTAGATCTAATCCGCCTACATATATCCTAGTATAAAACATTTCAAAAATTCTTGCCATTTGACAACCAGAGAACACGGCGTTACCGCTGCTACACCCTGTATATCTAAAAAAAAGTGATTATTGGAAAAATAAGATTAACTCTAAATTTATTGCAAGTTTTAGGTTAGGTCTTAAGAACTTTAACAATATAATTTAAATAAAACATCTGCTACTGCAAGTCTTAATATTAGCCCTCCCTTTAAGATTCTAAGATGGCACTGGAAGAACAATTTTATTTTACCTTTTAAATTACGGTTTATTTCAATCGTATGCTATGCTAAAATGGCAAAGGAAACTATTATAGGAATAAATAGAGGAAAGGTGTCAGTAACAAGGACAGGGTCAGAAATTGGTACATTTCGTAGCTTATGTTTCACAATTTTTTAACTGTTGACAAGAATTTTTATTGTTGCAGGAGGTCATAGATGAGTCTGATGGATGTGGTGCTAAATTTAGTTGTGTCATAGTTTCTGATAAATTTGATGGGAAGTCGTTACTGCAAAGACATAGGTAAACCCTCAAAGAAGGAGTAATAAATCAGGAAACTGTATGATTTCTGGTGATACGTTGAAAATATTATGCGTTATGTGTGATTATACAGGGTTAGGCAAATTGGTGGAAATACCTGATTCACAGTATAAACCTAAGTAGTAGCACAGTATATACCTTATCCACTAGTTTCACTAAGTGTCGGCGCCTTTGATGTTTTGTCTATCAATTTAAGGAAATTCGCGATGGCGTTTGGCGGCTATATTTGCAACTAATAATTGCAAAGTGGGTAAGACAGTAACCTACATAGTAGAACGGATTGACAATTGACAGAAAATCGCGTCGTTAGTCCATAAAAAGAAATTTCAATGAACAAATAGAGCTAGCATAATTTACGCGCTCAATATTAATGGAATTGATAGAAGAATACTAAAAATGACATAATTTGGTTAATATTAACATATATATTAAAAAAAAATTATATGTTAGCAAAAAATAAGTAAAGATTAAAATAAATAACTACACCAAAGAATACTGATAAGTAAACCTGGAAATAAGAAAATATATTGTGAAAGTACGCTTTCAATTACGGAATATTCTGTTAACAGCACAACATCAATGTCACCAATAACGTTGCTAACAATTGAATGGAACGTCTTCGTAGGTTTGATTTTAGTTTGTAAACAAATTTAAACAGTTTTAGTTACAATTTCACCCACCTATGCGACACCGCGAATTTCCCTGGACGCCATGTTTGAAACCCATGTTACCGGTGATGTGAAACTACTGGATAGGGTATATACTGTGGTAGTAGTTTGTAGGTTTAATTTTTGTTTGTAAACAAATTCAAATAGTTTTAGTTACAATTTCACCCACCTATGCGACACTCCGAAGTTCCCTGGTGGGATACGTTTGAAACCCATGCTTCCGACGATGTAAAACTACTCCTTAGATGTATATACCGTGCCTGATTCCTGGTTAAAATATGGGTTCTATTAAACAATAACCTTAAGAAAAGTTTTTGTAGTATTTTTATTTTATTCTGTGACATACGTTGATTCCTAACAACTATCGCATGTTTCGAGATATTGCGTCATCGGTAGTTTTTTTTTAAATCGATCAGCCTGTCTTTTCACATTTTCGGATAGACACTTTTTCAAGAATTTCGTACAGTGATATACGGTTTGATGGGTGTGCGGCTTGAGATATTAAAATAAAGCGTTGGCTATTAAAATCTTTTTGTCAGATACATCTGATAAAGAATGTTCGTATTTTTATGGCAACTTCTAGAGGAAATGGAATTATGTGCATTGCTCAGTATTACTGACAGTCATAATGAATAACAAATTAATGTTTTTCTGCTAATAACTGTAATGATTGAGAGGAATTTTCCCCAAGAAAAATTTTCTGCTCACGCAGGATTCGAACCTACACACTCTCGTTTACCGGACGAACGCTCTACCAATTAAGCTGGAGAGGAGCGTGTAGATTCGAGCGATATCGCTCGAATAGGTCGATATATCGCCTAGATGATCCTCATAGAAGGATGCAGTTTTGTCAGGAAATGGTGGATAAGATTGATCGTAATGGAACTAAAGATGTTAATAGCCAATGCTTTATTTTAATATCTCAAGCCGCATGTCCACCAATCCGTTTATCATTGCAATTCTTGGAAAAGTGTCTATTCGAAAACGTAAAAAGATACAAGGTAATCCATTTAAAAACACTACCGATGACGTCATATCTCGGAATATGTGATAATTATTGGAAATCAAAGTATTTTACAAACTAGGATAAAAATGCTAAGTACAAATTTTTTTCTTAAGGTTATTTTTTAATAGAACGCATAATTTACCCAAAAATCAGGTGTTCCCACACATTTGCCTGACCCTATGTATAATAATAAATTACCGCAGCCAGTCTAAAATATAGTATATTTTTATTTTTACAACCAACAATCGAAGTTATTTATTTTCGATAAAAAAAATGATAACATTACAGATTGGTGAATTCAACGCTCCAGGAAGAATTGAAAAGTATTCACGCCTTCTCTCAAAAAACCTATAGTCCCAATCAGTGGAAGGAGCAAAATCAGTAAAATGTATACTTTTTCAGATAGCTTAGATATAGACGTCAAAAACTTTTCTAAAAGCCGTGTAGATAGTGGTAAGTTCTGTAGTACTTTCGGTTTTTTTGTTGTTTATTTTAATATAGTTAGATATATATGAGTATGTGCAAAAATCTAGATGAATTTAGGCAAACTTTTTCAGTTTTTGATATTTTTCTAGAACATTTATTTTAGTAATAGATTGCTTTTCCAAATTCAAAATATTTGCCTCACATTCTAGTCTGCTTCGACTTTTTGATATATTGGTGTAGAAAAAATTTAAAAAATGTTTTTTTTTCCAAGAAAAAGAACGATACTCCTAAAGACTCACACCTCTTTAAACCATAATAGGGTCTAGTCACAAAAAAAACGACTTAGACTACTTCATTTTTGTGTTATACGGTGACGAATGCCTTACAAGGGAACCTCGCGAAATGTAAATCGCAGATTTTGTTGAAACTTTGTTAGTTTGTAGACTCCATGGAGTATTACTCACGGACGCTTTCCGTTGCTGCGGAATTTCAACTTTAGGGGGTGCAATTCACTCTTGCAATTTGGCCCAATTTTTTTTTTTCTGAATAACTTTTAAGCAGTAAGAAATAGAAGAAAAGTTTCAATGGCAGACTTGTACCGTTTAGTCAGCCCTTTCGATTGGTACAGATATTTATATACAGGGTTAAAATAAATAATGTATTAAATCTTTATTTGTTGAAAGATGGCAATTTTTTCTAGTGTGATGGTCTCTCACTATTTTAAATTCCTTATTTTTGGCTTCTTAGGCCTCTTCGCTTAACTTCACCCCCATGCATGAGTATTTTATGTACACTGGGGGCATGTAGTACCATTTCGGCTATAAATAATTTTGCTGTATTTTTAGGGTACCTATCGTATTTCTCCGCATCTATTTTGTATTCACTTGCAAGTGTTTTCAATATTACGTTGAATCTGCTAATCAATTTTTCATTGAGCCCAGTTATTGCTGCTGTTAATCCTCGATTTCTGAAAAACATTTTAGCCGTATTACCGTCGTTTATTGATCCATAACCTGGTTTGGGCTGAACCACTAGTATACCTAATTCTTCCCTTTTATCCGATTTACGCAGCTGCACAGCTTCTTTATTGACTCCTCTGACTTGGTATGTTTTTATATCTAATCTGTAGCAATTATGATTGCTGCTTTTCTTGGACAAACTGTAAGATTATGAATTACTGATGCACCCTTTCTGAAAGCAAAGATATATTTCGGAAAACGTATATGATGTTCACACCACCAATCCAATCTAATCTTCAATGAATTTTCAATTGTTTTACGTAGGGTTCGACGAAAATGATTTACATGATTACCTGAAAAGCCAGGCTTCAAAATAGGACAAACCAGTATTTTCTTACATTCTAAAGGAATGGGATCTCCCTCTAAAAAACTATTAAATAAATTTAACGTATAACATTAAATGCTGAACTGAAAATAGTTACTGACCAAAATTTACCATCTATTGATGACATTATGATTATAGGATATTTTTCCTACAACCAGATTTTAGAGATGATGTCTTTTTAAAAACAACACGGACTGTAAACGTAATTCCAACACAATGTCACAACCATGTTACAACTGGACACATTAACTGACAGCGGAGACGAAAACAAATTGTGCAATCAGCAAACGCCAAACCGCTAATTAATCCCCTTATTGGCCCAAAACAGAATCTCAATTGTGACTATGGATTATTTTTTTTTAAATACACATTTTCAAACTTTCTTTTAAAAATACTAATTCCATAAACAAAAAACCTGCAAACCCGTAATAATTTGAAACTTCTCTTTCGCATAAAAAAAATGACCTGAGCTTATTCATTTGAAAAGTGTGTATCACAAAAGAAAAACAAATTAGTTATTTTCCAATTCTTTACGTAGTTAATTCTGTTATAAAATAACGAAACAAGTATACAACTATGCATTATACAACGCTTTCAATCAAAGTTAAATATCGCTTTTGCAACTTTTGCACATACAGTTTAAGCTAATTGCTTTAATTTTTTAGCATTTTCAATAACACTTTCCGTTCCTGGCAAAGTAATTTTATTTGGTGAACATTCAGTCGTTCACGGTAAGCTCGCCATAGCAGCCAGTCTGGGTTTACGTACAAAATTAACTTTTACCGAGCATAAACTGACCGAAGTGGGAGGAAACAAGATTACTATTAATCTTCATAGCATCAATTTGTTACAGTGTTACGATTTTGAGGTAATCCCAATGTAAATCGCACCATATTTGCGCTAAAGAACAAACATTTTAGGATTTACAAACAAATTTGTTACGAAAAGCTGACAAAATTATCAGTTTTGACCAAACCCGAAGCGGTTAATCACGAAGACTTTCGAGAGATCATCGATGAATTCATCAAAAAAACCAGTGGAAGCGCTCCCTTATCGGAAATTCAATATAACGCTCTGTTTTCCATATTTCACCTGTTTTTAGCGATGGTAGGAGCGTCAGATATTCACATAAACCCTTTCAGTATGGATATAGAAACCGATTTAACAATCGGCGCTGGATTGGGCAGTTCTGCATCGTTAATGGTAGCAGTAGCTGCTGCTTTCCATCGATACATCCGGCACAAATCTTCTAAAAACGATGACTCGCCAGGGATGGACTCCAAAAACATCCCTAAGGTGGATTTAGATCTGATAAGTCGCTGGGCCTTCACGGCTGAAAAGATCATTCACGGAACGCCTTCCGGTTTGGATAACACCATTTGCACGTTTGGATCTGTGGTGGAATTTAGAAGGAATTCTCCTTTGAAGTTGATGGAACTGCGAAACAGGCTGCAGATACTGCTGGTCAACACGAAGGTTCCTAAAGATACAAAGGCGTTAGTTGCCCGGGTAGCTGTGCTAAAGGAGAAGTACCCAGATGTGGTGAATAACATCTTGGAAGCGATGGAAGGTATTTCGATTGGAGCTTTAGAGGAACTACTGAAATTAGACGAGTTGTATTCGTCTGAGGAAGATTCTTCTGAAGAAAGTAAAAATAAAATTGCAGAAGCCTACAGCCGTCTCGGGGTAAGCTCTTATTGATCCTGGTTAGAAAAAATTAATTGTAAAAGCGTTTCTTTATTCACTTGAAGATCTTACTTCTACTTACTATGTGTGCATATAAATTCTTCTATGCTTTACACCGCGCATTTTTAAACAGAGGGGACTCGATGGCAGTGACAACTGGATAGCTACAGGAAGAGAGGTGTGCGTCAATATCGGCACAAACGATGGTACAAACTAAATTTGACAGAATTGTATCTTGTATATACACCATGTTAACTGACAATTAATTGATCAATTGTCAAGTGCGCCAACACCATTAATTTCATCATTCTATGGGATTTTATGTTTGTCAACATAGTTGTTAATAATGCAATTTTTAGTTCTTAGATAAAGCACCATAAAACTTTTCTCAATATTCAGTATTACGCCATCGTTTGTTCACCTGTCGTATATTAGGGAATCGTTCAATTGTAGACTCGTATTTTCTTTAATTCAATGCAATCTTTCGATATGTGTATCAATTCGTGAGATATATAGATACTATGAAATAGTATCTATATATCTTATTAAGATCTTTTTTTGATTTGATACAGTGTTTTAGAGATATTCTGTTGTCTCATATTTATAGTGCGATCTTTTAATTATACCAAATTGTTTGCCACCGTTCGTGAGGTATTGGTGCTTTTTAGTACTAGCATCACTCAATGATTTCACAGTTATTCTCATAATTCTCCAAATCTATTAGTAGTAAATCGATTTCCACGGCTAGTGTATATTTATAGTGTCAACCTTCGATCTTGTACCAAATTTCAATAAATTGGGCATTACAGTTTGTGAGATATTGCTACTTTTTGGTACTATCATCATTCAGTGATTTCACAGTTACTCCCATAATTCTCCAAATCTATTAGTTGTAAATCGATTTCCACGGCTAGGGTATATTTATAGTGTCAACCTTCGATCTTGTACCAAATTTCAATAAATTGGGCATTACAGTTTGTGAGATATTGCTACTTTTTGGTACTATCATCATTCAGTGATTTCACAGTTACTCCCATAATTCTCCAAATCTATTAGTAGTAAATCGATTTCCACGGCTAGGGTATATTTATAGTGTCAACCTTCGATCTTGTACCAAATTTCAATAAATTGGGCATTACAGTTTGTGAGATATTGCTACTTTTTGGTACTATCATCATTCAGTGATTTCACAGTTACTCCCATAATTCTTCAAATCTATTAGTAGTAAATCGATTTCCGCGGCTAGGGTATATTTATAGTGTCAACCTTCGATCTTGTACCAAATTTCAATAAATTGGGCATTACAGTTTGTGAGATATTGCTACTTTTTGGTACTATCATCATTCAGTGATTTTACAGTTACTCCCATAATTCTTCAAATCTATTAGTAGCAAATCGATTTCCACGGCTAGGGTGTATTTATAGTGTCAACCTTCGATCTTGTACCAAATTTCAATAAATTTGGCATTACAGTTTGTGAGATATTGCTACTTTTTGGTACTATCATCGTTCAGTGATTTCACAGTTACTCCCATAATTCTCCAAATCTATTAGAAGTAAATCGATTTCCACGGCTAGGGTATATTTATAGTGTCAACCTTCGATCTTGTATCAAATTTCAATAAATTAGGCATTACAGTTTGTGAGATATTGCTACTCTTTGGTACTATCATCATTCAATGATTTCACAGTTTCAGCCATAATTCCCCAAATGTATTTGCAGTAAATGGATTTTCGCTATTAGGGTATATTTTATATTTATAGTGTTATTGTCACGGGCCCTAAGCCACGACACCTTAACTGGGGGTAACTCGCTTGTAGCTGGTAAAATACTTAATAATAAATAAATATGCACCAACTCTATTGTGACACCACACGTTTGAATAACATTTTTTTAACAACTACTCCTCTTCTTCCTAACTCTACACTTGGATGACCCGTGTACTACTGTCCTGATTTACCTCCACTCCGCCCCACTTTTTTATATGGCGACTTTGCTGAGTGGACATAAATCAGTCAGCTTGTACATCTTAACTTAACTTAAAAACTACTAATTCAGACTTGAACGTTGTAAGTTACTAAAAATTATGGTGGGAAATTTGAATTTTGCATAGAAAGATTCGTGAATTACACCACAGCTGTAATACTCAAGTGCTTCATTCAAGTACATAGTTCTCTTGGCCCATTGCCTATTATCGTACGTCCCTTGTCTCGCTGCTTTTTAACTCCCATCGCGGAGAAACTGCAGTGGCGCCGCTCTAGATTACGCCAGTGGAACTACACATCTTTGACCATGTGTATACTAGTATAATATTTGGTATTACTAAGTGTCTTTCAATCGTGTACCAAATTTCAGCAAAATGTGTGCTATAGTTTGTAAATATTGCTACTTTTTTGTGCTATCATCACGTGTGAAAACACGTAATCATCATTACGTAGTTTCACAATTTTTCGCGTTATTATTAGTAGTAAATGGATTTTTACTGCTTAGGTACATTTGTAGGGTCGTCCTTCAACAATACCAAATTTCAACAAATTATGTGTGTTCCTAAAACATTGCTACTTTTTAGTACTGTCTGTACTGTTTAGTATTTCTGCAAACATGTTAGAAGTAACTAGATTTCTGCCTTCTCTAAATACATTTACAGTGTAAGCTGGTTTTCAACATTCTTCTTATTAATACCTTTGTTACGTTAGTTGTGAAAGCCAGAAATAGCTTGGAAATGCATACGTAATAATTTAAAATGTGTGTCATTATACCCCTAAAACTTTTGTATAATATTTCGACTGATTGATAAGATATTTGCAAATATTTTTTTTAATTTTCCACAAAAACTTAAAAAGGCATATGCAGTCTTTTAAAAGAATAAGGGCGCCCCCTTTAATAAATACAAAGTACATCATCCTGAGAAAAATGTTGTTTCTCTGAAAGTAAAAACATTGTTCACTTAATATTTCGTATTTCTTAAAATACTCACCTTATTATAACGATGCTTTTCAGGATCTAGTGCACTTCAACCAGCAACTTTTGAGAAGTCTTCAAGTATCTCATCCCACCTTGGACACAATTTGCTCCATGTTGCAAGAAGCCGGTTTGAGTGCAAAATTAACTGGTGGAGGTGGCGGCGGTTACGCTTTTGCAATAATTCCAAACGGTTTCGATAAAGTCGTTTTGGAGCAGGCCGTAGGAAGATTGAATGATCATGGTTTCGAGACGATCCTGACAAACTTAGGCGGTTCAGGACTCGTTTTCGATTAACATACGTACTTTTTTTTACACCTTTTTGTATTGTATTTATTCGTAAATAATAGTTATATGAAGCAAATAAAGTTTTTTTTTTTAGATATATAATTTGGTTTATTTTAAATTATTACCCACAAATGTTGGTCGGCCAAAAGGACGTGAAATGGCGGTTAATTTATCAGGGACTGTGTTTAGATATTTCTATTGCTGATTTTGAATATTTTCTGCTTGCTTTTATATTGGGACATTTTAATGACTCACTGATGACTGTTACAAGAAATATTCCCTTAAGGTAACTGCACCAATTATTGACGCTAACCCAATTTTGTTTGCACCCCTACGATATTTCAGTTCCCTCAAACGTAAATATCTACAGTAATATACCCGAAATGAAGCACGCCGCGTCTGCCGAATTAGATGAATACGCGTTCGCGGCCCTAATCATTAACAATCTGTGCCTCGATATTTTTTTTGTTTCATTAATTTTACACGCGTCCGCCTACAACATTGTCGGTTGTTTATAATTTGACAACTTTGCGTAAATATCCCGTGAACGCTACCTGACTATACTTTACTAATTTCTTGTTCACATGTTCACGCACGAAAAAGTCTCAATATTTGTAGTACGATCATAGAAAGACTAGGACCCTAGTTTGAAAACCAGCCATGAATGAAACGTGGTTCATACAGGTTTTCGGTAGCAAAATCGCTTAAATAGGAAATAAGCAACAAATTATTTTATAATGCGAAAAATCGATATATTATTATTAAAAGATGCTAATACAAATCAAGCATACTTTGTGGAATTTTCAGGCGCAGTGCAAGCGAACATTATTCTATTTCAAATATTTCTTGAGCCACCACCAGTTATAGGGCACAGAGGTGTAGATGTTACGGCCATCTGAACAGTCGTGTTTTCTCACTGTGCTTGCAACCCCAACTACTTTGCCGTCGTATACCATGGGGCCGCCAGAATCACCCTAAAATTGAAAAAAACAAAATCAATACTATTCATTCATTCAAGTTAGGGTGGGCACTTGAGCAAGGTGCTCATTGTACCATCCCTATTGATTCTCTTATTTCCACTCGAGCAGCTTGGTGTTCTCTATAAAGCCCAGTATCTTGCCCAGTGGAAACTTGAGGACCTTCGAGGGCTCCAAATGATCTCTCCCGAAATATTTTCTGCCCTGTTACCTTTAGTTCCTACATGTGCAGATTACATGTAAACTCGTTTCCTCCTGTAGTTCGCATCTTCTACACCACGGTTCGCTTACACGGCCTGTGTTGTATAGATGCTTTTTCAGAGGACAGTGTCCAGTTACCAACCCAGTAATGGTTTTAACTTCTTTCTTACTGCGCTTGAGTAGGTTATCAGAGAAACTTCCATCCCCATCCCCTATCAGCGTTTTGGTATGGAGTTGACCTTCAGTCGACCTCCATTTTCTTTGTACTTTCTTTATTAACCAGTCCAGATCTCCGTTCTTGCGGAATCCTTAGTGATCCCACATACGGCTCTGGACCCATGAAGTGTCTCTTAGAGCCCTCCTTGGCTAGTTCATCGGCTATTACGTTGGCCTTTTATACTCATGTCCCGGCACCCAAATCAGAGATACCGTGTTGTCTCCTGCCAGTGTATTGAGGGATAGTTTACAGTCTCTAACTAGTTTTGACCTAGTTACTGGGTTTGAGACTGCCTTAATGACAGCCTGGCTGTCAGGCATTATATTAATTTTCCTCCTCATGCAGCCCCCTTTTGCAATCATTTCTGCACAGGCTGCAAGGGCGGATACCTCTGCCTGGAAGACCGTTGTACCACTAGACTACTGCCCCGTATGTTATTGCTGATCTTATCACGGCAGTATATAGCCAATGGATAACCCTCGGCTTTTTTGAATCAATACTATTTCTAATAATGTTAAATGTAAGGGTTCCAGTAGCAAAATTTAAATTTTACACAATTATTCTTAGTAACTTAAACAGAAAGACATTTAAGTAACTAGTAATCTAATGCAAAATCATTAGTAATTCCGTGTTTCAATATTGAAGTTACTAAATATAATTGTGGAAAATTTAAATTTTGCTACTAAGGGAAAATAAGTGATCTAATCAGATTGGACAGAAGAATTAAACATCTCAAAATATTTACCTATAAGTATGTGATAAAGCTTTCGTAGGCGAAAGTAGAACTGATTATCATAAATAACTAGAAATAGTGGAATTTTCTTGAAACGCTCCACTTCGAAAAAGTAATCTGTATTGAAGAATAAATTTAGAATTTTCTTTAAAATGATTGTAAACACTTTTCGCTGTGCTTAACAACCATAATAATGTCGTTGTAATAACGGCGATGGCATTATTTTATCCTGGGCTGTATATCATTCTAAAATCATCGAACAAACAAGGTGGACCATCTTCAGAGGCGGACTGTATTTTTGAAATGGAACGTTTGAGACGGACGCCACTGCTTCTGGTTAGTAGTGCTGCGAATTATAATCGGTTTTATGTTAAACCGGTTTTGGATGCGGCGATTAATCATTTCCAAAATAAAAATCGTAACCTATTTCCCCTGATTTTATTCAAAATCGGTTAACCATTTCTTAATATCTGACGATTTTCGCAACACTGGTTTGTTACTAAGAAAAGAAAATTTAATCTTAAAATCATAAATGTGGATGGGCAAAATATAAATTGAAGAACGGAGGCTAAATATCTAGGCCTTACCCTAGACAATAAAGTTCTATGGAACAAACATGAACTTGAAAGTATACCAAACAGTGAGAGCCGATTCATTCACTTATGCATGAGTTAGCCTGAGCAAAAGAAACTAAATCCTCGACTACCGCGAGTATATCAGCTCTCGAAAGTGCAAAGATTAGCATGTGTATGCATATACATGGGGCTATGAGAATCTGACCCAACAGCAGCTATTGAAGTAGTATTGGATCTTACCCCCCTCCATATTGTAGTAGAGGGCGCCGGCAAAGAACACACTTCAAAATGGTCAGGAAGGATGATTAGGATAGGCCTCAATCTCCTGATGGTGATCAAACCTGGGCATGCCCGGGATGATATGTTAAAAAAATTCATCTTGTAAGGAATTCACCAAAAGCTAAGTAACAGGAGCGAGTGGGATCATACACCATCTTGAACTTGAATAGAAATGCCATCAATGGTATACTGATGGCTCCAAAACGGCAGAGGGAACTGGAATAGGAGTATATGGGCCTAAAACCACATATTTCGAAAGCTTGGGAAAATATCCAAGTATATTCAGCGGAAATACACGCTATTGAAAGATGTGTTCAGTTCAATATGGATAGAAATTATCGAAAGCAGGAGATTATCATCATGTTTGATAGTCAAGCAGCCATCAAGGCACTAAGCTCATATGAAATCAGTTCCAAGATGGTCTGAGAATGCCTAGGAAAATTAAATGAGCTAGGAAAAAGCAATAAAGTAACCCTCCTGTGGGTTCCGAAACACACAGGAGTGGAAGGAAACGAAATAACGGATAATCTCGCAAAAAAGGGGCGGGAATACCTTTTGTAGGGCCTGAACCCTTTTGGGGGTTAAGTACGAGTACAATACTGAAGAAACTGAAAATAGAAATGGGGCAGAAAAATCCATTTACCGGGAAAATCTCCAGGGAATGAGGCATAGTAAAATTCTTCTGCGAACTTATAACCAGAAGAGGTTTACAGAATGTATCAACCTGAGTGAGAACAATGTTCGCATGTTAACAGGAATACTTTCAGGCCATTGTAGACTGAAAGGACACCTGAGTAAGCTTAGACTGGAAAAGGAATCTGAATGTAGATTTTGTGGGGAACAGGATGAAACACCCATCCATCTCCTCTCAAACTGCGTAGCATTGTGCAACTCGAGGGCGTTGCACCTGGGAGCATGTGAAATCGAAGATGGAGATTATCTAGACTGGGTTCCTCTGACATCCTACACTTTCTGAAAGGAAAGGTTTTGGAAGGCCAGCTGTAAAGCAGCGAGAATAGGGGACACAACAGATCTTTTAGGTCGCACTACTACATATACAAAAGGAGCGTCATTTTAATGACCAAAGCAGTACGTTTTTAATTAACATTGGAAAGGCACCGATACGACGTTACCACCAACGACTCTATTTGTTGTTAGCAAAATAAAATATGTTATAATAATAATATATTATAAATATTACTAATAATAATAACTCTTTCCTAGAACAATTCTTAAATTAGCTATTTATTATTATAAATATTTCTAATCTTTATTATATTGTTTTACCTTTAAAAATAATCGATTATAAATTACATATATGTTAAAACGTATACGTGTAATAATGAGTACAGGATTTACTTGCAATATCTGATAGAATATTTTAAATATAAAACTAAATCTAATAATAAATTAACTAAATTTTTAATAAAATTTAGTTAATTTATTTTTACTGATTTGATGAACTGCGTTCATTCTTTGATCAATTCTTATGCATTATCTCATATAAACAATGATTTCTTTCATTGTTTCAGGACCCATTTTTGGTTCAGTGTATACCCCACAATATAAATCGCACATCACACAACATTTTAAATAAAATAGTATTTATATTTATAATTTAAATTATTCTATATAAGTATGCGTATTAAAAATGTGCATCATGTATGCTATAAATTAATATTGTGTTGTTGTAAATTATGAAGATTGACGTTTTTTGCCTGAAGATGCTCATTCAATGTACGAAACATGAAGCGGAAAGATCCTTCAAATATAATACAAATTGGATAGAAATTCTTTTATAATTCTATTTACTTTGATTGTTGTTTGTTATTTGAAGAATTTTTTTCTGCGTTAAGTAAAAAGAATGCTAATTCGAGTGTTAGGAATTGACTGCTTACTTGGAAACGATCTACTTTCTTGACTCGAAATAATTATAGTGACTTCAATGATTTCTTAATACTTTGTGAAGAAATATATAAATGGATTAATTATTTAAAACTTTGATAAAAACTTACGTAACAAATGGTTTGATTATCTCCTTGAGACATTATCATTCCTGCGAACGATGCGACACTGTCAATCTTCACCGGAGCGGACCTCAGATACACGGATCCAGCATTCAGACAAGCACCCTCTGGATTCTTTTCGCTGAAGATGTCGCACGTTGATGCTCCGAAACCGATTACTTCCGCCATGGTGCCCTCACGTGGATTCTTCTTCGCCAAAGTGGCCATCTGCACCTTTTCGCCGAACTTGATTTTCTCCTTCAAGATTACTACGGCCACAGTCGAATGGTGGCATGTCGAAATACAGAGGATGCCTGATGGTTTTTTTACCATCATTAACAGTGCGGGCGTCTTTGCATTTCATCTTGTTCGCCCAGCCCCAACCAAACTGCGAAATTGGGGTCTCCCTCTTCGCGGAGGCAGTGGGAGGCGGTTAGGATGACGTTCGAACGAATTATCGTGCCGCCGCAGAGGATGGATCCGATGGCAATCCTAAATATGCGTAGATGGTATCGTGAGTTGGGCCGGCATCTCCATTGACTACTGCGGTGTCCTCATCATAAACTGGAAGAAAAAATAAGGATGATGATTATTACTAGATATAGTCTAATCAAATAGTTGATATCTCTTTTGCGAATTATCTGTACATCAGTTGCAAGGGCTCAGTACTTTCCCCGATTTTCAGTCAAATACGTGTGTAGCTTGCACTTACATCCAGTGTACTTATTAGCACAATGTTTGTGGTCCTGTCTCTGGAAGAGATGTCCATGATGTAATAATGAACTTTCAAAATAAAAAATCAGTAGGATCTGCATGAAATTAGTATCGAGGTTACTGAAAGTGTGTCTCAAGAGTATGTTACCATCTTGCGGACATCATCAACTTATCTTTGAGTAATGGTATTTTTCCTTGCGCATTTAAAACGCTCAGCAATTATTCCAGTCCACAAAAAGGAGATGATCCGGAAAATATGGAAACTACAGACCCCATGCGATCTTTAAGTTGTTTTTTTCGAGAATTAATAGAAAAGATAGTAAGCTATAAAAATATATATTTTCCTTATAAAGTATAATTTAATATCCAATAGTCAGCCACTGTTTTAGACCTGGTCACATCTACAGAGACCAAAGACTGCTGAATGTGTACAATACATATGTGACCAGTTATGGATAGGGGTTTTTATACTGCTTGATATTATTTGATCTTACGAGAGCCTTGACTCAGTAAGATATACATTTCGTGTCAAAAAAAAATTTACAACATGAGTATTCGGGGAAGTCTGAACGACTGGTTAATATCTTCCTTACGAACCGTAAAAAGTAGTTAGGATAGGGGAGTCGGAGTCCAGAATTTGTTCTGATACAGGGACCTCAGGGGTAGCGTTTTGGGACCCCTCATATTCCTCATGTTCATTAACGGACCTTCTCTGAATTATTACAACTGTAGGCAAAGTTTTTCTATACGCGGAGTGACTCGTGTATCGTAATATCCGATCGGAAAATCTCAGTTTACTTACAAAATTCCGTAGCATTGGAAAGAGTTTAATAAATGGTGTGTAACTCATAAAACTGATGGTTAATATAGAAAAACTATCCTTACAGAATTTTTAAACAAATACAGAGTCACCAAGCTAAATTCTTTAAATTATAGGGACAAATGACTAATTCCTTTCTACAGAATGCAAATTGCTGGTACCATATTGGATAGTAATTTAAGCTGGGAGCCCCAGATCGAACAAATCAGCGTCAGGCTTCAAAAGGCATGCTATATGATTTTAACTTGAAAAATATTTTTACTTTACTTGTGTATGTGCATATGATTTATTCAATGCTTTCGTATGGCATACAGTCTGGGGTCGGCGAAAGACATAAACAGAGATTTTATATTTCAAAAACGGTATTAATTAGCATGAATATTTAACATATCTTATCGAGAGTCCTGTAGGGTATATTACTGGCGAAACATAACATCTTCACCTTTGACGTCTCATTTACCTTTACAAGCTACTCACCTATATATATGGAATTAAAAATTGCTTTCACACACATGCTGACTACATAATTATAATACAAGAATTAATAATAATTAACTTTGCTAATACCAAATTCATTTTATTTTGAAATCTCCTTGTATAGAGGGTGCAAGATTTTTAAGAGGCTTTCGGTGGGTTGTAGAGAATCCAAAACTATAGCCGATTTTTAAACGCAAACCTTAAAACACTATTAATTGTAAAGTGTCCATATAATCTAAAGATGCATGCTGATGCTCTGAATACATGGTTTTTTGTGCACTATTTGATTGTTAACAGTTTTTGTTATCTTATGATTTTTATATTGTTATTTTATTCTTAACCTTGTATTGAATCCACGTTTTTATGGATTTCCCTATCTACCGTTTTTATTTAGCCTAAAGGGTCAATAAAGTTATTATTATTATTGATTTGTGATTAGCAAGATGATCGTACAAGAGTCACATGTACAGTTAAGGAATGTGCACATTAGAATTGTTACAACTGGAAGGAATAATTTGTTCAACTTGATTTTTGCCAATATGATAGTTTTAAATCAAAAATAAGACGATAACGATATCTGCATGTGGCACCTCGTTCCAAGCAACTTAAACTTCGTGGGTTAACTGTGTCAGAGTCTATGCAGGATGGTGCAAAGTGAACAGTCTCCTTCCCATGATATCCCGCATATGCTCAATGGGGTTTAAATCCGGTGAACGAGGTGACCACGGCAAAACGCTGCCATTCTTTGCATCAGTTCAAACGTTGACGACAGTAGCTCGCAGTCAAAGGAAGTACTAATCATGGACGGTATGAAAAAAAGTCCAAAGGCTCGAATGCTACCTTCGAAATCTACCTTCTTCTCCAAACCGTTGGTCAGTGATTTGACCAGTGGCGGTTTCTGTAGAGGAGCGCATGAGCACGTGAACCCCCTAAACAAATCGTCAATTATAAACTAATAAAATCTATTATATTCGTGAAATATAATACAGCGAAACGAATAAACGACGCGATGTTCCTTTCTATACATATGTATGTACATCGCGAGCAATGACCGACGACGGAGCACGTGCGGCAAGTAGGCGGGACTACGTTGATTTTATCCAATGCCTAGCCGCATAAAGGACGTAGCGGAGGTGGGGAGGGATACGGCAGATTCCATATGACGCGTGCACAAATTGAGGTGTGTCCTGTGCTCGCTTTCGTTGCGTTCTCGAGTCACGTTAGCAAATCGATCGACATCAACGTTCAGATATCGTGTTTTACGGATAAACTGTATTATATATGTTTTGTTTATGAATGACTCACCGTTCACAGGTCGTAACTACCATAAGAACTAATACTGTTTGTTGGTGACAGTTTTATAATGAAACTAAGGGTACGTAATTATTTTAATTTATTAAATATACTGCTGTAGTTTTTCGCTGCGCATCTAGGAGTTGAGGAAGGTGGTTTCTTGAAGTCGGTCCCCATTCACTTGAGAATCATCTTTTTTAATGTGCAATACGTTTTAAGTAGTTTTCTTTTGGAACGCCCTGTATAGTCGAAAATATGTTTAGGTTATGTGCAGCATTTAATTCTGTACAACTTTTGTAAAAAAGATTTTTTTCCTAAACGCAAAAAGAGAGCTATAATGTAAAAACCAGTATTCCTGAGCACCCGGTATACTTGAAAATATTTTTAGGTTATGCAGTATTCAATTCTATAACACTTTTGTAGAAAAGATTTTTTCCTAAAAGCAAAAATAGTGCTATAATGAAAAAAATCCATTTTTTTTGAACACCCCGTATATTTGAAAATATTTTTAACTTATGAACTATTGAATTCTATAACACTTTTGTATAAAAGATTTTTTCCTAAAAACAAAAATAGAGCTATAATAAAAAGACCCAGTCTTCCTGAACATCCGGTATATTTGAAAATATTTTTAGGTTATGCAGCATTCAATTCTATAACATTCTTGTAGAAATTTTTTTTCTTGAAAGCAAAAATAGAGCTATAATGAAAAAACCCAGTCTTCCTGAACACCCGGTATATTTTAAAATATTTTTAGGTTAGTGCAGCATTCCATTCTATAACACTCTTGTAGAAAAGATTTCTTCTTAAACGCAAAAATAGAGCTATAACGAAAAAACCCGATCTTCCTGAACACCCGGTATATTTAAAATATTTTTAGATTATGCAGCATTCAATTCTGTAACACCCTTGTAGAAAAGATTTCTTCCTAAACGCAAAAATAATGCTAACTGGCATGACATCACCCAAAGCAGAAACGGACGCCCGTATATCGTTTTATTAATGTAACAAAGCTAATGGGTTCACGTCTATAGCAAGCAAATACGTTAAGTATAGGTAGGTATGTATTTCAGAAATCGCTGTGAGGATGGCGCTTCTTCTATTCCACATCAATAATGACATATAAGGGTCATGGCAGTGAAGTCAATAAAACTGCTATTTTTTGAGAGTTTTAAATATATGCCGCCTTTACAGATATTTTACACTTTATGTTGTGAATGAGATGATAAATCCGAAACTAGGGCTCGGGAGAGATCTATTGGAGCCCTCGAAGGTCCTCAAGTTTCCACTGGGCAAGGTACTGGGCTTTATAGAGCACACCAAGCTGCTCGAGTGGAAATAAGAGAATCAATAGGGATGGTACAATGAGCCTCAAGCTCAAGTGCCCGGACATCAAGTGCCCACCCTAACTTGAATGAATGAATGAATGAATGAGATGATAAATCGTGCAATACTATGACACTTGAACATTCCCCTTCCCCCTTGTAAAGCGAATCAAAAAATGCCCGACAGCTTGCTGTAGCAATAAAATGTTAACTAAAAAGCAATTCTGTTTCGGCTCAACATCATTTTCTTGTTCAACACAGCAAAAATTGTGATTTTGACATAACAGATAACATTTATTCAATTTAACTTAAAATGTTTATTTACCCTAGCAACTTCTGCTTTTTATTTTAATGAATTCTTTTTGTTAATTTAATGAATTGAAAATTGAAATAGCTGTTTATTTTACTCGAACACTTATTGCCCTAACAGTATTGATATTTAAAAAATAAAATTATCGTGATTGTTAAAACAATGCTAAAAATATTGTCAAATCTACACAATTATTTTAACATTCGCATTTTGTTAGTTTAACAATGATTTTTGTCTGACTATATTTAAACAAAATCTTTTTGTTGGATCGCTATTTTTTTTGTTAATTTAACATATCTTCTCTCAGTGTGGATTTCAAAATTAACGAGAAATCGATACCTGTATTCATAAAGTAAATTATCATTCAGATAATAATTAAAAATATACCTAATTAACTTTGTTGCATGTAGTTGAAAGTAAGGATTTTAATAAATCATCACCACGCATTTGAGGGGAAAGGGTTAAATAATGAAAGCCCAAGTTTATTAAAATTAAGCAAGTATTTCTCTTACTGACACTTCCAGCAACCAGTGTCGTTAACACAAACAGGTAACACAAAACATGCATTTTGAACAAAGTACGGAAATGCACTATGTTTAAACTAAGTTCCTTTCCCAAATCTGTTATCAAACTTCTTTAGATATCGTGTAAATACAAGAGTTAATTATATTGATAGAGCGTTTGTAATCAATAAAAACCAACGATTTCCTAATCTGCAAACGGTTAAGTTTAATATCAGCATATTTAATTTCCATAATGTAATCTACACCGGGTCTCCGAACCTATGGTCTTGCACCATATATCTTGCTCTGTATAGATATTTTTCAAGAAGTTATTGCATATTTTCAATGATTCAATTGAATTTTATTTTATTTTTATAGGCCTAAATGGCAATAACCAGTATTCGACCAAAATAAAACTGACAGTATAATATGCATGTAAGGATAAAAAGTCCAGTTCAATTCGAAAATATTTAGTTTTTAAAGATATTTTCGGCTTATGAAGAATTAGCCATCTTCGGGTAACGTCGATGTAAATATAAAATGAATTATGTCAAACAGAACTGAGCATGATGAATCATTTTTACCGCTTTTTATGTTCATTGAATTAAAGACATATTATTAATTAATATTAAGGAAGATATTGTGTAATTTCTAATAGATTTCTAGCGTGCCATAGATACGACAGATATATGGAAAAAATGAGTGCCACAACAGGCAAACAAAATAATAATAATAAGAGAGATGTTGTCATGATTGATAAAAATGTGTGAAAACTATTTCCTATACAGAGTGCCATGCCCTTACAAATTGAAACAATATTATTTTATTCAATATCATTATCATCTTCTTCGAGTTATTTGAGTTCTGTTATTGTTTAATTAGTTTCGGCTTATATTGTTATTGCATTGTTGTTTTTAAGAAATGGTTGAGTTCATCAATCGTGAAAAATATGACATGTTGCAAGCACATATAAAAGTGGAAAAAACTCTATCAGAGCTTATATATTTCCTAAAATATGCCGAAAGGAATTTAGCAAATGCTCATATTTTCAAAACGCTGACGAATGATTTAAAAAATCATGGAATATATAGAAAAATTCGATCTAAAAAATATATGAAAGCTAATAACGGGCAAGAGGAAATATCTGTTTTAGGACATGTGGAAACATTTCCAACCACTCCTTCCAGAGAAATCGGAAATGCTGTAGAAATATTAAAAATCAATAGTTTTCTGATTTATTCTCTTTATTTCTCGATGCTTTAAAGATTGACGTGGCGAAAGTATTTTTGAATGCTCGCTCTACGTCGAGGGGTGTGCACAAAAGCACCTTCTTGGTTTGCAAAGTATGCTCAGCCCTACGTACATACGAGGTGACGTAAGCCTGCCTTTGTGGATTTTCCTGTCTGATACGTTTTGGACTAGCGCTCACGTATGTACAATCGGTAATGAGAGGGCGGATCAATTAACAAAAGAGGCAATGCTTAGGGAAAATAGCGCGATTATCATTTTTTTTTCTTGACGTTCCTAATCTGTCAGTATTAGTGTTGAAGATGCAACGGAGATTTCTTGTTTTTATTGAAAAAAAAAAATGTATCAATATATTAATGTGTCAATGAATGAGATATCTCATGCAAAAAAAAAAAAAACTGTGAATAAAAGATTAGAATCTGGGCTATTCCGTGTAAACTCGAGTATAATATAATACTTTATAGTAGGTGTCATTCTTTAATCGTATACCAAATACTAGCAAATTACGTCCCATTGTTAGTGAGACATTGCTATTTTTTGGTACTATCAATGATTTCACAGTTTCTCCCATAATTCTCCAAAACCCTTAATAGTAAATGGATTCTCGCTACTAAGGTATATTTATAATGCTGTCTTTTAATCGTGTACCAAATTTCAGCAAAATGTGTGCTATAATTCCCAAATATTGCTACTAATGATGATCACGTGTGAAAACACGTAATCATCATTACGTGTTTTCACATGTTGTTTCTTTGAAAGTAAAACGTCCTAAACGGTTTCGATAAAATCGTTTTGGAGCAGGCCGTATTCCTACGGCCATGATCATTCAATCTTCCGATTGAATGATCATGGTTTCGAGACGATACTGACAAATTTAGGCGATTCAGGACTCGTTTTCGATTAACTCGCGTACTTTTTTTCCACGTTTTTGTATTGAATTTATTTGTAAATAATAATTAAATGAAGCAAATAAATTTTTTTTTTTAATAATTTGGTTTATTTTAAATTATTATCCACAAATGTTGATCGGCCAAAAGGCCATGCGTCGAAATGGCGGTTAAATTTAATCAGGACTGTGTTAAGATATTTCTATTGCTGATTTTGAATATTTTCTGCTTGCTTTAATATGGGGACATTTTAATGACTCACTGATGACTGTTAGAAGAAATATTCCCTTAAGGTAGCTGCACCAATTGTTGACGCGCGTCCCTACGATATGTGAGTTCCCTCAAACGTAAATATCTACAGTAATATACCCGAAATAACGCACGCCGCGTCTGCCGAAATAAATGAATACGCGTTCGCAGCCCTAACCATTAACAATCTGCGCCCCGACAATTTTTCTTTGTTTCTTTAATTTTACAGGCGTCCGCCTACACATTGTCGGTTCTATATAAGTTATTTGACAGCTTTCTTGTTCTTACCGAGTGTTTGTTGCGTAAATATCCCGTGAACGCTACCTGACTATACTTTACTAATTTCTTGTTCACATGTTCACGAACGAAACACAATAAAAAACAAAGAAGGAATAATACTAATAAAGTAGATGGAAGGAACATTTTCAAGAACTACTGAACGAACACAATGAAATGGGAATGGAAAAAAGGATACCGAAAAAAGAAAAACCGAAAGAAAATAGAGACATAACCAATGAGAATATAACAGAAGATGAATTGAACATCGCACTAAAGAAAATAAAAAATGGAAAATCTCCGGGACACGACCAAATAACAGCAGAAATGATTAAGAAATTGGGAAACAGAGGGAAAACACTATTACTAAAATTGTATAATAAAATATGGAATGAAGAACAAATACTAACAGATTGGGAAATAGGGCAGATAGTACCAATATATAAAAAGGGGGATAAATAAGTGTGTAATAATTATAGAGGAGTAACCCTTCTTAGTACACCGTTAAAATTATATGAACAAATACTGGAAAATAAGTTATAAGACCAATAATTGAAACGACAATAGCAGAACCTCAGAGCGGATTCCGGAAGGGAAGAAGTGTTCAGGATCATATTTTTATAATCAAGCAGATTATAGAGAAGACCGTGAATTACAATAGAAAAGCCTACTTAGTCTTTATAGATCTAGAAAAGGCGTTTGACAGAGTCCCACGAGATATGGTATGGGAAAGCTTGAAACATAGGGGTGTGAACCAGAAATTAATAAGAAGTATTAATAGCCTCTGTAAAAACACAAGAAACTATATTTTTAAATAACTGCAAGTCGGAGGAATTATTACGAGAGATGGACTGAGACAGGGAGGAATAATGAGTCCAGTGCTGTTTACAGTATTTATGGACGATATTATTAGAAAATGCCAAAATGATGTTCACAAACTGCAGGTAGGCTATAAAAATATGCAACCTGTTCTTATTTCTGAGTGTGCGTTAGCTGACTACGTTGTAATTATGGCGGGAACGGAACAACATCTGCAGAAAAGTTTAACAATATGGAATGAAGTGCTTTCAAAATGCAGAATGAAAATAAACGTTGAGAAAACCAAAGTAATGGTAATAGCAAAGGAACAACAAAACACCAACATACAACTAAACGGGAGAAGACTAGCAAGTACAACAATTCAGTTATTTAGGAGTCATCATCGATGAAACAGGAAGACAGGAAACGGATATAACACAAAGAATTGAGAAAAGCAATAAATTATATTATGCAATGAGTAATGCGTTTATCGGTAAAAAAGAAATATCAGCAAAAACAAAAATTACTATATATAAAAGTATTTATAGACCTTAACGTATGGATGTGAGACGTGGACATTAACAAAACGAATGAAATCGGAATTGGAACCCATGGAAATGAAATACTTAAGGAAAGTCAAAGGTGCCACACTCAGAGATCACGTAAAGAGTACTCAAATAAGAGAGGAGCTAAACATGAAACCATTGATGGAATTTATAGAAATGAGACAGCTAGCCTGGTGGGGACATTTATGCAGGTTAAACACGGAGAGAGCTGTGAAACAAGTAAGGGAAGCAAAACCAATAGGCAGATGGAGTAGTGGACGGCTACAAGAACAGTGGGATGGAGTGATGAGCAAGATTCTGCAGAGTAAGGGGGAGACATACAGTGAAGCAGGAAAGAAAGCGAAAGACAAGAGAATGTGGTGGAAATTTATGAAATAAAGTGTTGTCCCTTGTCCCATTTACAATAGTTTTAATTTCAAATTGTGAGTAACAAATGGTGTGGAGAAGAAGTGAGATGGTAATTTAATTTAAGCCGGGAAATTGTTACTGATTAGATGTTTCTGCCAAGAATTACAATATTTGTTCCTCTTTTTTGCCGAATGTAAGTAATCTTCAACAATTACTAATCAATGTTACTTGGTACATAATCATTTATTGTAAACAGGTCTGAAGAAGGGCCAAATAAACTTAGGGCCCGAAACGTCACTAATAAGGATTGTATACCGGTTTACCGGTTAACCGGTTAACCGGTAAATTGACCAAAAAAACGTTCGGTAAACCGGTAGATTTAAATTATAAAAATTTACCGGTAATTCGGTAAATAAAAAATCCGATCAAATCCGACTCAGATATCTTTATGTACAAAATATTATGTTTATAGATATTTATACAGGTCTAAAAGGACATTGAAAATAAAAAAAAAGCAGATAAATGTAAGTAACAATATACCCAATGATTAATTTTATGGGAAATGTTTTTTGTTTAATTTTAATTTAAACTTTCTTGAGATTGAGAGCCGCTGTAATGTTCTAGAATAGATAATATAGAAAAGAAACTGATAATTTTTTTGATTATAAACGTATAAACCCCAACCCACCGAGTTAGTCAGAAGAGAAGGAATGAAAAATCTCAAAAAAGCAAAAATAAGTCTCAAGCAAGTTGAATGACAAAAGCAACGCAAAGCAACGCAAGAGATTGATGTTATTGATATATGTTTATTTGTTTGACGGTTGCTAGGGCGTTGCTAGGACGGTTACTACAACGGTAGGAAACAAAACACAACACTGCTCAACAAGTGCAATTGAATTCTTTCATTTATGTTTTCATGTGTGGATTTTATTTGTATCTCTAAATAGTTCAGTTAGTATATGTGATTTTGTGTTCTACAGTATTTCTTAAAAAGTAAGTAAATGTCTTATTTCTTAATATTTAAAAATAATAATATATAAGGAGGTAATTTCACGTATTTAATTAATAGCAATTTGAATACACCACATTATGAGAGGACATTAATGCAATATTATGTAAAATAACATTAAAATTTGAATCTTAAATAATTTTTTAACTTCTGATAACTGTCTAAAATAATTAAATACAAATATTTATTACAAAATTCTAATACTATGCCTTAAGATTGTGCAAAATATGTATTATTCTAGCTTAACTTCTAACCGTATTTTCTTGGAGATTCCTATTAATGTCACACATAAAAATTAAAACAACTCAGTGGCAATCAAAATTTCGCGTTAGTTAAATTTAGTACAAGTATACAATATGGTGATTCAGTGTCCACGAAAATCTTTATTAATACATTATAATAACCCATTACATCAAATTCCAAACTGGTGATACATATATAATTATTATTTTTTGTAGAAACCATGGATAAAAATTCAGTTTGGTACTACTTTAATCGTACAGAAACGAAAGATGTAGCTGTATGTAAACAGTGCAATAAAAGAATAAAAGCAGCAGGTAAAGGGCAAGTACTAGTGGTTTACGTAGCCATCTAAAGAGTCAACATGAAATTAATCCATTAAAAAGAAAGTACTTCCACAAGAAAAAGTACGGGGAAGTATATTCAAATAGTATTTGATTATTTAATGACCATTCGACCAACAAGTGTTGAATCAGAAAGGGTATTCTCGGGATCTGGATTATTTTGTACAAAAATTAGATCAAGATTAGGAGATAAGACTTTAAATAAATTAAGTTTCCTGAGAAGCTATTTTTTAAAAAATAGTAATCGATATGTGTGTACCTAATACCGTTTTAGGTACTATATATTACTTCTGTTGCATTGTTGTGTTATTTTTCTGTATTATTTTATTTCTGTTTTATTATAGGTAGTTTGTTTGGAATAACACTTTAATTTTTATATTCTATATCTTTCAAATAAAAAATGTGAAATAGAAATCAAAATGACTTATATTTTTTATTACCTAAATTTTATTAAAAAAAAAAAAAATTACCTACCGGTAATTTACCGGTAAACCGGTATTTTCATTTTCATTTACCGAATTACCGGTAAATGAAAAAGTCGGTAAATTTACAATCCCTAGTCACTAAGGGTTAAATGCTAACAAGAATTAAATAAAACCATATTCTGTGGAAGAAATTCTTAACAGTATTTTTCTTTGAATTCCTATATATATGTTCATGAATGAAACGTTGTTCATACAGTTTTCGGTAGCAAAATCGCTTAAATAGGAAATAAGTAACAAATCACTTTGTAATGCGAAAAATCTATATATTATTACTTAAAGATGCTAATACAAATCAAGCATTATTTGTGGAATTGTCAGGTGTAGTGCAAGCGAACATTATTCTATTTCAAATATTTCTTAAGCCACCACCAGTTATAGGGAACAGAGGTGTAGACGTTACCGCCATCGGAACAGTCGTGTTTATTCACTGTGCTTGCAACGCCAACTATCTTTGCCGTTGTACACCATGGGACCACCAGAATCACCCTAAAATTAAAAAAAAAAATCGGTGCTGTTTCTGACGATGATTTTTGGTTCAGTATACAGGGTTTTCCACGGAACTGGCTGGTTAGAAGTTTTCCGGCTTAACGAAATTCCTCAGTTTTAAAAAATTGGGGTTTGCAACAATTTGGCACTTATTTTCATTCTAAAATATTTTCACCTTTTTTGCACTTCCGGTTAACCGGAAGTCGCCACGAACTTTGTTATTTTAAATGGAACACCTATATTTATTATATATTTGAATTTACTTAAAATTTTATGACGATTACCATTAGGTATCTTATACCTATCTTCAAACTGTTTCTAAGATATTACGTTTTTGTTAAATTTTTGACATTTCATTGTTGTATGTAATTGATTAATTTCACTTGATTTAAGTGTCAGAAATTCAGACTTTGAAAATCAACAAGTACTAACATTGTTTTACCAAAACGTAGAAAAAAAATTCAGTATATTATACGGGGTGTTTAAAAAATTAGTGACATATCCAAGAATTTTGAATGTTGCAAAACTTAATTTTTTCAAATAGAACACCCTGTGCATTTTTCTATTTTTGGATGTACAATTAATTCTATGCCGATTTGCTGTAGCATTCCCTATATCCACTTCACGTAGTTTTCTTTTAATTACTCCGTTTTGTTTATTACCGCTTTCAAATGGCCGAATAATTTCTATTGGTGGGCCTTGACATTAACATCACAACAATATTATTATTAGTAAGTATTATTGTTATAATCATGTTTGTTACACGTCACGTGTTCAGATAAATGCATATATTATGGAACTTATGAATTAGATAATGAAAATATTGAAGGAGCTTATTTTAACCTGGATACTTTAAATTTATTTACCTTCACTGAGAATGCAGGAAGACATTACAGAGAATTTCGGTAATTATAGGAATTTATTTCGGTAATATATCTAATAAAATTCAGAAAACTTTGATATAATACATTACACAGATAACACACTGTACGCAACTTTCGGTACTACCAAGCAAGATTAATGATCGTGTGACGAGAACGTTTGATGAATTAGACCCAATTGAAGTGAGAAGAAGTATAGGCGAACATTAAGACGTCGAATAGTAAAAATGCTTGGTACGTAAACGGAATTCACATTGAGCATTTTTTTTTGATGCTCTATGTGTGGTTCAAGTTTATGCTGCTTGTAAATTGCATTTGTTAAGTATGCATGTATCTAATATTCTTCATAAAAACCTTTATAATTTTGAAAATACTTTAATATATCAAAAACTTTAAAACATTTGTCTGACAAGCACACTACGTTTTAGTGAAACAATTTTTTTTGTTGTCGTCGTTATCGTTTATGCCATTTTCCTTAATTTGAAACCAAGGTATTAAGAGAAATCATTTCAAAATTTTCTGGATTCCGTTAGAATATATTAACAACCAATAAATTCCTTTAATTACATTGAATTCTCTATAAGTTCTTCCTGCATTCTCATTGAATTCTAAATAAATTTATAGTATCGTGTTAGAATAAGCTCCCCCAATTTTTCATTATCTAATTCATAAGTTCCACAATAATAGTCATCGATCTGAACAGCGACGTGTACAAACAATGATTATACAATAATACTTCTAATTAATAATAAATTTGTGATGTTAATGTCATGACCCACCAGATAGAAATTATTCGCCATTTGAAAGCAGTAATAAACAAAACGAGTAATTTAAAAGAAAAACTACTGAAGATGGGTATAGGGAATGCTACAGCAAATCGGTATAGGAATTTAATTGTACATCCAAACAATAGAAAAGTGTACAGGGTGTTCTATTTGAAAAAATTAAGTTTTCAACATTCAAATTCTTGAATATGTCACTAATTTTCAAACACCTGTATAATGTCACTGAATTTTTTTTCTACGTTTTGGTAAACAATGTTAAGTACTTGTTGATTTCAAAGTGGAAGATTTCTGACACTTAAATCAAGTGAGAATTAATCAATTACACACAACAATGTAAATGTCAAAATTTTAACAGAAATCGTAATTATCTTAGAAACAGTTGAGAATAGGTATAAGATCCCCTAATGGTAATCGTCATAGAATTTTATGGTAAATTCAAAAATATAATAATATATAGGGTGTTCCATTAAAATAACCAAGTTCGTTGGCGACTTCCGGTTAACCGGAAGTGCAAAAAAGGTGAAAATATTTTAGAAAGAAATAAGTGCCAAATTGTTGCAAACCCCAATTTTTTAAAACTGAGGAATTTCGTTAAGCCGGAAAACTTCTAACCAGCCAGTTCCGTGGAAAACCCTGTATATACCGCAGTATAAAACGCACATCACACACGTAAAACAAACACTACTTAACATTTTAAATAAAATAATATATTTATAATTTAAATTATTCTATATGGTATGTGTATTAAAAATGTGCATCATGTTTGCTATAAATTAATATTTTATCTTGTAAGTTATGAAGATTGACTTCTTTGCCTGAAGACGCTCATTACATGAGCGAAACGAATACATAACAGGAGAGAAATTCTTTTCCATTCTATTTACTTTGATTGTTGTTTGTTATTTGAGCGTTAGGTGAAAAGAATACTAATTTTTTCTTCTACTTTCTTGACTCGAAATAATTATAATTATTTCAATTATATGAGAAAATGTTTGTGGATTTTATGGTTTTAAATGAAAGATAATTCATCAATAACGTTTCAACAATTTAATGTCTCTCAAGTCTCGGTAAGTAATGAAAACAATTACTATAATGTGGCTGACTTCCATCTATAATTATGTTGCAAGTCAATTACGTATAACACATTAAAAGGTTGTAAGAGACCATATCACGTTTAATATTACAAACAAACATTCATAAAACAGAGACTGCAAAGACTGAAGAGCATGCAATTCAAGATTCAAATCATTAATTATTTCAATGATTTCTTAATACTTTGTGAAGAAATGTTCAAAGGGATTGAACATTTAAAACTTTGATAAAAACTTACGTAACAAGCAGTTTGGTTATCTCCTTGGGACCTTATCATCCCTACGAACGACGCGCACTCTAATCTTACCGGAGCGGGACCCTTAGATACGACGGATCCAGCATTCAGACAAGCACATTTGATCCTGTTCGTGAAGGTGTCGCACGTTGATATTCCGAAACCGATTACTTCCGCGATGGCGCCCTCACGTGGATTCTTCTTCGCCACAGTGGCCATCTGCACCTTTTCGCCGAACTTGATTTTCTTCTTCAGGATCACTACGGCCACGTCGAATGGTGGTGTGCCGAAATACAGAGGATGCCTGATGGCTTTTTTCACCTCATAACGGTCGGCGTCTTGCACGTCATCTTGTTCGCCCACCCCAACCAAACTGCGAAATTGGGGTCTCCCTCTTCGGGGAGGCAGTGGGAAGCGGTTAGGATGACATTCGGACGAACTATGGTGCCGCCGCAGAGGATGGATCCAGATGGATATCCTAAATAGCATAAGAATGAATGGTCAATCGTGAATGTCGGCGCGGTCTCCATTAACTATTGCGGTGTCCTCATCATAGACTGGAAGAAAAAATGAGGAGGGCGATTATTTATTTATGATTAGCAAGATGATCGTATAAGAGTCACATGTATAGTTAAGGAATGAAGTACGGTGAATTACAATGGAATGTACATGTAAGCAGGTGTGCTACCTGGGCCTATGCGAGGGTCAGACTTGTAGATATACAATATTTTTGACCGTATTCCCATCGCACTGGGAAGTAAATTAAAAATTTAACTTGATTAATATAAATACATTTTCTATTTCTATGAGCCATGTTATAGTTAGCAGTGTAAAACAACGCAAGTAAGAACGTATTTATCTCACGTAAGTAACATGAGTTCGCTTCGATTCAACAACAATAATGTTTTAAAATAGTAATTCCAATTTTTTTAATATAAATTAATTATAGAATTCTAAATAGGTTGAATTTTAATTTTTAAAATTTCCGGGTCTTTCTAATATTTGGATCTGTGTGATTCTATCGTTGAATGACGAATAGTTATCAGCATATGCACTTATAATAGATAACAATTATTGGATATTCGAATTAATATTATATATTAAAATTCCTGATTGCCAACTTATACAAATTTTTACACCAAATTTTTTTAACCCAAAACTTTGGTGAACATATCAAAATAAAATTATTTCGTTAGTTTTTCGCTGAAAACCTTAGCCAACAATATCTCTCATAACTAACCCACACCTACTAGTTACGTCGCCGACGTTGTCACCCGTTATTACTATATTTGTATCATCTACATATAGTGTTTTCACGAGATATTGAAAGTTAAATCGTTGTTGAAAATGTTAAACAGTAGCGGACAAAGTATTAAACCTTGCGGGACGCCAGCTCGAACCTCCCTCCACCCAGAACAGTAGGTACTGCTAGTTTCTTCGTTGTTGACATAACGTATTTCCATACATTGAGTTCTATTTGTCAAATATGATTGAAACATCTCAGAGATTCCACGTATCTCCATAAACTTAAGTTTACGGAATAGAAAGCGATGATTGAACCAGATGAAAGGCTTATGATATGATCGCAATTTATAACAAGCCAGCCATTTCTGATTTCATTTAATATCGTCAGATATACTGATCCATCGATTGTCGTTAATCTCGTATTATAGTTCGATTTATTTCAAATGAAACCGTGCTGGTTAGAATTGAGATAATTATATCTGTTAAAATAAGTTAACAACTGATCCATTAAAATATATTCATAGGGTTTTGAACAGAACTGGCAATATAGCTATTGGTCTATAATTATTTAAAGAATTACGGTTATTTGTCTTTTAAACTGGTTTGGGAATTTGCCCTCACTGACGCATGCATTGATAATATTCTCCAACGGATCAGTAATATATTCGGCAACTAATTTAATTATGGTAATTGGGAGCCGGGGCATTAATTTATATTTAATCGTTGGATTATGTATGAAATTTCTAATGCTGTGACTGGATGCAAAAATGAAGAAGTTATTGAATTAACTTTTGTGTTTCTCAATAGCCCATCGAATCGTGTTGTGGTAAAAACACTACCTAACTTTTAAAACTAGTTATGAATAAATTAAAATTAATTTTATTATTATAACTATTCAGACTGAGAGTTCGACAAGGCGAACGTTGTGCTCTCCACTACTCTCCACATCTTAGTCTTCGCCATTGTGAGAAATACTATTTCTCTCGGAGGACAGACGTGTGAGTACAGTTCGACATCGATCACTCAGTTGATGACTCATGTTTCGCCGACGATAGCGCTTTTTCACCAGACAACGACGCCGAACGCAACGGACACTCTTTATGATATTGCTCCGCATCGCTCAATCGTACGGCTTGAAAATCAATTGGACAAGACCAAGGTTGCTGACAACGGGATTGGATCTCGCAGGCCACCGTTCACCTTGACGGTATGTACAGATCGAACAAGTGCGGGGTTCAAATACCTTGGGTCACTGTTCAGGAGAAGGAAAGTGGCTTCACGGCAGAGATCCACAGCAGGATTCGACAGGCAGCCGCGGCGTTTGCCTCTCTCAAATGGTGGCCTGGAAGAAGATTAACATCTCATGAAGACAAAATTTGCCTCTTTCGGGCGCTGATTTTGCCAATTCTCCTCTATGGTCAGAAACATGGACCCTGCTTAAACCGGGATTTGGGACAAACTCGAGGTATTCCAAAACGCGATGTTCTGCGACAGATCCTGGGAATTTCATTGCGCGATCGCATTACCAACAGATACCATTCGGAACAACCTGTCAACAACAACAGCCATCGTGAACTGATCCAGCAACGAACGATTGAGTGGTGTTGGCCACGTCTGCGGAACTGGCGCAAACCGAATAACCCATCAACGACTTCTCTGGAAACAGCGCCCGTCCAGTGGAAGTACAACGCACCGCGCCAAAGGAAAACGTGGACAAAACAAGTGGAAGACGGACTTGAAGAACGGCGTCTCGACCTCAATCAAGCTAGGACCGCCGGCCATGACCGAAAAGCATGGAGAGCGATCATGAGAGACAAATCCGAAATAGTAGCGGCACCTCAGCAAAACGTACTGGTTCGCCGCTGGCGCAACCTCCGCACTCGCGCAGCTAAGGTCAAAGAAAAGAAGAAATTAATTAAATAGTCGTTAATTTTATAGAAATTTTAATTGGGATCGGAGGTTGTTTTACTAGGTTCTATTTCTAATTCAAAATTTGTAGGTTTTTCATACGGTCTTATTATTAACTGTGAGTGTTACATATAATTAGTTTTCAAAACTTTATTGCAAAATGAGTCATGGGATGATATTTACTTAATTCAAACTTAATGTCTCTCACAGTATTTTACTTTCAATCAGGTCCTCAGATAATAATTAACAAATATAATTAATTTTGTTACATATAGTTAAAAGTAATGGATTTCAATAAATCTTCACCACGTATTTGAGCAGATAATAGTTAAATCAGCAAGTATTTCTTCTTTACGACATTTCCAGCAACCAGTGTTCGTTAACACAAACAGGTAACACAAACATGCATTTTGAACAAAGTACGGAAACACACTATGTTTGAACTAAGTTCCTTTTGCGTAATAAAGTTACTTCAAGTAACTGTGGGAGGAACTGCAAATCTGTTATCAAACTTCTTTAGATATCGTGCAAATACAAGAGTTAATTATATTGATAAAGCGTTTGTAATCAATAAAAAATTGATTTCCTAATCTGTAAGCAGTTGATTTTTATATCAGCATATTTAATTTCCATAATGTAATCTACACCGGGTCTCCAAACCTATGGTCTTGGACCATATATCTTGCTGTTTATGGATAATTTTCAAGAAAGTTACTGCATATTTTCAATTATTCTAATTAGTCCTAAACGGTACGTGATATAACCTATAACCAGTATTCACAGTCAAAAGCCGCCGTTAAATCGAAAAAATATGCCAGCTACGTATTTATTTCTAAGCTCTGAAATAGTGCTGTTTCCGTGGAACGTTTCCTAATAAATCCGTGTTGTTGCGGACATAAAAGATTATGATCTATAAATTTCACCATTTGATTCATATGCAACGTGTTTCTATGACTTTAGATATTTGAACTCAGCAAGGATACCGGTCTGTAATTCTCCATGTTTGCAGGATCTTGTTTTTTAAACAGAGGTATAACTGTTGCTTTCTTTAATTGTATGGGAAATCTATCATCTACAAACGACTTATTTATGATATATGTTAGTGGTTCAATGATTTCGTCACCAATTTTTTTTTTAGCAAAAGTCACTAATCCATCATTGCCACAAGATTTTTTGTTTTTCAAATTCTTGATACACTTTGATACGAAATCAGGACAATTGGAGAAAAAACGAAACTACTTTGATATATATTCGAATAACTTACACCAACGTTGAACTACCATAGTTTAATTTTACTTGATTTTTGCAGCACAGTAAAAAATATTTCCGAATGCATTACTAATTACTTCCTGTCAGATTTTAATACATTATTCACATTAATTTTCAATATTGTCCTGATTCCGTGACTTTTACCACGTGTTTCATTAACGATGCCCCATAAACACTTTTCTTATTTGCGATGTTTGTTTTTATTTCTTTGAAATTCACATTTTGCATTTTCGATAACTTTTTTATGATTTTTTATGAGTAGTGTATATTATCTCGAATTTCTCTATGTTCCATGCGAGATTTTAGCCAGAATAAATCTTTTAAATTTGCGAGCTCCGAATTACTTCTGGTGTTACCCACTGTTTAATCTATTGACTGAATTAGGATTTCGTTTAAAACTTATACGTAATGGACACGCTAGCATCCATACACCAAAGAAACCCTGTAGCAAAGTTATTATATAGCTCATCCACATCGGCATTCACTAAACGTAGTGTCCAATCTATCGATCTCAAGAGTGATTTTAAGTGGTCAATATTCGACAAACAAAACTTCCTACATTTATTAATGCTCGCTGGATTCTTACTCTCCTGAAAATAACCCCTCTTAATTACCAAAATATGAGCTAAATGATCAGCAATGTTAGGCTGAAAGATGTCACTCATCACCAATTCGGGATTTAAATTTGTAGCCACATAGTCAATTGCTGTAGAAGAAGTTCTACCGTTTGAATTAACAAATTAAACAAACAAGCCACTTTTTTATCATAAATTTGCAACTGGCAAGCGCATATTTCAATATCTATTTCTACGGCTATTTCGCTAGTAAGAGGCTTTATCATATTAATTACATCACCATGTGCAAAAATTGCTACTCCACCATGAATACTCTTACTTCTACAAAAACTGTTTACAAGAAAGTAATTGTTTAAATGTGTTGACTATTTCTATGTTTACCGAATTAAAGGGATATCTTACCAAATAAATCAATCTACAATATTTCGTGGTGTCTATTTTAATTAGTTTTGTTTTTGTAATTGATATTAAATAACCCTTACGCAGTTGGAATGAAGGGAAATTAGGAGAAGAAATATGCAAGAAAATGATTATGTAGTTCGTAAACTCAATATTTTATTAAAATATTCTAATAGAACAAACGAAGTGTTGTTTGTGAGGTTTCGAGCTCTAGTGCAAATGGACATTATTTATTATGATATTTCAAATGTTTCTTGATCCACCGCCAGTTCTGAGGTACCGAGGCGTAAGCATTAACGCCTGAGGAACAGTCGCGTTTGGCCACTCCGCTAGCTACACCAATTACCTGGCCGTTTTGGATCAATGGGCCACCAGAGTCACCCTATAATTAGATAAAAATAAAAGCAATTAGATCGGTAGTCAATCTGGAAGAGGTTCTGTAAGATTTACTAACAGCACAAGAGACCTATTTCGACTTTTGCTAGTTGTCATTTTATTTCTACAACTCAACTTTGTAAGTAATTAACTTTACTGTAATTTTGTATATATCGTTTCATTCTATCGTTGTATATTTTAAGGCTTCCCGATGAAGTTATAAATTCAGTACTTATTTAACAGACCGAATACCGAATATAATTCTAATTCTGTAAATATGCGTGGTCCTGAAGATCAACTCCTGTCTTCGACTGCTTCATAGTGGCTGATTATAGGCTACACATGCCCATTTTGTTTCTTTATTTGGTGCGTTTGTTCAATGAAAATAAATATTTTTATTATTATCTTAACCTTACCTAGAAATGTCACCCAACTGTCAATACATGGGATATCCAGAAAGTACAGAAAATCTAGGACCGTTTTATAAGTATGGGGGTCTTTTTATTTTCGTCGGTGAACACCGTTGCAGTGTTGTTCACCAGTAACGTTCTTAAATTACTGTTTAGTTTCTGTGGGTGCACCAAAAACACGTTCTAAAATTACGCGCTTCAACCAAGTGGTGCATCATCGCGCAAACGATTTTGGGAGATGGTGAGATGGGGTGGTGAATTAGCGTAAGCTGACATAACCTCTAAATTTGAAATAATTTCAAGTAAACATGGAATTTCAGTTATTTTATCTGGACTCTCCACACCATTTTTGTTACTACGTACCTACATTTCATTAACAAGGTCTTTCTTTCCATTTTTGGAGAAAGGGCGTTTTTGGTATAGATATAACAAATATAAGGATTCACCACAGTACTGAGGTTAAGGCAGCGTTTTAAATTTACTGATGGTGGAATGCACCGGTTAAACATTGCAACAACTGACTAGAATCCTCAAGGATTGGCCACCTTGGTGTAAGCCACCAAACCATTATGCTGAAATTAAAAGAACAGGCCCGATAAGAAAATTAACTGATAAGTAAATGAGATAAAAGATTCTCAAATTCTAGCAAGGCCGTTTAACAGGGGAAAGAAAACACAATTTGAAAGCCAAAGATTAAACGATAATTACAAGACGTAGGGACATCTCTGAAGGTAGAGGACGGAAATAGAAGGAAATAGGGTAACAAAAGCCTGTTGAAAATGCTAGCGGAGAACTAATTCGAGGTAAGCGAAGCAAAAAAACCGTAACACGCAGTCTTTGAAGGTTAACGGACAGTCTGAGATCTGCCTACCCATCAGCCTTTGATTTCGGTATTTAGTCTTTTGAACATTCGTATGGTCGATCTGAAAACAAATCCATCTGTGATCTGACATCGATGCCTCTTCAGACATCCGCTAGTCTAGTACGTGATTTGAGATACCCACCGACGCCAAAGTAATGCCAATTACTGTTTGGCATCATGAGGTGACGAACGAAGGCTCGCATCCTCAGTTAAGTATATCAAGGTTAGTAAAGGAGATAAACTCGCTCAGGAGTCTACCTCTATCCATTTGTGTCAAGGCTGCCCCACGCTACATGATAAGCCGCATCACAGCCGATAACTAAATGTTTGTTATTTCTATCACAGTATTCCACCAGCTCCAAAAGAAGGCTGGAAGGAACTAGTTTGTCATTGGCCAGATAAACTGCAGCAATCACTGCCATAGTAGTTCGGTATGGGATAGGCTTTATATTCTTGGGGACACAGATAGATGTCCTAGGTTTGTCTTCGGTGCCGAAGAAGACGTTGTCCAGGCTAAGAGTCTGGATTCCAGAAACCAAGGTTTCTGGATTAGGAACGTAACGCTAATGACAAAGTGCGCACAACGTCGCCACTGTACTCATCAGTCATGACAGCTACCGCACTTTAATGCAAACAAATAATACATAGAAAAAAAAATATTTTAACTTTCATAAAAACTTACGTAACAAGCAGATTGATTTTTTCCTTTGGTGATAATCCTTCCCATCGGCCCCACGACATTGACAATCTTTACGGAAGCGGACCTTAAATACGCAGACTCATCATTCAGGCACTGACCTGACGGATCCAGTTCGTCGAAAATATCGCATGCCGCATTTCCAAAACCGATCACTTCTGCCGTTGTGCCCTTGAGTGGACTCTTCTTCGCCAAAGTGGCCATCTGCGCGCTATCGCTAAATGTAATATCCCTCTTCAAGATCACTATGGCCATGTCGTAATCTGCCCCGCTCGAATAGCGAGGATTTTTAATGGCCTCTTTCACTTCGTAACGGTCGGAATGCTTTCTGTCGCCCGCTTCATTCAAACCCACCCAAACCGAGAAATAGGGTTCTCCCTCATGGGGAGATGCAATGGGCGGCAGTTAGGATGATGTACGGGTGAACAATTGTGCCACTGCATTTCAGTGATCCGAAATCGTCTCCTAAATATGCGTAGAATGGATAATCGTCAATATTGGCACGATCTCCGTTAATTATTGCCGTATCCTCATCCTGAACTGGAATAAATAGTAGCGATAAAGTTTTGAATTAGAATCGACTAATCCAAAATTAATAATAAATTCTCAAATAGTAAATAGTAATAGCAAAAAGTGGACACTTAATCAAGGTCCGATCCAGCTATTTCGCAGGTCCGGGCAAAAATATTTGCCGTCCTTTACAATGATACCCTATCAGTCATAAACATGTTATTTCAAAGATGGTGGAATTTTTAACCGACTTCAAAAAAAGGAGGTTATTATTTCGACCGGTATGTGCACTTCTCGCAGGAAGTCGGTACACCAGCAATAATCGAAAATTTTATAATTTCTTGGGTGTAAATGCAGCTTTCGGAGGACAAACACACATATCAAAGCCATAAATCACTTATTTATGTGTATTATTGCGATCGAAGGTAAAGAGTAAAAATTTAAACAGCAATATAAATGTATAGAAAGAAAAAGGTTTATACATAGCATAAACATTATTGCAGCTTATCTGGTGGCGGCCGGTTTCCTATAGAACAGACGAATACGGAAATATGGGGTGATAAACAGCAAAAGCCTCATTTGGAATAGACGGCTCATTTAGAAGTACTTACAGGTGATTCTCAATATATGCGACAAACTTTAAGCGCTGATTCCTGGGGTTATTTTGATCATAAAAGTACATAAGAACATATGTCCAAAATCCCTTAGTTCTAAAGTTGTACAATGTTTAATAGTAAGTTAACATAATTAATATTTTTATTATAAATTAACAAAATAATTAGTAAAACAAAATTAACTTATACTAACTGTTGAAAATGACCGCCCCCAACTGCAATACCAGAAGCTTCTATCTTCCGTCCTATTGACTGACGAGTCCGTTCTAACATACCAGTGGTATTTCGAATTGTTTGAAAGGCTGCGATAATACGATTTCTCAGTTCATCGACATTTTAATGGGAGTCGTATAAACTAATGTATTAAAGGTTACCCCAGGAGAAAAAGTCAAAGAATTAAGTCTGGAGACCGAGGAGGCCACGGTTGTGACCTCCCCATCCTAGCCATCGATCTGGATACGTATTATCCAAAAAACTAGCGAGCAACTAAAACTAAAATGCGCTGGAGCACCGTCATGCATAAATACATTTAATCTTAATTGCAACGAACTTCTTTCCAGCGTAGTGGTAGCTCCTCTTCAAGAAAATTGCGGTATATTTCGCCATTTAACCGCATCGTAAAAAATGTGGACCTATCAAAGTGATCTCCAACAATTCCGCCCACACATTGACAGAGAATTGATGTTTGATGACGGCATTCACTAGTTCGTGCGGATTTTCTTCGCCATATGTGATTATATGAAAATTAATAATCGCGTTTCTAGATAAAGTAGCCTCGTCGGTGAAGAATATTTGAGCCAAATAGTCAGGATTTTGTGCGATGTTGTGTTGCATCCATTGACAAAAAGCCACTCTTTGCGGAAAATCTGCCGGTAAAAGTGGCTGCACCCGTTGAATGTGATATGGATACAACAGTTGATCTTTCAATATTCTCCAAACTGTGGCCTGACTAATGTTTAAAGCTCAATTTCATTTAGTACCATTTCTTCAACTTGTGGTGTTCTCACTGTAGATGGGTACCCGTTATCAGTCGTCCGTTTTTAAAAATTTCTCGTTTTAGTAAGACGTTGGTGAAGACCGGCAAATATTGAATGATGCGCGATGATACGGTTCGGGTATCGGTCTTCATGAAGACGTCTGGCAGCACGTGAATTTCCATTGGCAAGACCGTATACGAAATGCATATCACACACCTCAGCATTCCTGTAATTCATTTTAGAAAGCAGAAACTGGCAATAAACTGAATGAATACCTACTCTGACAACTATTGACAAATATTGAAATGACAAATAAACAACTCCCTCTCAACACAATAGTTTTTGAAGAACCAACTGTGATATTATATCGTGTTAGTCATAGTTCATAATTTATTATTAAACATTCAATAAATTTAAACCCAAACCGTTTTGGACATATACTCATATGAACTTTTATGATCAAAATAACCCTCCAATCAGCTCTTATAGTTTGTCGCATATATTGAGAATCACCCTGTATATTATGATATAATTTAAAAATCACATAAACATTTCAATTCAAGGCATCGAGTTGTTTCACAATAATTAATACAAAAAATCCATATAAATATGAAGTGTATTTTTGTATCATCCCAATAAATAGATATTATTATTATTATTATATCAAGGAAAACAGATGGTAGATGATTTACATTTCAGAAAAATCATGTTTCAAAAAGAATAAACACTATCAAACAAAGATATAAATCATTTAATTTATTAAAACAAGTATTTTTATTGTAAAATGCATTTATTTAATTCCGATATCATTTTTTTCTTTCCTTAAATAAAAATCTAATTTAATAATAATTACATCTATCAAACTATTGTCATCTATCGGCAAAAACAGAAAATTTTAACTCTTCAAAAGAAATCTGTAATCAGTAGTCAAATAGGATTCATTGATTTTTTTTAATTGATTTTCAATTTTAATAATATACAAAATGTAACAGAGACACCCAATATTTGAATAAGAAATAATATTACATTAAATGTCAAAATAATTGATACCGAGAACTGGCTTGAAGCTGGGCAGATTCAACGCCTATGGAGCGGTTTGCAAATGTTGATGACCGACAAATGACGTAATATTCGTGTAATACGAAGATTTTGGAAATCCATGACCTGAAAAAAAGAGGTTTTTTTTTTTTGAAAAACATTGAAAGAGAGACGCATGGTAAGAGAAGAAAAAGAACGTATATTTGAAATTAGTCCCAGAAGAATCAAATTTGCACGCGAAATAAAAAGATTTCACAGAAATTAAAAAAAAAGGAGAAAATTATTAAAACGATAGTACTGTTTAACAATTAAATTCAACATTTAAAAACAAGAAAATAACTTACCAGCATATTGAGGCGAAAATCCAAGTTCAAAACATTCTAGAAGAAAGAAAAGTGTCCAGCCAGACATTTTTCAAGTCCTGGAAAGCGTAGAGAGAAGCTAGGAAGCATCATCATCATTTAAAAGTGATCAGACGACAGGATATTCTGAAGATTCCACCGCCAACAAGGAGGCAGAACACGGAATAAACAGGCCTGCACTCTTCATTTTATGACACACGTGTCAAAAAGAGCATTCACAGAATTTATACCTAAAACGATATAAATCACTAAATAAAATGCATATACTGTTTCTTTCTTTTTTACTGACGCCATTTCTACTTTGTATTTTGTTTTGTAACTGAAGCTGTAATACCATTGTAGGAATAAAGACTTACTTACTTACTTACTTAATATTTTCTGTTAAAAACTACAATTTTGAATTGGCAAAAAAACAAATCGACACTTTAAAATTAAATATACAACGCAATAATTTCTAGTATTTCTCCTTTAGATATAATCTCAAACGATTTTTAATCCTTAAAAAGATATTTCTTCTAATGTTTTTATTACAATGAATAAACATATCTATCTATCTATCTATTTATCTATCTATTCGAATCATTTCCGAATATTCGAGGCCGCCTGCATAATATCTCTGCTTACCGCGCCTACCCGATAAGCTGGGAACGATAGACTGTGACCGACCTCCTAGATATAGGTCACGAACCGGACATTATGAATGACGGTGATGGTACAATATTGTTGAAATTTAGCACTTATTCAAATCACTTTCTTTAATAACTTTGGAAATGAATATGCTATTTTACAATGCTCCATTTAGATAGCCATATAATAAATAAGTATATATAAATAAGTCTTACAGACTCTTCCAGCAACCACTGTCGCCAACACTAATACATAGTATAAAGCGTGCATGATGATCGAAGTTATAAAATACATTGTGTTAAATTAATTTTCTTGGCGCAAGGCAGCCCTTCCAATTAATTTTGGGAGGAACTACAAATACGTTATCGAAATACGTTAACTATTCTGATAAAGCTTTCTAATCAAAAAGAAACAACGATTTCCTGGCTTTCAAGGAATTGATTTCTATATCAGTAGATTTGTTTCTTCTAATAGGTGGTGTAGATTTGAAAGGATATGCAGCGGCCGGCATAAATCTTGCAACATATGGAATATTTATGATAAAACTGTGATAAATCAACTTTAAATCGCTGACGAGGTCATTGAGGTCTTCTTGACTTAGAAGATGCGGCACACAACAAGACGAATCTGGGTGAAATGTTGGACCCAAATCATATTGGCGACTGCAAAAAAACTTTCTTCGTTTCCTTCGTCATCAGCACTTTCATCCTTGCTTCGTGTCATGTTTTGTGAAAGTTTAGACACAGATAATACTGGACTGTGAGTTACTGGTTTTACATGGAATATTAGGGTATTTTACAGCATGTTTGGATTTAGAAGTCATACCAGTTGTATTTGTAAGACAAAAAAAAACAATCGGTAATATAAACTGATAGCAAAACGCATATGTCATTTACTTTTTGCCCACGCTGTAAGAAGTCTAACACACGTAACACAGGAAATATGGGGAGCCCAGCTTTTGTCTTCATCACCTACTTTACACTTGAAATACCGCTCGTAGCACTTTTTAAGGAGAGGTGTGAAAGACCGTTTTTGATATTTAAATGTCGATTCGCCGCAAATGTAACAAAAACAGTTCGGATGGTTTACACATTTCCTTGGCAGTTTTATAGGTATACAATAGCTTGGACGCACCACAACGCAACACTCTTTAAAACGTTAACAACGTCAGCGTATAAGTTCATTCGCCGAGCTCTAGCCCAGTGGTCTTCAACCTTTTTTCTTCTGCGGACCGGCAAAAACTTTAAAAATGTGCTATGGACCAGTAAACTATCGAGACTAAAATATACATAAAGAATAACGTAAATATTTTTATTTATTAATCGAACAGTTATTCAAATATATATGTAACTATTTAATGACACTTCTGTTGTTGCTTCTTTGTTAACAAATCAGTTAAACGTGGTTGCAGGTTTGTTTAGGAAAGACGAAGAACTGCGTTAACATCCATTCGATTTCTGAACTTGGTTTTTATTTATAATATGGTAGAAAAGCTCTTCTAGCACAAATAAGAGGTCGAAAACACAATCAATAATTTGATCGCTTTGTCACTCAATGTTGTATATTCTTTTTTCTAATGATACCCAAAATTGTGGCAATGATATCGTTTTATGTCTTGAAACCAGAGTCATATCAGTGGATAGCCCTATCAGTTTTTCTTTATTCCAAAAATCGAGAATAGATGATTGGACATCTTCTAGGAAAGGATTATTAATCCAAAGGTTTCCCTTATGAGGATCCTCACTTTCAGGGAAATAGTTACTAAGTTTTCAGCTAATGCCTTAAATGTTCACTAATTACTTTGAATATTCTCTTTTGGTTTATATCAGCTACAGTTAAAAATTCGCTAATAATTGGAAACATTTCAATATCTTTCTTAAGTACTCGACTGTCCCAGAGATCCAGTTTTTTTGAACGCATCCATTCTACTTCTCACATTAAAAATATTTGTACAAAATCCCTGAAGTGAAATGTTTAGTTCATTAAGAAGGTTAAAGATGTCCGCCATATATGCAAGCATAGCCATCCATTCTTCATCTAACACCGATCCTACCAAATTAGATTTTCGGTCTCGTAAAAACTGCTTTACCTCTTCCTTTAATTCAAAAAGGCGCGTACGAACTCTTCCTCTTGATAACCACCTCACTTCTGCATGAAGAGAAGATGTGGTGTTGTTAACTCATAACTCTCACACAGTATTGTGAACAGCCTAGAATTTGTAGCTCGGCTACGAATTCCATTCACAATTTTTGCTACATTATTCATCACTGTGTTCAGTTTAGGAGAAAGTTTCTTTACAGCTAGATGCTCTCGATGGATTATGCAGTGAGTTGATAATATTTCCGGGTGTGCAAGTTCCTTTATTTTTGCGACAACCCCCGAGCGGTATTCAGTCACATTTGCAGCACCATCCGTACACACTCCCACACATTTCTTCCAGTCTAATCCTTGTGCCTGAATATACACATCAAGAGCACTGAAGAGCTCAGAACTAGTAGTTCGCCCGGGTAAGTCAAGGCAACAGAGGAGTTCTTCCCTTAAGTCTTCTTCATAAATATACCTCACAAAGCAAAGCATCCTTCTTTGCTTGCGTGGTTACTCACATCAGTAGATTCTTCAATTTGAATGGTAATACCCGAGATGGGTATAGCCTCTAGCTTTTTTACGGATTGAGGTCCCAAAATCTTTTGCGCAATATCTAACACGCAAGACTTTACTAACTCCTCTCCAATTGAAAATGCTTTCTTAGTTTCTAAGTATGATGCACGAAGTACTGATTTATCAGAAATTACCATCGTTTTTATTGTACTTTTTGCGTTTTCATTTGGTCACATAATCTCCTAAAAAATTCTACAGGTTTATTGATAAGATCTTATACTTTGAATTCAAATGACGGGCAAGTTTCGAGAGTTTTATGGCTTTATCACTTTCAGTTTCCGATACTACAAGAATATATTTATAATATCCTTTATAACGGCTTTTGATTGACATTTTCTGGTAAATAAATACATTGTGTGCGCAGAACGGACACAATTTCGTTCCCTTTATCTTTATAAGGATACCTTGTTTTATTATACCATGATATACACTTATAGTACATATGTATCTATGCATGCATATTTTAGATGGCTAAGCGAATATCCTGCAACATAAAAAATAAGGCTAATGGAGAAATTGTGAAAATATAAGTGATTTCAGCATGCAAAAGAATATGGAAATCAAGCATTTTTGTGCTTGGGACAAAAACCTTGTTAACCAGTATTATTGGTAATACAATAGCCGCTACCTGCAACAAAAAAATACTTTATTATACCTAAAGTACCCTTCAATATGAACTATATCCGGCAAAAAAGAAATCTTTTGTAGTTATTGTCATGGTAAATTACAGATTTAATGTTAACGCTCAATTTTCTCAAAATCATGCTCGAGTGTCAGTGTCTTTTTCAACCTAGTCGCAATATTGTAACGATAAGAAATAAATTGCGGGTACGTTTAATATTTATTTACAAAATATACATTAAAAAAAATAAATGACAATTTTGAGTAACTGTTCTTAAGGCACAAGCATTAAAATCACATTTCACTCTTTACAATCTTGGTAAACGGTTTCGAGATCGCGTTCTATTATCCTCATCGATTGCCCTTCCAAAACATCATCCACCAACTCCAAAATCCTCAAACGAATCTTCCTATTCTGCCTTCCGGTAATTTCTTCAGATCAGGTAGGATACTTTTTAAAAATAACAGATCAGCATCTTCCACTTCTTCTGTTTTAATTTTGCTTTGGATCCAATGCATGCAATTCAGGAGTGCAGCAAAGAAAGTGTTTTCGCCGGGAAAAGTCCTTTTTAGTCGTTGTTGAGGTTGCGCTGCTACCTGAAAAATATTTTCAACGGTACTAAAGGGTTTTGGATAGCCCCAATTAGAGGACTTTCTTTGACTTTGTCTACTAGCTGTTCCTGTTACCTTCGAAGCAGTACCAACTGCTTTTTCTACGATTGAGTATGGGGGTTCAGTGGTTGTAATATTAACTTTTGTTTTATCATCTATAGAAGACAAGGTTTCTTCTCTCGAAAGTAGCAAACTCCTAAGAAATTTGACGTATCACCTTTTCCATGTTCCTTTTTATGATCTTCACTAATAGAGAATGGATTTTCTAGGAAGGAGCTTGTATTTGTTGCTTTCTCATCTTCTAACTTAGTATTGTTTTTAACAAGTAAATATCTGTCTCTATTCTTATTTCCAAATGAAAGTAAATTCCCTGGAAGTAAAGTGTAGTATTTGCATTCTTATCATCTTTGTTTCCTCCGAGTAAAGGTAAGTTGTCCAAAACAGAATTTAAGTTATTTGTCTTCGTATTATCTTTGTTGCCTTCCAAAGGAAGTAAGTTACCCAAGACAGATCCCACCAAATTAGAGCTTGCTTCTATCTTTGAATCCTTGGATTAGTTTCTTTATTCTTTCCCAAAGGCAGTAAGCTTCCTGTATCCTTTATACCTCCTAAAGGAAGAACATTTTCCAATATAGGACCAGCTACTTTGGGATTATCTTGCGATTCTTTGTTTCCTCCCAAAGACAACAAACCTCCTACAACTGTATTTACGTTTTCCGTCAATTTCCCTCCCACATTTCCTAAACTTTTGTCCAGTGCGGAAGTGGTTTCTGTTTTTGAATCACTTGGTTTTGTATCATTTTTTCCTCCTAAAGGTAACAAACCTTCCAAAACCGATCCTACTCCTTCTGTTATTTTATTTGTTGTATCTTTAATACCATTTGGAGAAACAGATCATTTGTTTTCGAATCATCTGCTGTCCTCCTTACTTCCGCCCAAAGGTAATAAATTACACCCAGCACAGGCCCTAAACCTTCTGTTACCTTCGCGGCTGTATCTTTTACATTCCCACGGTTTCTAAAGGTGTACCAACTGCGGAGTTGCCTTTTGCATCATTTGGTTTTGTTTCTTTATTTCCTCCTAAAGGTAATAAACCTCCTAAAACCGTTCCTAAGCCTTCTTTTGCTTTATCTGTGGCATCTTTAATTCTACTGACGATTGGAAGATTCCTTCTGGTTTAGACTCATCCACTGTACCTCCCTTGTTTCCTCTCAGAGGCAACAGACCACCCAGCACAGATCCTAAGCCTTCCGTTACCTTCCCGGTTGTATCTTTTACACTTGCCACAGTTTCAAAAGATATACCAACTACAGAATTGCCTTTTGCATCACTCGGTTTTGTTTCCTTACTTTCTCCTAAAGGTAACAAGCCTCCTAACACCGTTCCTAAGCCTTCTGTTACTTTATCTGTGGCATCTTTAATGTCTACACATTGGAATTTCCTTCTGATTTAGACTCATGCACTGTCCCTCCCTTGTTTCCTCCCAATGGTAACAGACCACCCAGTACAGATCCTAAACCTTCCGTTACCTTCTCGGTTGTATCTTTTACACTTCCCACAGTTTCTAAAGCTATACCAACTACAGAATTGCCTTTTACATCACTTGGTTTTGTTTCTTTACTTTCTCCTAAAGGTAACAAACCTCCTAACACCGTTCCTAAGCCTTCTGTTACTTTATCTGCCGCATCTTTAATGCCTACTGCATTGGAATTTCCTTCTGAGTTTAGACTCATGCACTGTCCTTCCCTTGTTTCCTCCCAATGGTAACAGACCACCCAGTACAGATCCTAAACCTTCCGTTACCTTCTCGGTTGTATCTTTTATACTTCCTACAGTTTCTAAAGCTGTACCAACTACAGAATTGCCTTTTCCATCACTTGGTTTTGTTTCTTTATTTTCTCCTAAAGGTAATAAACCTCCTAACACCGTTCCTAAGCCTTCTGTTACTTTATCTGCCGCATCTTTAATATCTACTACATTGGAATTTCCTTCTGATTTCGACTGATCTGCTGTCCCACCCTTGTTTCCTCCCAGAGGTAGCAGACCACCCAACACAGATCCCAAACCTTCCGTTACCTTCTCAGTTGTATCTTTTAAGTTTCCCAATGAGGCTAAATTCTCCAATACAGAATTCAAAGCATGAGAATTTCCTTCTGTGGTCTCTTTATTTCCCCCCAAAGGAAGTATGGTTCCTAAAAGTGAACCCACAGTCTCACCAACATTTTTGCTTTTATCACCTAGAAATGGTAACAAAGATTGTAAGTTCGAACCGAGCTCCTTGTCTCCAAATAGAGTAACTAGGGATTGCAAACGAGAGCCCAAACTCTGCACGTTTTCATATACTTCCCAGCCAATCGATGGTAATAGTTAGATTCCAAAAGATGGCTTGCGTTTTGAGCCATATTTGAAAAATTATGTCAACTGGAAGAAAGGAGAGAAATAGTTTTAAAATAAGGTGAATTAATAGATTTTTAACGCCATTCTGGTGCGTGCTTGTATACTTACGGTATAATAAAAAAATTACATGTTATACAATTAGAAAGCAAGATTTGAAATGTTTTAATCAACTTTTCTGTTCTAACCAAAAAAAAAGTATTGGGAAATTTATAAAAAACTATAATGAAAAAACCAACGTCCGCAACCTAAATACAGTAAATTGAAACAAGCACACACAAAAAGAAATTACTAAAATCTCAAAATTTTTCCGTTTAAAGAAAAAATAAATAAAAAAAATAGCATCTAGCATCGCAATGGTTAAACAAGTCATCACATCATAAAATTGATTGAAAAACTCTCCATAACAATATTTAGACTATTCTGTTTAATATGCAGGTGTAACCTAAATATATTCTGTATTTTATAATGTCTATAAAACAGATATTCATTGATATAAAGTGTTTTTTAAAGTTCCGATAATAATAAGCAAAGTCACAAAAAGATTGGTGTTTAACTAAGATTAATTAGAATAACAGCATGTTCGTATTCTTTTCCAATCTTTAATTTAATTAAATTTTCATTTTGCTACATGTTTCGATCTTATGATCATCTTCAGGCTATAAGATGAAGATTATGTTATTATTACATATATGTTATTAAAATTTAAAATACTAATGTTGAAAGTACTTACAAACCTCGAATTTGTTAAATATAAAAAAACGATGTGTCAATAAATAATATAACGTGTTGAGAGAAAATCTTCAAATTAAAGTAACATACACATATATTTTCCTTGGTACGGTCGGTTCAGTCTGTTTGTTTATTCTATAGAGTTTTAATAGATTTTAATCTGGTATTGTAATTGTTTATTGTTAGTTAATTTTGATTTTAATTTGAAGATTTTCTCTCAACACATGTTATATTATTTATTAACACCGGCCTTTTTATATTTAACAAATTTGACGTTTGTAAGTATTCTTTAACATTAATATTTTAAATTTTAGTAACATATACAGGGTGAGTCAGTAGTCCGATATCAGTCGATATTAACTTTAACATTTCTCATAAAAGATTTTCAATGTGGCATCGTACATGGCGGAAAGAAATGCATGTTCTAAAAATATTTTCACGTTTACGGGATGTATCAGTTTTCCAGGACCGTACTTAACTTAATTTTTTTTTCAAATGGAATCTTACTCATTTTTTAGGCATGCTGATTTGTTGTAATGAATACTACAAATGCATATGTTCGTTTCAAATTTCGAATGGAAGGTTGCCAAGTTATTTAATTTTTTACATAAAATTTTCAAAATGCACGTGTTTATTATATATCTTTTTCCCGGCATGATCATTAACAATTAAACTCTAAAAATTACTGAGTAGCTTAGGAAAGGTCTTTCTTATCAATTGAATGTTATTTGGCAAAATTATACAGAGTGGTCTCCAGAAACAATCAATTTGTGTGATATTTAAACGGGTTTTACTTTGTTATTTTAAATTGAACACCCTATATTTTGTATTTCATCATATGCACTTTTTATGATCTTTCGTTTTTATTAGTAGGGTATATTTAAAATTTATACTTTCTGAGATAATTCGACATTTTTAGAAATTGTCACATAAACTACAGTTATTCATGAAAGGTAGGCGATGAAACAATTTTTTATGACATAACCAAACTGTCAAATACGCTATGTTAGTAGAATTTTCTCTTATTTAGTGTTAGTTAAAATGAATTTCAATCACGAGGAGCTTGTTGATATGGTGTAGCAAAATGTTAATTAATTTAAGTAAACCAAGATTAGAATACAAACCTGTGACTGTTCTAATTTAATTCCAAGAATGTTACAAGAAATATCTTTATTAAACAAACGGTTATTATTTAAAACTAATCTCACTCAAATATCAATTTCTTAAATAGTAAATCCTATAATACAGCGCAAGGAAAAATGAAGGAGTAAAGAGCAAAAGGATATAATAAGATCCATTGGAACTAACAGATTAAGCTCGGCTTAGGACTATTCCGTATCATATCATAAAGATTTTAGCCATCATCGCCTGATTTATTTAAGTCTTCTAGCAATGCTTCTAGTAAGTAACACAGTAAGTCTTTTTTAACATATATGTTCCTACTATTACAAGACTTAAAAAATATAACGATAATCTTTAGTGGTTGATTCAGACAGAAGGTATTAGAACTAACTTAGTATACTAAATTTACTGTTAAAAAGTTAAATTAAGGATTATACATAATCCCGTTCGTACTAATAAGTTCATATTTGTGTTATATGAACTGAATCATATATAATGCTTAATTTAAATTTTTAAGTATAAATTTAGTACTAATACATAAAATATTTGCAATGTGCTACGGAATAGGACCGAATACATACAGCGATTTTTTTGCACATGTTATACCTTTCTGCTTCTTGCCCCTTCAAACATAGCTTACTGATGGAAGTAGCGATTGTTGACACTAGCACCACAAATGTATTTATGAACAAAATTTTTGATTCGACGTAATTCATTAACTAAAATCGATCGCACACTTCCACTCTATTTTGCTTTATCGATACAGGAGGAAATATGTACCAAATTTCTTATCAATAATTATGGTTTATAAATAAATAATAAATAAATAAATAAATAAATATTTTTTGCATGCTGTAAGTATACGGAGAGTTCAAATATTGCAGAACGTGGGCACGAGATTCATATTTTGTACATATGTATAATATTTCCTATAAGTTAAACGAGTTACTGACTATGCATATTTGTTTGTTTCTGTAGCATATTTTATGTAATTAGCATTTGATTCTATAGATGACGCGCATTCGATATATGGATTCATTTTTTATTCAGATTTTAATGTTTTCTTTGGCTCTTTCTGCCTTGATAATTTTTGTAAATAATAAAATGTAATTAAATTTACCATTTAATATGTGGTTACTTATGTTCATATCTCTATTGATTTTTTTATAGATATTTTCTTTAAATGTCATCCTAAATTTCTCAACAGAATCTGGTCGTATATTTTGATTCGTCATTGATATTAAAAGAAATGTATGTGCTTATTGATATCTACATATATAGTTTATTTACATTTACCAACGACAATTTTCACCAGTTATCGAAGAGGCGTAAGTATTAATTCATTTAATTCGAGAATTAGAATGATATGATATTTATGACGACAAGATTTTAATTATGCATGGTTTATGATCAAAGATTAAAGTCTCACAATAAAAATTTGGTCACGAAAGAGATCCTTCTTTGTGTTTTCTTTCTTAATAGTTATTTTCTCGAAAACTGTACACATTATAAAATTAAAACTTTCTAAAGATTCGATATCCTACACAAAACTACTTTAGGAAAAGAAATTTTTACCCAACTTATCCTGCCATAACGTTTGTAGATCACTTCAAAGTTGAATTCTATGCGACTATTCCAAATATTTTTTTTTGATATGGTGTAATCTAGCTTTTTAAAATGAAATTCCATTTGCTGTAATATTTATGCAATTCAAATCTTCAAAATATTTTTTTTCGACAATTTTTTGAGTAAATCTTCAGTAGTGTATTTATAAATTATTATTAAATAAAACTTACAATACTGTTTTGGTAATAGACAAGCTAACAGCTGCTGACTGCGTTGACTCCTTAAATACCTTCAGGTGTTTCGCGATCCAACGCAAGTTTGTGAAAACCGGCGCAATATTTATGCAATTCACTATACAGAGTGTCTCATTGGGAGGAAATTCCTCTGTAACTCACAAACAGAGACAGATACGAAAAAAGGTTGCATAAACATTTAGTAACATGAGTCTATAACAGATATTAAGAAAAGGACGCGGTTGAAGGCGAACATAAGAAACAAGCGAAGGATAAATTAAACATGTGTCAAATTAAAGATTATGCTTTTTGCTAAAACCAAATAAATTTGGACATGACTCAAGGAGCACTATTTTAGTGATTTGGTCTTCTTCGGTAATACGAAAATGTATTTTTGTAGTATTATAACGTCAAATGGTTAAATTATGAGTACCTACCTCGTTAATTTTCGAGATAGCTTTGATTTTCTAAAAATGAGATGTCACTTACATTTTGTGAGAACGACGGTTGATATTTAATTACCACTTAGATAAACTTTACAAAAATAAAACAGCAATTTTCAAGGTGGAACAGTTATATTTGCTTTTTTATGCATCGTTTCGACATTGATCTTCTTCAAACCAAGAATTAAATTTAAAATATTAATCAGGTAAGCTCCAAACCATCGATTGTTACCTTTGGAATATTAACAAAATATAATCAAAATTATGTCAATATTTTATAGAAAATTTATTACAAATTTAAATTAATAAATAACATCATATGTATATTGTTGAAATTTCTATAGTAAAATATACTGAAAATTTTGAAAATAACAATTTTTTGTATTTTAGGAAATGGAGAAGCATGTTTTGTAATGCTTTAATTTTTCATATAATTTTTCATTTAACTCGCTTAACTTCCCAATTTCACCTTTCGACCTTCATTTCAAAATTTTTTTATGGTGATTAGTATAATGACTATCACAAAGTTTAACTTAACCTCTCAATTCTTTAAACTTCTTATATCTCGATCCTTTCACATATAGAATGATATAGACTTGTGAGTATTATTTGATTTCATTTTGCCTTTCTATAAGATATATTAAATACATTGTAGATTTGTAGCAGAAATGGCTAGCAGCCGAAACTAATCCTAGAGTTAATTTAAATTTACTCTAGGATAAGAAAACTAAGAATTTGAAATTTAAATACGTTATTATTTGAAATCTCTTTCGGGTGGTCAAATTTTTTTTTTGTTTACATTTTCATTGTAAAAAACAAGAGAACGTCTTGAATATCCAGGATGTTTTTTTACTAGCTAGTAGTAACTAAATATTGAAGTAATAATCTGGTAATTTTTATAAACGAAGCATTTTTCATTTCATCAAAGTAATCGGTGACATAATTAGATCCGTTAATTATTATTTTCTCTTATTAATTTTCTGAAGCAAATTCGTTTCTATTTCGATGCACTGTAAAAGTCTTCTATTTATAAGCCATTGTAACGTTAGCCAAATAAACTTCAGAATTTTTCGCTAAAACCCCAAACTTGTTATTTTACATCCTGCAACTTTAACAAAAAGGTAACTGCTTATTTAACCATGCGTACTACATTAATTTTACGATTTAATGGTTATATTAATGTTTAAAAACTACAAACTGTAAAAAAAATCACTTCAATATGAGAATCCCCAGTAAGAAATCCAAAAACGAAAAGAAACTGTTTTGAAATAAAAAAAAAACATATTTTTAGAAAAAATAGCTTTTACCCATTCCTTTTGGTTGATACTTAAGTAATTTTGTCAATTTTTGCATAACTGACAGATTTAAAACCAAAAAGTAGGTTTTCAGTATCACACTTATCATTGTAGGAGACTGTATCCAAGAGAATAAATAAATTTTGCACTTATTTTCACTCTACATAATAAATTTTATTTTTACTGAAAATACTCAAGTAGGTTTTGAAATCAGGCAAAAGGAAAATAATAAATACAAAAATGAGAATAGTTTATTATCTATGGAACTCAATAAAAACAGACAAAGGACATTTACTTTAAACTAATTATGCTAAAAATACTAAATAAGTAAGGACATTTCAATGAACAATAAATAAATGATTTCTCTATACAAACTTTCATCCACTCGTTCCTATCATTAAAGGATTGGGTTTTTTTTTTCTGTAACGAGTAAAATTGACTTGTGTGTAACGAGGCTAAAAAATAAAGCTTTGAGCTCAGAAAAATGCTTGTAACCAAAATTTAGTAAATTTAACATTACTGTTTCGTGGTATATGGCGAATCGAAACTTGCTATTGCAGGAAGACGATTGATAACAGTATGTGTTTGTTTAATCTTTTGCTGTGCATTGTCCTATTTTAATTTAGAGTCAAGTGCAGTTTTTATTTTAGGCCAGAACCTTCAGTTCAAGGGTTTTTTTTTGCACAATCTGTAATTTAACGCGTTGTTGAAATAAATTGATTGTTAAATAGCGTCATTAGGTTAAAAATTCTGTTCTTTTATTTTATTTTAAACCTTTTCAATTTTTCGGGTACTTAACAAAGTGTGATTTCTGTCACTCACAATTTTCTTTTCGTGGTTAGATTCAAGTTTTAACTCGCGAGGGTAACTCTGAGATTAATAGTTCTTTTGTTCAATTTAAAAATCTTATCCGTTGAGCTAGCTAAATTAATGTTATTTTTTTTTTTCTTTTGAAATTCAGTTTTTTTCTCATTTATTTTCAATCAGTACACAGCAATACGTAGTAAGAAATAAAATTAAAACGCTTTCATAAAGAAGCAAAATCAACAAAGGACATTTTTTCCGAGTCTAGCAAGTTTTTAGCAAATAGAACTTCAAGGAAACAACACCAATTGTATAACAGTTACTTTTTTTTTATTCCTATTCTAGCTGCGAAAACCAATAATACTTAAAGAATGTACAAATTATGATGCAAATTTAGAAATCTTCAAAATATTGTCTTCAACAATTTTTTGAGTAAATCTTCAGTACTGTATTTATAAATTATTATTAAATAAAACTTACAATACTGTTTTGGTAATACACACTAACTAACAACTGCTGACTACGTTGACTCCTCAAATACTCTTCAGGTGTTTCTTGATCCAGTGCAAGTTCGTAAAAACCGGTGCGAATGTTCCACCACCACCTCGGCAAGTAACTACATCGACAGTAGCACTGACACCTATAATTTGACCGTTGTAGATCATAGGACTTCCTGAATCACCCTAAAATCAAATTTACCAGCAATTAATTTTGATGGTTTAGAAAATGTTAACATAAACATAACATGGCAGATATTTTGATGCTTGCCCACAGCCTTTATCGTTCTCTTGAGAGGAATATCAATTATCTTCAATTTCGCCGATTTAAGATGTGTGGCCTCCGCACACTCAATGATACCAGATTCAATTATTTGGCATCCAGTATTGCCAAAACCCACGACAGCCACGCGTTGTCCGATTTTGGGTAAAGATGTAGCTAGATCGATCATATCGACGTTAGCTGAGAATTTGATTTGTTTGCTCAACTGGACGAGACCAATGTCAAACCAAGATCGACCATTTCTAAAGCTGGGATAGGGTATCTTCTTTCTCACTTTATACCCTTCTGCAAGTTTGAAGTCTTCCTCCTTAGTAACGCCAACGTAAACTTTGAAATCGTCTTCTAGTAAGCAATGCGACGCTGTTAAGATGAAGTTGGGATGAATGATGGCGCCGCCGCAAAAGACTTTACCATCAGATTCGTAGACTAAATGCGCGAAGTATGGATGGTCCTTGCAATAAGCTAAAGTACCGCCAACTATTGACGCTGATGGTTGAACTATGGAAAAATTATATTATTTTTCTCTGAAAATAATGAAAAGAAAAGTATCTTACTCTGCACTAGGATCACAAAAATTGTTAAACACCACACAGCTAACTCGTAATTTATTTTGCGCCACATGTTTATAAATTAATAAATAAATTAAACCGAAACGAGAATGTTACTCTTACAGCAGTTGGCGTTATGATTTAGTAAATTTTTCGCGTGTGTTTATATATCTGCTGTATCTTTATCGCCATAAACAAAAAATGACAGCTTGTGGAATTCCTATTTAATGAGAATTGGCATGATGCCTTCGCTCTATAGACATAATACAAAAGTTGAAACGAACCGTACCTTAAAAAAAAAACAGATTGACGGATTGTTTAATAGAATAATTACATGTGGCTTAAGTAGTGACGTCTCATATTTTCCATAAAAGGCACAATTGCGTTGATTATGAAATAAAAACTGTCCTTTTTATGCAGTCGCTACGGGCAATACGAATACTTTCAATGTATGCATTCGTTGTCTGTACATGTTTATAATAACAAGGTGAATTATATGCAATCTAGTTAAGTTAATCGATACGTTATAATTGTAACTAGAATCGATTTATTTAATCCTGATTAAAGATGCAAATGGCATGATGTGACATTTATAATTAGTGCTGCTAACGGTGTTCTTTGATCTGCAAATAAATATTATACGTAATTTATCGGAAAGTTAGAATTTCCTTAAGTAACTCCGAGTACTACACGATCTGTCTCTATGTGGTAATAACAACTTTTAATAGTAAACGAATACAGACGGTTTTCAGAATCGGTGAAAACCATCATGGAAATTCAACATGTATCAAAAACAGACATGATTGACTGCAAATGCGCGAAAAGCTCACTCTGTTTCATCAATCTGTATTGATTACATCATTTGAGATGATTCATGTTGTAAGGTGTCACATTAATAAGCAAGATGTATTAAAGGAAATTCTCTTATTCCTCACAGCATATTTTAATATGCTCGGATACTAGTTTCGGCAATACGCAATCATCAGTCAGAATCTATCCAATACGACTTTCAATTTTGTTTTCTTAAATAACATGTAACATATCTTAGGCGTAAATTCGTTAAATTATCTTTGGTTATTTGAGATACCTTTGATGTTCTAAAAATTATGTTACTTGTGTCGTGTGAGAAAAGTAAATTTTAGTATACTGGGTGAGCTTTTTATCTTGAGACAACGGAATATCTCTAAAACACTGCATCAAATCAAAAATAGATCTTCATAAGATGTGTTATAATGTAGGGGGCTCACTGTATGGTGCCGAACTCGATCCCCAACCTCACCCCCCCCAGAGTGGTTGGGGGGACAACTTTGAAATCTTAAATGGGAACCCCAATTTTGTATTGCAGATTCGGATTCCACGCCATCAAGTATGTAGTTTTTGTTTGAAACTTTTTTTTCGATTCATAACAAATTGCGCTGTAATCGTAAAAAACATGATTGTGAACGTCTAGAAAAGATTAACAAAAAAAGAGCACACCCCCTTAAACCTAACAATATAATATATAACAAAGCATGTAAGTGTTATGGCCTTTTACGCAATGCATCTTATCAAGGTTCATTAATTGTATTTAAAACAAGGGTATTTAAATAAAAATGTAAATCAATGTAGATTAAACGGATGAGTAATGTAATTTATGTAGGTATCAATGTAAACAATAACTAACTGCCATATTGGGAAGCTGTTGTTTGAAGTGAAGTTAGGCCTAGAAATTCATTCAAATTTATACTATGGTCACAGTATATAACAGTAAGGACAAGCTCGCAAAACTCCATTGTTCTTGAGTGGTCCGTTTTGAATGACCTTCAAGCCCCGTTGCCATTTTGTAAAGCTGTTGCCGGGAATTTTCAAACGTGTAGAATAATTTATATTTTAAAGGAAGTAGAAAAATAGATTAAAAAAATACACAAATTATGCGTTTTATTTTTCTGATTTTGTTGAAATATTTATGAACAGTTTATAGTATAAAAACACGATTCAGTAAAATAATGTTTCATTAAGTGATACATATATTTGCAAGTATATTACGATAATTATGTTCATATTCTTCCTTTTTGTGAAATAAATCTTTGTTTATATTTTTATAGTGTAAAATATTCTTCCAGGAATAAATAAGTTGTGGTTCTTTCACAAATAAATTAATAAAAATGCAACAGCATCGGTGGAAGGGATTTTCAAATTTCACGAAATTGACACGAATACACAATAACTTTTAATTAGGCTCCAAGAGTTATGACTATATCGTTCTGTGCATACAAAGATTGTCCCTTTCTAATTCGATTACTTAATTTCTAACATCCGACCCTGCACTGGTTTTGTCAACAATAATGTCCGGGGGGTGCACAAGTGGATAGAGTTCAAACGTAGATATATAATATCGAATCGTCTATAATGTGAATAAATGCGAATTAAATTTATACCATATAATATAGTTTCAAAACAAAATCACATTATTTTAAAAAGTGAACATAAAAATGAATTAAGCTAGTTACTGCTCGATAAAATAGCCAATCCTAGCTTAAAAGTGTGCGTATCTAAAACAATAAATTGATTACATGTGACCATCAGAATCATTCTCCTGCACCAACGCATAATAGTTCTTTGTTCATTCATGTACTTCTTAATTCTTGCGTTCTATATATTAGATTCATTCGCACGCGCGTTATAAAGGGGGAATGGGTAATCCCCCCCATGAGCCAACGAAACCCTACTTGTAAATCAAAATTTTGCATTTAAAGACAAACATTCATCCTTCTTTTTTCCTCTTTTTTGCTGTAATTACCCCTCCCATGATGACACTATTCAAATTGTATCGAAAAAGAGTCGACCTTTTTTTTTTTTTTTTAGTTAAAATAAAAAAGTATCATCTTCTATTACCCCCTATAAACTCAAGTTGTAAGCGCCTGCATTTCGGGATCCCAAGAAACTACGATCAATCGTTTAGCAATCAAAATTTATCTTGCGAGAGTGACTTGCGCTACTATATAACATGATACCCATTCGCGTGTCTTCTTTTCACCGTATTTGAAGTTATTTTCACTTAAACCTAACAAAATATATATAAAGAAAGTATGTAAATGTTATGGCCACTGGCCACCGAGCTTACCTTTTACACAAAGAATATCATGGTGTCATTAAATGTTTTAAAAACCGCAAGGGTAATCAAAATTAATAAAAATAAGTAAAAATAATAAATAAAACAGTAAACCATGTAGATTAAACGGATGAGTAAGCTATTTTGTGTAGATACGAACGTCGAACAATAAAAATCTGCATTTTGGGCAAGCTGTTGTTTTGTGTGAAGTTAGGCTAGAAATTGGACGCTATAAGTATCTCTTTGTCTTACTCGGTGTACTCTGGGCTTAATGGTGCAGCAACCCCTAACCGTCCAACAATGCGCATGGGTATGATTTGATGCAGCATATTTATGGTTCGCGTGATCTCATACACACCGGCAAGACGGATTTCCAGTTTTTGCTAATATTGACATTGAATAGGTAATAAATGATTGTAAAAAATATATTTATTATACAGAGGATTTTACAGCTGCTGCTTGAAAAAAATCCAATGCACAGTGAAAGTTGCCTTACACTTCAGTATTTTTTCCTCAGAAAGTGAAAATCCTTATATTCCATTAGTGTTACATCATATTTTGGTGTATTTCTACCCAGAAACGCACTTTTTTATTTTTACGCTTGCAATTATACAGCTATGGGGTATTTATCAGTTTCCCCCAAATAACGTCAAATGTACACTTCTCACAGGAAAAATCGGGACACCAGCAATCCTGAATTTTAAAATTTATTGGGTAAATGCAGCTTTCAGAGGATATATGCACTTATCAAAGCCATAAATCACTTTTTTGTGTGTATTATTGCGATCAAAGGTAAAGACTAAAAATTTAAACAGTAATATAAAAATATATAGAGAAAAAGGTTTATGTATTAAATAAACAAATTGGAATGGGGAATCGGTGGCGGCGTTTCCTTAGAAATACCGAATACGGAAATATTAATGCAAAAAAAAATATACATAACAATTAAAAGGGCTCTTGAGTAGACGGCACAATTAGAAATACATATTTTCTTTTGTATATGTATTTAACTTGTTTGAAGTTATGTAGAGATAATTCTCTTTTTAAGAAAACATGGCGATGGGACTTTGAAATTATATTACCTATTACTATGATATTAATTACTTAGTTTGATATATGCCCGCAAGTAATATGTACTTTAGCAATAGACAATATGTCAATCAGCCTCCTGAGTTTTTGAACAATGTGATTTTCACATTGATTAATTACACTATTATCGATGTATTCATTATTGTTGTTGTTTAGTATTCTTAATATTGTATTACTACAAAATATTTTTCTATGTATTACAAAATTACCAAAAACAGTTTAAGATTATTTACAAAATTTTTAAAGCAATTAATTTCGCAAAGAAATTATTTATTATATTAACCCTCCGTTTATTGTATTTTCAAGAAATATATCTTAGCTATCGCCTGTGTAACCCAATGTCGCTCTATTTTATTGGAAATATAGCTAACACTTTTGGTCTGTAACACAGCTTCAGGCAGTAGCAACGAAAAAGTATTAAATGTATCAAATTCAAAAATAAATATTTTAGCACTAACTGAGATTGACGAACTATATGCTTTCTTAAAATGTTTGTTACGTATTATAAATCCAATAATATTTTAAATAATTGTTAATAAACATGTGCTACATAGTTTGTAAAGAGACCCAGTGTTGGCCATATTTCAAAAAAATAGATCAACGACGTCAGATTACACAGGCGATAGCTAAGATATATTTCCTGAAAATACAATAAACATTCATAAAATAAATAATTTCTTTGCGAACTTAATTGCTTTATTTAAGAATTTTATAAATAATCTTAAACCTGGTTTTGGTATTTTTTTATAGATAAAAGAAAACTTAGTAGTAGTAGTAGTACCATAGTAATACTAGTAATACCATATTTAAGAATATTAAACAACAATAGTAATTAATACATCAATAATAGTGTACTCAATAAATCTGTGAAAATCACATTATCCCAAAACTGAGGAGGTTGACTGACATATTGTCTATTGCTAAAGTTATACTCGCGAGCATAAATCGAAGTAAGTAACTAATATCAAAGCAGCACTAACAAGTAACATAATATTAAATAATAAAATCCCAATTCACCACATGTTTTCTTAAAAAAAGAATTATCTCTACATAACATCAAACAAGTTAAATACATATATATTTCTAAATGAAGCCGTCTATTCAAGAATTCTTTTTGTTGTTATGTATTTTTTTTCATTGGCATTTCTAAAGGAAACGCCGCCACCGAAACTCCGATTTGTTTATTCTATACATAAACCTTTTTCTCTCTATATAATTATTTTTCTGTTTAAATTTCTAGTCGTTCCTTTTGATCGCAGTAATATACATAATTAAGTGATTTATGGCTATGATAAGTGAATACGTCCTCCGAAAGTTACATTTACAATCAAGAAATTTTAAATTTCTGAATTGCTGGTGTCCCGATTTTTCCTGTGAGAAGTGTACCTCAAATTCTGCAAGCATATTTATACTTTTAAGCAGGCAAAGTTCTCTGCTTCTTTTTTTTTAGAGTGTACACTCGCTACACTCTGTATAGTCAAACATATGCAGCATTACATTTTTATAAAACTTGTGCAAAAAATACTTCTTTCCAATGTCAAAAATAGAATTGTAATCAAAAATGCAATCGCTGGGATATTCCATATAAAATTTATCCTGTTCATATTTTGCAGATTACAGAGATCGTAAATTCCAACAGTTTTCTTCCTCAATAAAAATATTTACTTCCCTGTAGTCTACGTAAAAGATTAAGCTGGTAAATAGACGTTGGCGTAATGATAATTACCAACATCTCACAATCAGTGGACGTTTTGCTTTCGCGCCAATAAAAAGTAATATTGCGACTGCATTGAAATATATAAACACGTAAATCGATCAACACCAACGGAAGAACCCGACTAGTAAGCTACGTATGATAATCTTTGACGAAGGTCAAACGTACGGCCGATCGATCTTTACGATGTCGTAAAGTTATTTCGCGAATGCGGTCCAGAAGCCGCGCAAATGCTGGGCAAAGTCTCAGAGCCTGGTTCACAATTGAAACAATAGCGTGCGGTTAGTTCTAAGCAGTAATTAGCTTTTTTCTGATTTTTTTTTTTTATGGCGAGGACAATTTATGACAGATGTTAAATATTAGGAAAATCACTTATGTGGACCATTTGGTACGAAAAAATTATAATACTTAGTCATTGCGTTCTACATTACTACGTAGATGTGATAACCAATACACTGAGAGAAAGAAAAAAAAAACATTCCATTAACTATTTCTCAATTGAACACAATTTTCGTTTTAAGTGCTAGCAATGCGCTCGTTAAGTTAATTTGACTTTAAAGAAGCATTTGACAGTTTATTCACCTCATAAAAATATTTAATGCAACTTTCGACATTGATTGCTCCATATATTAATTACCCTTGTAAGGTTTTTTTCTTCCTGGTTGGTTTCTTTTTTTTGTTTTGGGAGCCATCTAACATAGAGTCTCTCAAAACACTGCGGCCTCTTGGATTTTTGTTTCTAGTCCCTAAACACTCAGAAGAATCCTAAATCGTCAACATCGATAGTATGTTAATGTGTGGGGCGAAATAGTTGAAAGGCACGTGATAGGGCCATACTTTTTTGATGGTCTCTTGAACGGTGCCATGTTTCTACGATTTATAAAATATAACTTCGCAATACTTTTGGAAAATATACCTATAAATATTTGACAAAGACTTTGGTTGCAATTAGACGGTGCTCCTGCGCACTTTCAAATAAGCATTCGGGAGGAATTAGATAGGCAGTATCCCAACAGGTGGATAGGCCGCGGAGGTCCACAGAATTGCCCAGCAAGATCTCCAGATCTAACGAGCCCAGATTTTTTTTTATGGAAATATATTAAAAATATTGTTTATGACCACACTACCCGACAATATGAATGAGCGAATAAGAATGGCGTTTCGATCTATAACACCAAATGTTTTGATTAATTAAAAAGACTCATTTTAAGAAAGAGTACGCCTCTGCATTGAAAACGATGGCTATCATTTTAAACATTTTTTAAAACATTAGCAGTTTTTAATATATCAGTTTATTCGTTTTAATAAAGTACATTTTGAGTTTACTTTGTTATGACTTTATCGTAGTAGGTAATTAAGCCAGTTGAAAGGCTGATTATTATCGTCTATGTTGAATAATAAGCAGTTTTGTTCAAGCCTACTTAACAAAAAATTAATGGCTAAGAATTAATATTTGAAAAAGAAAATTATAAATTACTAAGAAACTATAACAGATATAGGTATAGAAAGCATTAATACGATCTTAAAGACCGTTAAAATTAGAATATAAATAAGGTAATAAATACAGGGTATCCCATTTAAAATAAGAAAATTACTTGTCTTTAAAGACAGCAAAAATTAAAAGTTTTTGTTCACCCTGTATATTTTCATTTCTTTTTATTTTATTATCAAGTCTTTAGCTTTGGTCAAAAAAGTAAATACAGTTTAAAATATCTAGCTTAAATATGCATGACAGGCATGTCTCTTAAATGTTGGTTTACATTTTGAAGAATAGTTAATTATCTCGTAAACAAGTTGAGTTAGGCATAAGAAACCTAACACCAACTTGTCTTTATTTAGTCTGTACTATCAAAATATGTCATAATAGACAGGGTGTTCCATTTAATTTTTCAAAACTTTTCTTTGAGTCACCCTGTATAATTCAAATAATTTTGAAATGTGGTTCCTTTGAACCTGTATAACGCTTAACAAAAAAAAATGAAAATAGGTTACCACTTTTCGTATACAGGATGAGTTTTTTATCTTAAGACAACGGAATATCTCTAAAACACTGCATCAAATCAAAAAAAGATCTTAATAAGATTTGTTGTAATGTAGGAGGCTCACTGAATGGTGCCGAACTCGATCCCCCATTTCACCTCTCCAGAGTGGGAGGGGGATAACTTTGAAATCTTAAATGGGCACCCCCATTTTGTATTGCAGATTCGGATTCTACGCCATCAAGTATGTAGTTTTTGTTTGAACCTTTTTTTTCGATTCGTAGCAGATTGTGCTGTAATCGCAAAAAACATGATTTTGTTTTTTTAACATTAAATAACATTTCAAAAAACCATTCAACAACGAAGAGCTTTACTTCATCATACCCTCCACAGCCTCCATTACTGTTCAAATATTCAACACTAACCAATTTGTAGTGGACTAATAATTAATAATCTAAATGGGGATCGGACAATGTGTAAGTATTTACAACTTGTCAAGTACGGTTTTGTATCGTTGAATAGCATTCCAATTGCGAATAAATAAGTGTATCGAAGTGAAGGGGTACAGTTGACACATGACTTTTTGAAATGTTAGTTTATGTTAAAATAAAAAAACACAAAATTATGTTTGCTTGCAAAATGATTTTGTTTTTTTTTTTAATTTTAACATTAAATAACATTTCAAAAAGCCATTCAACAACGAAGAACTTTACTGTTATCATACCAATTTCAGAAATGTGTATCGAAAATGTCCCCTCCACTTCGATACATTTATTTATTCGCAATTGGAAAGATTGCACACAACTGAGAAGTGTTTCCGGCGTAATCCTCGAACAAGCGTTGGTGATCGCTCAATCATGTTTTCCATCGTAGTTGGCACTTCTGTATAAACTTCAGACTTCAATTGGCCCCACAAAAAGAAGTCAGGGGAAGTAAGATGAAATGTTAGTTTATGTTAAAATAAAAAAAAAACACAAAATCATGTTTGCTTGCTTCTCTTTTTTGTGTATTTTTTCTAGACGTTTACAATCATGGTTTTTGCGATTACAGCGCAATCTGTTACGAATCGAAAAAAGTTTCAAATAAAAACTACATACTTGATGGCGTAGAATCGGAATCTGTAATACAAAATGGGGGTTCCCATTTAAGATTTAAAAGTTGTCCCCCTTCCCACTCTGGGGGGGAGTAGGGATCGAGTTCGGCACCATTCAGTGAGCCTCCTACATTATAACAAGTCTTATTAAGATCTTTTTTTGATTTGATGCAGTGTTTTAGAGATATTCCGTTGTCTCAAGATAAAAAACTCAGCCTGTATATCAATTACTTTTGCATGTTAGTTCTCTCTCTCTTTATTTCGTTTATACAAAATAACATTACATGAATTATGTAATATTACGCACTTGATATAGGTTTTAAATCAATATTGACTCTCCTTTTGTATGTAGGAAGGAATGTATAATTTATCTTTATTTTTAATTACAAAGTTTGAGACTTATCCTATGCTGCAATGTAGTCTAAGAGGATGAAATAAAATTATTATTATTAAAAAAAAAATATTTTTTATTTTTGATTATCAGAAGCCTATTCTAAGACCTATTTAAGCTTTTCCAGATGCTGTTTAAGCTGTTCCAGAAGCTTTTTAAACTGTTCCGGGAGCTATTTAAGCTGTTCCAGGAGCTGTTCAAGCTGTTCCAAGAGCTGTTTAACCTATTCCAAGAATTATTTAAGCTGTTTCAGGAGCTATTTAAGCTGTTCCTGAGCTTCGAAGCCGACAGTTTCATCGGCCAAACACCAGACGCGGTCAAGATGTAAGGAAGGAGTGAAGGGTGTAAAGTGTGAAGTGATAACCCCTATGTAAACCTCATGGAATTTTTGCGCCAGAACCGGTCTAGCATATCTACTCGTGTTACTTGAAAGGTTGCTAACTTGAAAGAAAGCTGTACATTCCTGTATAGATTAACAAAGATTGGTACAAAATACATATTTTTCTTTCCTAAAAAAAATAATGAAGATTCTTATTTTATTTCAAACATGTTTAAGGTGGCAATACTTACTGGGTATTACGAACCGCATTTTGCTGTTGATTATGTAACATTATACAATGTTGTTTGAGTACCAATTATCTTCGAAAGATCATACATCAACCGTGATGTACTACAAGAGATATAATCACCTATTACAACTTGTCAGACACCTTTTTTTTTAATATAATAATTTCGGTCACGTTTCTGCATATTAATTCACCATTTCCATTTAAACAGACATGCCAAATATATGTATAAATAAACTCAAGTGCAAATTACAATTGATTTATATGTACAAACAAATATAAGAGACCTTGCAGTTCGAATTTGTTTAATATAGTGATAACAGTGGTATATAGAAAGTCAATTTAAGCAAGTTTTATTTTTTTCGAAATGTATAATTTTTTGGCTGACTTATTTATTGTTTACTGTTGTGGCTTTTGGATCAAAAGGTAAGTTAGAGCTGATGCTTGTGAAAATGGGTTACTATTTTGCTGTTACCATCGTCTGTTGGGTCGTTAAAATCCGACGTTTCCTCGGCATATCAGGATAGCCCTGTTTGATTTGATCACAGTTAAAACCTTTCCGTTTAAAGAACTTACACAAATTTCTTGTTTTAATTAATTAATTTTTGTTTTAATGATATTTTTCACAGAGAAAACTCCGTATAGTAATATTTACATTTCACTGTTGGACGAAAATTGTAGTAAGAATTTTTGCTATTGTGCGAAATTTTTAAACAACGTCCCTGCAGTTTTGTACACCACAGTTACAAAAAAAAAGCAATGAAATTGTTAGAAAATATTGTTATAATTTTACAATATTTTACAACTAGTAAATATAATAAATTGCCATATGATGGAGAGAGAAAAAGTTATAAAGAGAGAATTTTTATGCTGGGAAACTTTATAGTACTCGAACACTAGTAATTAATTAATATAATTGCAATATTCTAATTTCCGCTAATGTTAAGAAGGACGTCGGTTTGCCAAGATCTTGGACATACCTCAAAATTTACGATTTGCTGTTTCTGAAGCAAAAAAACTAATGTTATGACGGTCATCGACATAGCAGTAATAACGGTACCCAACAACTACCATCATCCCTCAGGATTTACGTATTGTCGTTAATGAAATCAACAAACAAACCCTCAAACTAATCAAATCTCGTTTATTTTAGAGATATTGGGAAAATTAAGAAAATAATTGGTATAAAAGCAATCATATTATTTTGTTACTTCTATAGTTCGTCTCAACCTTAAGATGCAGTATACGTCTTATGGGAAATTCTATTCCGATTGCCAAATCGTCGCCATCAGCTGCACATTGCTACTTCCGGTTGCATTTATTTGAGTTATGACAATTAAATACATATATCAGTATATGTTACTATCTTCTCTATGATATATGTTTTATGTGGTCTCACTACAAAAAGGGAGCTATAAAGCAGCAATTGCTTATATGCTGAAGAAAGAAGCTGAATTGAAGCAATTTATAATCTATCTCGCAAACTTTTTTCGGTTTCTTTTTAACGGAATCTGTGGAAAACAGTAAAATATAAAAACCATATACTGTTTTTATTTAAGAATCAGTAAAAAGAGCCGATAACTTTATTTATTATTACTCATTAACGTAATTTACATTTCGAACATTTATTATTTGTATGGGTATGATACAATTATTAAATTCAAAGAAATAGATACAATCCTTTAATTAATTATAGTTTCCACGTTTGTAACAAAAATAGCTGAATCATACAAATGCCCACATAATACAATAATATTTATGAAAGGAATAGTAATTACACACGTCTTATCTAAATTTTTTAGTCGGTCGACGAATCAGTTTGATCTTCGGATGATGAATCTGTTACACGAATAATGATTCTTCAATGTCATCTTGCAAATTATCCACTATCCACATTTCCTTTTCAATATTTTTTACATGTTTTGATGTAGGTTTGCCAATTAGCAACAGTTACAGTGCTATACGCTCTTTGAATTAGTTCCTCCATGTCTTTTACCTTAAATGTGGTATTGTTCATTTTTATGCAGTTTTTTACTTGTGCCCATACCATTTCAATGGGATTTAACTCCCAATGGTAAGGTGGTAATCGCAGAACATGATGACCGTTTTCTTAGCAAGTTCGTCAATCCTGCTTTTATCATACTGCGGTTTAATTTGGACACGCAAACAGCAAGTCCCTTTTTACATATCGTCAGTTGTTGGAATTTGTTTCTCACGGAGCAATACTATATATCAGTTTTTCTCCATGCTGCCGTTGGAATTTTTTCTAATTTTCTGCAGTGATACGAAGCATTGTCAAGAACAATAATTGACATCTGCGGTATGTTTGGAAGTAATTCTCTAATAAACCAATCCTCGTATGTTTCTGAGTCCATCTCATGAGAACATCAGCAGTGTTTTTCTTGCAGAGAAATGTATATTCAGCACCAGGAACAAATGCATTATCATCACCAGCATGAACTAATGCAAAACGAGGTCCGAGCCCAGTGGGTGATTTCAAGCCCGTACTTAATCCTTGTATAAAAGCTTGCCGACTATTTTGAATAGTGGTGTCTGTCCAAGTTTTATTTACTGCATGCCCTGTATTTACCCATGATTCATCGGTATTATATTATGGTTGACCTAAATAATATAAAGTTATATGCATGTTCAAATAGCAAAAACTACACTGTACCTTCTTCCTCTAAATTTCTTGATCTCTCGTTAGATTTATGTCTCCACCGAATAATGTCATTTCGTTCGATGAATATACTTTTTCGTCTACTTTTTTAAATTCAAAACCCATATCATGTAATAACCTATGTAAGGTTGTTCGACTGAAGTTAGAAGATCATCATCAGCATTGACAGCAGCAAGAATTGCATTTAATGTTAAGTGCATATTTTGTATAAAAAATCCATGCACTTTACGTCGTATAGATGCTTGCGTGTTCTCGTCATATGTTGTAATCGGTCGGTTACTTTATGCCTTTTCCTTTTTTTGGGTATTTTTGGAGTTGATAACGAACCAGTGTGTTGCTCCTTCTTTATACTATATATTGTACGTTCTGAACCAACCCAAAGCTTTGCTTGCTTCTTGAACAGCAGCACTCACATTCATAGATTTATTAAAAAAATTAAAAACATTTGCAATCATACACTTCTCCTTCAGGCTAAATTGTTCTCCTTACACCGTTTTCTCCCTACACCTTCCATTAATGCAGTGAAAACTGTAATTAAATGTATAGGTTATATAATTTATAAAAATCACGAAAAATACCCATATTACCTTTGGCGCGCTTGAAAAGGAGAGAGCGTTCTGAAAAAGAACGATTTGTGCTATAATATAACTAATTAACGTGGAACTTAACTGTTTTAAAACTACGATGATGACGATTGACAACAGTTGATTGCTAATAGACAGATGACAGATAGGTATTGGTGCCGACACCGACATATGTAAAATAAGTGCAACATATAAATCGCGAAGTGAAGATAGCGTTAGTGACAGCAACTAGGGATAGTAAGAGATGCACAGTGGCTATTATATCCCATACTGCATCTTAAGGTTGAAACGAACTTTAGTTTATTAATTTAACAAACCCACTAATTTCATTTAAACAATAAGTGCTCTTCAATTAATAAAGTGAATATTATTAAGAAATAAGGATTAGGCTAATCACAATTGTAGTTAATTTAATGTAATTATTATGTTCAAATTACTTTTTTTCCAAACCTAGCCCACACTTTTGTAAACAGGTTTTGTGATCTAAGCATTGTTATTATTATGGCGAAGTTTTCTTCCCATATAGTTACATTCAATAGGTATATGTGATACAGCCATTGTTGTAAGGGTGGCGCTCTTTCTATTTCACTCAAACACTGCTATAAAAAGTTGATTTGGTGCATTTATCGGAAAAAAAAAACATTGTATACCGGCGAAGGAGAATTCGCAAACGTCACATATAGAACAAAATAAATTAATGAGATCAAAACGTCTCAGATCAAGGACCCTTTATTCCTTATCCAACAGTCACTATTACATTTGCGGTAAACAATATGCAAGACGAGGCGGTTTAGTTGATTCAACTAAGTTGCCTGGTTTAGACCTTTTTCAGACGAAGCGATTAGTTGATTCCGCTAGTTGAACGGGTAGTTGTCAAAGAGCATACTGATATGAACCCTTTCATACGAAGTAAACTTGTCCTCTTACACGGCTTCAATAGGTCTTCAGTGACAATCAACTAGTTGACAGTAAACCAGGCAACTTAGTTGAATCAACTAAACCGCCTCATCTGAAACAGGCCTTACTCTCAACTAGCTGGTAAAAGGCAACCAACTTTGTTTTTTGTGGATTAGCCGAGAGTCTGGTGAAAGGCACCAATCCTCCACCATTCGCAGTGCATTACGCATGATGCCCCGCCTACAGTGTCAATATCATCAGTGTACACCTGCGTCCATGTTCCTTTGTCGTTTAATGCCCTGATGAGATCATCCACGACCAAGCTCCACAGCAGTGGTGACAGTACCTCCTCCTCCCCCCCTCTTGAGGACACCCTCTGCTGGTCCTCATGGCGATACTTTTGTCTAACATCTGGGTATAGACCACTCTGCCTCTTAGCATGCAGTCAACCCATCTGCTAATCGTGTAGCCAATGTTCCGGTCCATTAGAGATCGGTCGATCGAGGGCGTTGATGTGTTATCAAAGGCGTCCTCTATGTCTGGAAATATTGCAAGGGCAACTTCCTTTTGATGTAGGCTCCTTTCGAGTCCTCCAACCAAACTATGCAAAGCAGCCTCTCCTGATTTGTCCCTCTGGTATACCCATTGCAGAGGATACAGAGAATATCTAGCAAGTGCTCCTTCTGTAATGTTAAGGAAAGGAGGTAGTAAAGTATGCATCGATCATTGATCGAGTACACATCATATCCTAGGGCATCCCCAGCATGCCGTCGGAAGTAACCGATTCCAGCAGCTTATTGGTCACACAGCCATGAGTATGTGGTAGTTGATTCGCTATTTGCGATATGCAGTTAATGTGGCCTCCTTTTCTGAAAACAATGTGTAAGGGTGGTAGGTCCAGAAGAGCTTCTAGTGCCAATGACGGGGAAGAAGACATTGCTCCCGTGATTACCACACTTACAATCGTTTGTACGGATGTAAGTTTTGCCGTGGCTCTGGCTTGCGCCCTTTGCTATCAAGCTATTGTTCCATAGGTTATGGTTGGACGTACTTCCATCACATAGAGTAATACGCTTTATATCCTAATTGAATTCTATTACCAATTTTCCAACTCCTTTCGTTTCTATTATGTATAATAATTCCTAGATATTTAAAAGATTTAACTTATATTGTCCCGCCTGTAAGTCATTGTCTTTTAGTCTTTCCTTCCTTGCTACTTCCATATATTTTGTCTTTTCCTAGTTAATCTCCAAACCTATTTTCCTGCTTCATTACTTAAGTCTAATAGTGCTATTTCTAATGTCCTTCTATCCCTTGCCAAAATTGCCATCTGCAAAGGCTACTACTTGTACAGATCTATTTATTATTACCCCTCCTAGACAACACGCTCGTATAGTTCCTTCAATAGCCATATTAAACAAAACTGTGGTTAAATCATCACCCTGCCTCACTCCTCGATAAATATTTATTGCTCTGGATATTCCTTCATAGGTTTGGACTGTCGCCATAGAGCCTTCCATTGTTGCTTTGATCAGCCTTAGGATTTTTCCTGGTATTGCCAATTTCTTTGCATCTTTTAGGATAACGCTTCTTTTTAAGCTATCGAAGGCTTTTTTAAAATCTACAAAAATTATATGTAACACAATATTCTGTTCATAACTCTTCTCTATAATTTGATTAAGTACATATATTACGTTCACGGTTGATTTCCCCTTCCTAAATCCGTTCTGATATTCGCCAATTGCTCTTTCGGTATATACATTTAGCCGCTTTAACAACAATGTTGTAAATAGTTTATATGTTGTGTTCAGTAATGTTATTTGCCTATAGTTCTCGCACTTTGTAAGATCTCCTTTCTTTGGAATTGGTACTAAAGCAGTGTTATCTACCTTAATTCTATTAAGTTTATCTAAAATTTTAAATTAGTTATTTAAATAATAACAGCAAATACATATATCAAATTGAAATAAGTGTCTCCAATTGACCTTAAATTATAATGCAAGGACAACAAAGGAGTATCTAATTCTAATTCGTGAATGGACGACCGTATATCTGCAAAATTACAACGGACCTTTACGGAGTCTCTCTAGCAGGGAAAATTGTTTTACTCCTACATAGCTTGCATAAGGTTTTTAAGGCATTTGCTTACAGGGGTCTCGTTTTGGATGATCGTTGCTGTATATGTATCTACACAATTGTATAATTTCATCACACAGTCACAATTGTTTATACTTTTCTATTTGTGTTTAAAGTTTATACGTCACATTTTTTTGGCCTATTTCCAGTTGAAGATGAACCAACATCCATCGAGAGGCGGCGATTTGGCTAGCATCGAGGATTATCCATTTTACGCATACTTAGCATACCAATCAGATAATTCCATACTTTGCGGTGGCAGCATTATCCAACGTGATCTAATACTAACAGCTGCCCATTGTCTAGTTGAAGACGATTTCGTCGTGTATGCTGGCATCAACAGCAAAGATGATCTGAAGTACGCCACACCATATAAGATTAAAGGCAAAATCCCTATCCGGGCTTTGATACCGGAAAATCTTGGTTCGATATTGCCCTTCTACAATTAGGAAAAGAACTACCTTTAGGACCTTCAATAGGAATTATACCGTTAGCTTCGGCGCGATCGCCAGTAGGTGAAACGGCTTCAGTAGTTGGTTTTGGTAAAATCGGCTGCACGAAGACATCTTGGGACATCGAATGTACCGATTCAGACCATTTGAGAGTGGCCGAGGTGAAGATCTTCAAGTTGGGATATCGGGGTACGATCAAATGCTTCGAATTGACTAATAGTATTTGCCATGTGAGTTCAAACCAACTAATGCTCAAAGAATTTAGGCAGAAATTGTTTTATGTTTACAGGGAGATTCAGGCGGCCCTATGATTTACGATGGGGAATTAATAGGAGTCAGCGCTACAGTAGATGACGTCAGTTGTGTTGGAGGCAGTGAATTTGCTCCTGTATTCTTGAACGCTCACTGGATCAGGAAATATATGAAGCGTAGTTGAAGGAATGCGTGATATATTTTTTATACTTATATTTAGTTGCAATATAACATAAATTTAAATGCAATGCTGGCAATGTAATATTGGATAACAATTTCGTTGTTGTATTTCGTGACTTGAAAGCGATTGTTAACACGATTAGCTGCTATTGTTAACATGATTTTGGCACTAGATTGGCATGGGTATAATTTGAATATATTCACTTGATAATTCTATGTGCGCTTCTACAGCACCTGAAGGTCACTTCAAACCTTAATGTAGATTTGTGCAGATATTTAGTATTAATTCCATTGAAAAGCAATGGCCTGAACTAATCGCTAAATTACATTTATACAAACCTGATTGTTTTTTTTTAAATAAATAAAGCCATATTAATAAATCAATAATCAAGGAAGTAGTGAATTTTCTGGTTTTATTTAATTAAAACACAATTAATTCATTCACGTTTCGACATTTATATGTCTTTTTTGAGATGTTTTAAAACGTGATAATATTTAATTTTTTTTTACATACAATTGACTTTTCATTTAACATTATTTTTAACAACAAAGTAATGTTTTGTCATTATTGAGATGACATGATATGAAGACAAACATATCTAAAGAAAATCTAAACTATCAGTTTTATATTTTATATGTTAGGACATTTTTATTTTTGTTGTTTATTAATGTAAACGTTGTTTCCAAACGTCGGACGGTGTTACGACCCAGGTAGCACCAAATATTAATAAAATAATTTTTTGACAATACATATTTTATATAGGAAGTGACAGATTTTTTTTTATTTCATAAATATTGCCAACTAATATTTCTCGCATATTATCAAATACATATGTAGTATATATTTATTTCTTATATAGGTATAATATTTTTTCAAACATATATTTCATATAGGAAGTGACAGATTTTTTTTTATTTCGTAAATATTGTAATTAATATACAGGATATTTCACGTAACTGCTTCATTAAAAGTTTATGATATTCTATTATTTACTTATATTTGAGACTTTGGCACCAGTATCTGTTCGATTGGAAATATAATAGCAAAATACCTTAACCAAAATATCAACTTCCGGTTGACCGGAAATGGATGTCAACTTTCTTATTTTAAATAGAATGATCTAATTTTTTATTCATTTTTGGATTCTACAACTATAAATACGTCAGTTTTCATTAGCTATTCCTATAGCTACATGTTGCCGTTTTCGAGTTATTTAAGTTTTTCTTTTTTTTAGTCATAATCATTGCATCATTGAGAAATTAATATCTCGGTTAATACTGCAAGTAGAGACTCAAATTAGTTATGAATCTAGATATAACTCTAAAGAAACGGTAAGCACACTTTACATTCTAACATACAGGGTGTTCAAAACTGAGGAACAAAGTGGCATATTTTCAAATGCAGAAAACTCATTTTTTTTAAATAGAACACCCTGTATTTTAATTCGGAATTGGGAAGTAAATATCATCCCCTATTACTTTATATGAGCATTCCCTATACCTATCTTTAAATAGATTTTGAGATATGAGCGACTTTTTGTTAAACAGACTACAGTAGCCTATCTTTAAATGTTTGTAGCTGGCTCTGAAATGGATTCACTGCAAATTCGTGTATTATTTTTGAATAACATACAAGAATGTTGTTCGAATAGTCATTTCTATTAATATCGCGTTGTACGAAAGTGTAATTACAATGATATACATAAACACTTTTGGTTAGTCACTGAATTTGACATTAATCCCATTCAGAGCCAGCTACAAACACGCAAAGATAGGGCTACTTAGTTTGTTTAACAAAAAGTCGTTCATATCTCAAAATCTATTAAAGACAGGTATAGGGAATGCTGATATAAAGCGATTGGGGATGATATTTACTTCTTAATTCCGAATTAACAATACAGGGTGTTCTATTTAAAAAAAGAATACTTAGTCTGTTTAAAAAAAGTCGCTCATATCTCAAAATCTATTAAAGATAGGTATAGAGAATGCTCATATAAAGCGATAGGGGATGATATTTACTTCCTAATTCCGAATTTAAATACAGGGTGTTCTATTTTAAAAAAATATGAGTTTTCTGCATTTAAAATATCCCACTTTGTTCCTCAGTTTTGAACACCCTGTATGTTAGAATGTAAAGTGTGCTTACCGTTTCTTAGAGTTATATCTAGATTCATAACATAGCAAAATTGGAGTTCTCTACTTGCAGTATTAACCGAGATATTAATTTCCAATGATGCAATGATTATGACTAAAAAAAAAGAAAAACTTAAATAACTCGAAAACGGCTACATATAGCTATGGAAATAGCTAATTAAAACTGGCGTATTTATAGTTGTAAAATCCAAAAATGAATAAAAAATTATATCATTCTATTTAAAATAAGAAAGTTGACATCCATTTCCGGTCAACCGGAGTGATATTTTGGTTAAGGTATTTTTAACATTTATAGTTCCAATCGAACAGATACTGGTGCCAGAATCTCAATATATAAGTAAATAATAGAACATCATAAACTTTTAATGAACCAGTTACGTGGAATACCCTGTATAGAGCATATTGAGAAATACTGGTTTTCTTATGTTGCTTTAATATTGCTAACCCATATACATGTGGATGGTCTCGTGAAAGTATCTGGCTATATGATTTTCCATTTGCAACAATAATTATAAAGCATTGATTTAAATATCAGAACTCAAATCTGATCCTCAAATCGAATAGGAAACAATTTGGAATCGAGTGTGATTTCAGTTAGGATATTGACGCAATAAACACTTTCTAATTATTGCTGTAAAACTTAGAAAAATTACATAGGAGATTTTGTCACAACACCATTCATATGTACAGTAGAACCTCCACTATCCAGACTAATTGAAGATTAACATGGTCTGGATAACGAAAAATCCTGACAAACGAAAAGAGATAAAATATTACATATGAACTTTTTTTGTCAATATAATTCCGGTAATGAGAGGTTCCACTGCAAAATAAAAAGTAGGGATTAGCAATATTTAAGCAACACAAGATAACCAGTAATTCTCAACATACCCTACATATTAACAACATACATATCAAAAAAAAGGGTTAATGCTGGACGGCATATTTCTAGAAGATAAATAAGTGTGCTAATTTTTTTTATTTCAAAGATTAAATAATTTAAATGCACATTACTTAGATATACAAGATTTTGATTGCGCTAGGTACACTGATACTGTATTTTTAATGATTCATCTTGGTACCCTCGTATGTCGATCTCATCCTTGTAGCAACTGGAATAAATTTTATATAACAATTGGACATTGTTTATCAGCAAATATTCCATACCAACAACCGCCTCAAGATATCTGCAACACATCAACTTTTGTATAAAAGCATCTTACTACTCATATACTGTACAACTTACCACTAGAACTGGGGTGCTGGTAAAACTTAGACCGCTGATAGCTAAAATCGAAATATTCACGTCATATATATTTTTGGCAATACCTTAATGGAAGTTTTTATGCAACTGCACTATTTTATAATTACGACACTTACCAGTTGCCGATTATAACCAGTGCAAATGTTTATTCACAACGACTTCTTTTCTTGTAACCCACAATCATGGAACACAAAACAGTGCAAACTACACAAACCTTTTGAATTTCAACATTCCTTTGTTTTATTTTTCACGCTTCTCATCGTATATAATGCACTAACTCACGTGACTCAAAACAGCATGTAGAATTGGACAACCGCAGATGAAAAATTTGTAAAGCCTAAAGCCATTAGTTTAATAATTCAAATTCAAATTAAAATAATAAGAGAAAGATATTAATTTTTGTTAAAATAGAGTATATTTTGTACAGGCGTTCTTCTATTTAAAAATATATTATTAATTCTTCGAATATTACGAATACGAATACATAATATGTTTTAATACATTAATTATGCATTTTATTTTGTTAATTCATGATAAAATAATTAACTTTTATTTTTACAACCACATTTCGATTATGTTTAAGATATTCGATTAAAATGTTGTTTTTAGAAGTCATGAATTTACATTTTCAATAAATAGCCGAAATTATGACCAACCTAATCTGTGCTTTGTTTTTACATGAATATTCTAAAGTGTAACAAAACACAACTTTTGTGGGTTAAGTAAAACCTGATAATATTTCTCAAGTATGTAGTAGTTGTTAAATATTAAATTCATGATGTATAAATATAGTGCTATACCAACATGGGACTATTTTCCCATATTATTTGAAAACTTAATATGTGCTTAATATGTATAAAATATACATTTAACAAATATAGGTGTTAGACTCATAAAATAATATTAAATAAATATTTTCGTAAAACCAAAATAAGATATTGGAAAACGATTATAAAATAAATATTCAAAAAATATTTTGCAATCAATATTATATGTTGAATGTTAATTTTGGATTTGGAGTGTGTGATATAAATATTGTTTCTATGTATAATAAATATGACTTTTAAATATATATGCACAGTTACAAACAAATATTATATAAATGTGTTGTTTATGTTGGAAATATTTCTCATACATATAATATTTGTAAAATATAAAATAGATATTTTATAAATATTGTGTGCTACCTGGGGAATAGTCGCACTAGCAATTTATATTTTGATATAATTTACTGCAAATAAATCGCCTGTTAATTTCTGCTGAATTGCCACCGTCAAATTGTTTTACAATAAATAGTTTTCCTCGGACGTATGATATTCCCTTTTTTATAAAATTAATGACCGCAATCAAAACTTACTAACCGTTATAAAATTTGAGGACCGTGCTATAATACCCAGCAACGCATTGCCAAGAAATGAACGAAATCATAGGTAAGGAAGATTGATATAAATGGGTCGCTATTAAGAAATTCGTGGTGCAGCGCGGTTACTTAAGAATTGTTTAAATTTAGGTACTTCAGAGTATTAAAGGAAGGTTGTGTTACCATTTTTGCGTAATATTCAACATATGAAAATTGCGCAAAAATGGTAACAACCTTTCTTTAATACATTTTATTGTTATAGATTATGTTACCACCTTGTGTTATGGTTATACAGAAATACTATGAGATTCAAAAAGATTGTCAATTTCCGCTCCTATAGATAGTAGCAGGGTGTAGGTATATGCCGCGTGTTTGTAATGAAGGTTTGAACTAAGTCAGGGTTGGAACACAAGAAAGTAAACGGATCTGTCATAAATAAGGAAAACGTAACCTATATTTGAACTCGTATTATATAAACGACTATGCATTGGTGTCTCTGCTTGTAAAAATGAAATGTAATTAATTTAACTTTACTAAATTATGATTTTACAATTCAGTACTAATGGTGTTTAACTAAATTTATTTATTACTTTAAATTATAACATACAATTAGTATAATTATTAAGTGACAAAACTTAAAATTTTTTTAAAGAGCGTGTTCAAAATGTCCACTATGAGCATTAATGCAAGCGTCAACTCTTCGTTTCATGCTTTCGAAGACATTGATTAGTTGTTGTGCAGTCTGTACTGCACTGATAATGGCATCTCTCAGTTCTTCTATGGTGTGCATGCGGTTTCTATAGATCTTATTTTTTAGATAGCCAAACATGAAGTAATCTAATGGGGTTAGATCAGGCGATCTTTGTGGCCATCTTTGTGCTGCAATGACTCTGTCAGCAAAAAAACTGTTGGAGATATTGGCAGGTTTGTCGAGCAGTATGTGCTGGAGCATTATCGTGCTGAAAATAACCTGCTTCAAGCTCATTTTCTTGTAACTCTGCAATAAACAATTCCATCATCTGTTGGTAACGTTGGGCTGTTACAGTTTCCTCGAAGAAAATTGGCCGTATTATTCGTTGCCTGGACATAGCTAACCAAACTCCAACTTTTACGGGATGCAATTGCGTTTCTCGAAATTCGTGTGGATTTTCTGCAAACCAGATACTATCGTTTTGTGAATTGATATAGCCGGTTAGATGAAACCAGGCTTCAGCCGAGAAAAATGATTTGTTTAGCAAGTCATCGGCCCTTAAATTGTTATTAAACCAATGACAATATTCCGATCGCCTATCGTGATGAATAGTAATAATTCCTGTACCGTAGAAACTTTATAGGGATGAAAATGTAACTTTCTTTTGACAAGCTCGTTGCGCTGAAGTGTATGATAAGCCTGTAAAACTATAAAATGTAATAAACTATTTCACTTAATGTTAATATTGATTTTTTACCTGTTTGTTGAGCTAATTGACGCAATGGTTTAGTGGGACATTGATCTAGACGAGTTCATACATCCTCAATTTTGTTTTCTGTAAGAACTGTCTGACGACCAGATGACTTGCGTTTACGAACATTTCCTATTTCTCGAAAGCGATGCACAAGTCTATAAATCCGTCTACTTAAAATCAAATCATCGAATTCTTCATCTGGAAACTGTACACGGAATTCTTGAATATATAGATCTACAGAGTATATCCACGCCCCTTCATCATTCCGCTGTCCATTTCGGAAATAACCTTCGAAAATGAGTGTTTCATGCTCTGATGGGGGTAGGGCATTGCATACTTTAACAGATAAACGTGATATAGATTAGGTGCGATGTTGTGAAATAATTTGCTGTCTTACCACAGGTAAATTCGCTTATTTTCTTACAGCATTCAAAAATACTATTGTTGGTGATATTAGATGTAAATATAAACGGTTTGAAAAAAAAATATAAGATAAATAATCGAAAGATACTACAACACGAACGCCAATGTCGCTAAATGTCAAGAAAATTCATTTAATATATGAAATTTGTATGTAGCTAACTTCGCTCATTAAATTGGTAATAAGTATAGATAAATGTTTCCGGAAAACAGTTTTTTTATTACGACAATCATTTTAAATCTCATAGTATAAATACTTTTGGGCGATAAATATATATTCAAATGATTTTTTTTGTTTTACCGGAGATACCATAAACTTCAAGGATTGAGGTACAGATGGTTAAGATCGATATTTTGTGAATTCATATAATGAGAAGATTCATTATTTTATGTCTCATTAGTTATGAAATTTTTCGAATAGAAATGTTGTACGAAAGCGTTAAAAGAATACCTACTTGGAATATTTTAGATTCTGATTTTTTTTCCCGTAAATTGAATGCTTCCGTTCGAAACAGACGTATCCAATTATAAATTCGAACAGGATTTTTTTTTAGTGTGTATGTACGAGTTATAAAGAATTCCCTCAGAATGAAATATCCCGTATGTAAGAAAATAATTTATTTAACTAACATAACAATAAACAGGTATAATGAAATAAATATGCGGTGTATTTAAAAGTAATGCCAACGTTAGAAATTCTCCATATTGCTTTTAATCCATCGATAATATCGTGCCACCACTGTGTGAGTGTCGTACCCAGTGCAATCAGCATTTTCTCCTGAACTAACAATACCAACAACTTTATTGTTGTACACAACTGGACTGCCAGAATCACCCTGAAAGAGAAACCAATTTTTCCTATTAAGAAAAGAAATAAGTTACAATAACTCCGATATGCTACTCACATAACAAGTATTTTGATTTTCTCCTCTCGTGTACAATATGCCATTTCGATTGCGAATAACGCGTAAGACAGCAGACTTAAGAATGATGGATGTGTGCCCTTTAACAAAAATGCTGCCCGTATTTCGAATTCCAAACTATCTCATCGCACTTGTCATACCCAAAACCGGCTACAGTAACTTTGCTACCTATACGCGGACTGTAGAAGCGATCTTTATGAGTCGTACGGTATCGGATAATTTTATATGCTGTTTTAGTATGACAAGTCCTATATCCAAGCTCGTTTCCCCACGGTATTCTGGATATAGGATCATATCTTTGATATCGTATGGATTCTCCAGTGAGAAGTCGTTGTTATTGCCGACGTTTACGTAAACTAGGAAGTCAGGAGCGTCCAGACAGTGGGCAGCCGTCAATATCATATTGGTTTTGATGATGGCGCCGCCGCATTTTATTCTTCCCGAATAATATATAACCAAGTGAGCTAAATATGGATGGCTACTTATTGTAGTGGGAGTTCCGTCGATGATTTTTTCAAATTTCTGGACACCTAAAAATCGAAATGGAAAGGTGAATAAATTATTGTTTGTTAAATTAGACTGCGTTTTTTTATCTTGAGACAACGGAATATCTCTAAAACACTGCATCAAACCAAAAAAGATCCTAATAAGATTTGTCATAATGTAAGAGGCTATCTAATCTAATCTAATCACCCTACTCCCTCCCCCCCCCCCAAAATGGGAGGGGGACAACATTGAAATCTTAAATGGAAACCCCCATTTTGTATTGCAGATTAGGATTCTACGCCATCAAGTATGTAGTTTTTGTTTGAAACTTCTTTTTCGATTCGTAACAGATTGCGCTGTAATCGCAAAAAACATGATTTTGTGTTTTTTTATTTTAACATTAAATAACATTTCAAAAAGCCATTCAACAACGAAGAAATTTACTTTATCATACCCGTTTCAGCAAAATGTGTTCGAAAATGTGCCGTTCCACTTCGATACATTTATTTATTCGCAATCGGAATGATTGCACACAACTGAGAAGTAATCCTTGAACAAGCGTTGGTGATTCGCTCAATCATGTTTTCCCTCGTGGTTGCACTTCTGTATAAATTTCAGACTCTAAGTGGCCCCACAAAATGAAGTCAGGGGAAGTAAGATCTGGCGATCTTGCAGGCCAAGACACTGGACCACCTTTTCCGATCCATCGACGATTGTAGGCTCGATCTAATACTTCTCGTGCTATTCTTGAATAATGTGATGGACAACCGTCATGTTGGAACCACATTATTTGTCGTATGTTCCAGGGAAGCTCTTCAAGTAACACTGGAAGTTCGTTCTGCAAGATGTTTCGAGTATTTTCATCATTTAAGTTTTCATCGATGAAATATGAACCAATAAGCTTATTGCCAATTATTCCACACTAAACAGTTACGTTCCAAAGATGTTCATGTTCAACTTGGCGCAACCAATGGGGATTTTCGATACTCCAGTAATGCATGTTGTGCCGATTTACCGTACCGTGATTTGTGAATGTCGCCTCGTCAGAAAATAATACTCGAGCAAAAAAATTGGCATTATCTTGTATCCGTTGAAACGCCCATTGACAAAAACGCACTCGATTTGAAAATCATCGCCATGAAGTTCTTGATGCATGGGAACTCTAAATGGATGATATTTCCTAAGCTTCAATATTTGGCAGATAGTGGACTGCGAAATTCCTGATCCGCGAGATATTTCTCGAGTACTAATGTGCGGATTATTCACATTAATTAAGCTTATTAATACCGCGATTTCATTATTTTCTCCAGCAATTGTTTTTCGGCGATTACGTTTTCTTGGCTGTACAGTTCCTCGCTAGAGAACTGTTGAACGACTCGGTAAAAAGAAGCGCGCGATCGCACCTTGTCGGGAAAACGTTGTGAATAAAGATTAACAGCATCATCGATATTCTTCCACTTTCTCCATAGATATATATTATTAATAATTAATAATCTAAATGGGGATCGGACAATGTGTAAGTATTCACAGCTTGTCAAGTACTGAATAAAGTACGGTTTTGTATCGTTGAATAGCATTCCAATTGCGAATAAATAAATGTATCCAGGTGAAGGGGCACAGTTTCGAACACATGGCTTTTTAAAATGTTAGTTTATGTTAAAATAAAAAAACACAAAATCATGTTTGCTTGCTTCTCTTTTTTATGTATTTTTTCTAGACGTTCACAATCATGTTTTTTGCGATCACAGCGCAATCTGTTACGAATCGAAAAGAAAAGTTTCAAACAAAACTACATACTTGATGGTGTAGAATCCGAATCTGCAATACAAAATGGGGATTCCCATTTAAGATTTCAAAGTTGTCCCCCCTCCCACTCTGGAGGGGTAAGCTGCGGGATCGAGTTCGGCACCATTCAGTGAGCCTTCTACATTATAACAAATCTTATTAAGATCTTTTTTTGATTTGATGCAGTGTTTTGGAGATATTCCGTTGTCTCAAAATAAAAAGCTCGCCCAGTATATCTAACTAAAATATCACATTTGCATTAGAAATAACAGCATTTATCTATTTGTATTATACGAAGGTTATTTATGTGTTTTGGATTTAATGAAGCTTTGTAATCGTGTTGTTTGAAAGTTTAAAAATCTTTTGGATTATGCATATCTGTAGCGCTGTTAGTTATCTGTAAGTCTGTAAGCATATATAATACCTGCTTACAGACTTACAGATAATATTACAGGCGCTTCCACAATAAATCTAAGGAAAAAGGAGTATGAGAAATAAAACAAACTTGTTACTTATTAACTAGGATGTTTAATTTGAAACGTGTTGATTTATTTTTACCAATTCCTCTAATAAGAAAATAAAAACAATAATAATTATTGTAATTAAAGTAGCATTAATTACCTTGAATTAAATATTTAAATGCTGGCTGTACAAGGTGCTATAATATATCATATACTACACGCTCTTTAATACTCTGCCAGTTATTTTCTTTTTAATATTTACCATCACAATACTAGTTAGTTTAAGCCAAACAAATACCAAAGTTTGGGGAACGGAAATATGAAATAACGAAGTAAATGAATTGTAAATAAGCAGATGAATATCAAAGATGTCGTCACTTTGTGTAGTAATTTGCGGTAAACATTTTTATTTTACACATTGTTCTTGCATTTCAATTTGCTGTATGAATGTGTATAATCTCTTTTAATCGCTTCCACTTTTCTACATAAATATTTACTTAATTAAAACAGAAACAAATTCCTGGGATAATTGCATACTGGTTTATTACACATATGTACTCATTGTTTTTATTAAATTAGTAATAATAATAGTAATAATAATAATAAATGGTCTTTATTTCCTCAAACACAACAACGTACTGCTGTGGAATGGCACCGGGTTTCGGAAATTTAAATGTGTATTTTTATTTATTCCAAATCAGCCTTGTCAAAACAATGTTAGAGTTTCCACAATTCTTATAATTGTTTGTATCATTTTTTGAAATGATAAAAGAGTTATTGATTGCTAATAACAAAGAAATGATTGCTAAACAAGACAGGCGTTTAGAGAAACTTGATGCATGGTGGGGGAGAAGAATGGGAAGAAAGTCAATTGGGGTTCAGATACTCGTAATGAGGAGAAAGTTGATAATTGGAGTAAAGAAAGGGAAGATAAAGTTATGAAATGTGATGTTTTGAATAAAGAAGAGGGGAGAGAAAGTTTGTTGATGAATTTTGTAGCAAAGGGAAGAGGATGATAATATTAATAATTTAGGTAGAGAAATGGAAAATGATGATGAAAATGTTGATGATGAAAAAGATGATGAAAAAATGAAATATTGTGATGATAGTTTTAAGTTTGAAATACAAGGTTGCGGAAAAGTTAGAGGTGATGATATACAAGGTAGCGAAAAAGATGTTGGATCCGAAGAGGATGTCGAGGTTGAGGTTTTTGGTGAGTTAGAGGTAGAGGCGGAAGTAATCAACAATTCCCGAGAAGAATTCCCAGAAGTAATCAACAATTCCCAAGAAGAATTACCAGAAGTAATCAACAATTCCCAAGAAGAATTCCCAGAAGTAGTCAACAATTCCCATGAAGAATTCCCAGAAGTTATCAATTCCCAGAAAGAATCCCCAGATGTCGAAAATGAAAGTAAAATCAATTTTGATGAGAAGAATGAAGTTGAAATCAATTCTAATGAGAAGTCTGAAGCTGAAGTCGAGGAAATTTCGATCCAGAATGTATCCTTACAAAATAAGTTGCCCATTATTGTTATTGATGCCGAACACTATCCAAATGAAGTCAAGTCAAACCCTGTCAAATTTAAAAATCCCGTTCCTGAAGCCATGTTGGAGCACAATTTAAAAGAATTTTTCTGTTTTTTGAGTTATCCTTCTGGATTACAAGCGAGAGTACATCCATGGAGTGGAGAAGTTCTTCATGATGCAGACCCACCACTGCACACACCGACTGCCACATCGACTGCCACACCGACTGCCACATCGACTGCCTCACCGACTGCTATGCCGATTGCTGTTCGAAACTGGATCAACCGGATGGTATGTTGGACACTCCCACCACGACCCCGGGTAGTTTTCATCACCCGGAAGTGACGTTTTCACCCCTGTGTGCGGAGATACGGTATTGTTCGTTTGGTGCGGGAAACTTTAGAATATTAATTTTTCGTGTGCGTACAATTTTTAAGGAGAAGCACTCAATTTTAATTTGAAACTTTCGTTTTCTCCTCAACAATTGGGAGATGTGCTGTGGAATGGCACCCCGGGTTTCGGAAATTTAAATGTGTATTTTTATTTATTCCAAATCAGCCTTGTCAAAACAATGTTAGAGTTTCCACAATTCTTATAATTGTTTGTATCATTTTATTTGGTCAGTTGTGTATAGTAAATTTCATTTATTTGTACATTTTGCGTGTACCTGTATTGTATAGTTTATTTGCTAGTTTTTTCTTTGCGTTGCGCTGTGCGTTCATCGCACGAAAATGTAAATTTCATATATATGAGAATGTTACCTAGAGGCCCGAGGAGTTACCAGATAGACGAGCCCGTGTATAGTCTAGTTTAGTTGTCTTGGTTACCGTTTATGGTAATCCTTTTTCAGTTTAAGATGTAGTTCGTTGTTTGTATTTTAAAATCGTCTATCTAGTAATTCATTTGTTAAATTGTGTTTAGGTATTTGTGCACAGTACATGTAAGGCTTTTTAATAATATTCGTTTTAGAAGTAATCGCGTTTAGAGTATAAATTTTCCGTTTTTTTTGTAGTTATAATTTAATTTTATTTTATCACCTCGGGGTAGGTGAAGTGAAGCTGTGAGCTTGTTTTAAATTTCATTTTTGATTTTGCTTGTTTCTCCACGTTGATTGAATTAAATTTGTAGTTTGCTTTGAGTTTTTGAAACCACGTGGATTTTTTGTGGTATGTTGAAATTCCTTCTAGAACGAATTCACCATTTTGTTTGCTGAAGGATTTGCATTGTCCTTTTTAAATGTAAATTCACGAAGGGGTTATTTTAATCCGATACCTTCTGTATCAAGGTTTTTTCCCCTATTGTTGTTAATTAAATGTTTTTTTTTTTTTTTTACAATAAAAGTTAATGATTTTAAATATCATCTTAAATAGTTCTTTTATTTCTGAATCAGCCATTTCAATTTTTGGGGATTATAAAGAAAGAAAATTTTGCAAAAGCCCACTATTAATTTTTAAAAAATTTACTCTGAGATTTAAGAATCTCTGGCGCCCTTTTAAATTCATTTTTGCTGAGCTAGTTAAATTAATTTTGTCATTTTTAATTTCTTTAAACTTATATGCTTGGACATTCAGTTCACAGCAGTACTTACATATATGGAGTATAACTTAACAAGGAAACATGGCGAAATTCAGACGAATCTGTTTTTCAATATAACCCTACATAACCAAAAAAAAACAAAACATATATCAAGCACACGAGACGATGTACAATTTAAATCTAAATAAATACACAATTAGAAATATAAAGAGATATACAGTGAGCGCGCAGCCACCAAACTAACATAGACCAGACTGAAAAGCAAATAGGTGATTAAGTATCGCTTCTTAAACATGTAACCCGAAACACTACCTTAACAAATTGATACGAGTAATTCTTTTTAAAGAATTGGTGTGCATGGGCCGGCGGTGTTAAAGTTCCTTTAAATCTAATTAATGAATAAACCAGGCAAATTCGACACACATGCCAGCGGCGTACGAATGCAATTTTGCATTTAATTTAAATTATAAAAAAAAATTATAAAACATGCACAAACACTTACCGCATTCTGAATCATCAGAGAATTATACACGATACGATTGCATACTACTTTGCAATTCAAAATGTCTTTCATTTGTCCGGCTAACTGCCAATCGAAACCAGAGAACTGATAACGCTCCAAATATTTATGGGCATCAAGATGCCATGTCTAATTATTACTCACGTTAAATTTCCAATCTTCATATAATATAACAAGCATTCCAACTATTTAAAAGGGAATATTTCTTTTAAATATAATTTTTAGGATTTTCCTTTTGTTTATACAGTACCGTCGAATGGGGCAATATGGGGCAATAGGGTACTCTGTATTACAGAATCTGTACTATAGTTTACTGTAAAATTTTTACTGTTTATTTTGAGAAAACCGCCAAGATTCAAAAACGTATTTTTTTCCCATATAACCCTACTGTCCCATATTACCCCATTTGACGGTGTCTGTTATTTATCATTATTGAAGTATTTTTAATCACACCAATACTGTAGGTCTTTCAAATAAATTCAAGATGATATGTTTCAGATGAACCATGCGTCAACAATAAACTTAATCAGAAAACGAGCTAATCATTATAATTTAATAATTTAAAATCTATTAGTTTACAACAACACTTTTCATCACGCCTAGATCGCAACAAACTATTAATTGATACCTTCGTCGTTAGTTCAATGGTTTGCAATTTAGTGTAAGTATTGCACAAGGTGCAAATGTAGTATGTTAATTTATCTGTTGGCAGACTCTATCTCTAAAGTAATAAAAAGTATAAAAAAATTATTTGATATTTTGAATTCTTAAATGTAATAAAAATACTTAATAATTTTCAATACAAGTAAGATTTTTTAAAGAGATTGCGCAACCAATATCAAGTTTGACTACAGAACTTGTACTTGAGGACCTTGAAAAAACTATTATATCTGATTAGATTTAATTTTAATAAATGTGACGCCTAAATTATCATACAGTCAACATTTAATTCCAAAAAAAAAAATGCATCGGGATTACAAATGGTTATGTCCAAATTGAGTTAATGTTAGCCGAAACTAGTAAGCCATAAATCTATACCATTGAGCATCATACCTATTGTTTTCTATCATAAACAAATTAACAAATTCAGAAAACAGACCCAATAAATTCTCATCAATTTATTGGGTCCCGTAAATTCAAACTTAAAACCAATACTCGTCGATTAATAATAATATAATAATAATAATAATTGAGTAGATTATAATATATATTTATCCTGTGTACATTACAAAAATGTGTAGGATAAGTCAAGATAAAAATAAAAATGTTACACCAATTACATTAGGTATGTCTACATATAGTACATAACTCAAAGTACTCCTCGATGGAATATAATACAAGATGACAGTAAAAAGCATTTAATATGCGTTTAAAGAGTTATTAAATTACATTTTGATACTTTCTGAGGCACGGCATTAAAAAGTTTCCAAGCCCAAACATTGGGGAATTTTGGTAATATTCAGAGAATGTTTAGGGATACGGAAATTTTGCTTTGACCTGGTGTTATCTGCGTGAAATTGCTCGTTGCGTTGAAACTTACCTCTATTCGCATAACGTAATTTGAAGGTTCGTATATGTGTATGGCAGGCATAGGTAAGATATTCACCTTTTGAAATAAGGCCTGCAGACTCTGTGCAGTGAACTCCAGCATACATCGTATTATGCGTTTCTGAGCCAAAATACAGTCTGCTAGAGGCGGATGCTCCCCAACGGTGATGCGGTATGACACTCTGGTGTGCACATTTGCATAATAAAATGAAAGCAGAGAACTAAAGTTCAATTATAGTTTTTAAGTTGCGTATCTGGTAACAGTAACTATTCAATCTATTTGCGGTTTTTTCACAATGAAGTTCCAGAGAGTGTTTTCATCCATATATAAACCTAAAAAAATTATTTCTCGGACACGACTTATCTCCTCATTTTAATACGTGAATGTGTAAATAATATTCCTTCTTGTTTTGAATTGTATGAAAATCATATAATTTGTTTTTTCGTTGTTTAAATATACGCTGTTATTAGAAAACCATGTAGCCATATCATGCAACAAAGCCATTTGATCTATTTTGCTGTCTGGTGGTGGTTAGATTTAGATACTACCACGCTAATGTCATCAGCATTACATAGTTATGTTGTAATCGGCTAGAAAATCCGCAATATCATTTATGAGAGGAGAAAGACTAGAGAGCCCACAACACTACCTTGGCTACACCTCTTTCGATTGGCAACACAGGAGCTCTTACTTTATTTACCATACTTACTATTATGCATTGTATTTCACAAATTGAACCCGTCACGCAAATACGATTCGAACCATTGTGCTACCACTCCGCGATTCCGTACTTATTTAATTTAGCGAAAATATTATGATCGACGCAGTCGAAGGCGCGACTTACATCGCAAAATATCCCGACTGTAAGTGCGGCCGATCAGGTTTCTAACTACGTTACTCATATAGTACGAGTACATGCATCGGGTTATGTAGAATGATTTAGTCTGTAGCCATGTTTGCTGGTTTGTTAAAAGGTGTGTGTTTGTTCAAATGTGTCAATAATGTGTCAAGCATAGCATATTCGAACACCTTAGAAAAACTCGGTCGATTGTTAAAGGGCGATAATTAGCTATATTTGACTTTGAGCCTTTTTTGTGCAATGGTATCACACGTGCGATTTTTAGCTTTTCCGGATATTCTCCTACTTCAAAAGATAAATTAATCAAAAGGTAAAGGTTTATCACGGTTTTCGATACTCTTTTATTATTGTGCACGGTACATGTCCGGACCCTGCTGATGATTTATTTTTAATTTTTTAAAAAGACTTTAACTTCGTAGTCGTGCAAAGGTATGGCACACATACTTTGAGGAATGTTAGTGTTATTGGTACCTTATTTGATCGCCGCTGGAATTTTTGACATACATTACGCACCGATTCAATAAAGTAATTATTAAGGCTCGGCATATTTGACTGGATCGTCTATCGATTTCTCGTCATTATTTAAGATTATATTTTTCGTGTTTTTTAATTTTTCCTGACAATTCATTCATAATATTCCGGATTTTTTATCTGATTATTTGATGAATATTTTATGTGTAAACATAATTTCGTTTAACATTTCTTAGCAATTGAAATGTCTCTTTTTGTTGTATATATAGATCGCGTAAAATGGAAAGTCTTTTTGCAAAATTATACAAATCCCTGATAGCTTCGCTAGATTGCTTACCTCAGACTTAACCCACCCGTGCTACCACGAAGAGTACTTTGTTTTAAGAGAAAACAATTTATTAAAGAGTCTCATAAAAGTTACATAAAAACGGTCGAACGCTTGATTTATATTTTCGCAGCTATAAATCTTGTCCAAGATTCACTACTAAACAATTTCGACAAAATGCAATATATTTGCTTCGTAAAATGTCTTGTTTGATACACATACTTCCGGGACACCAGGGTAGGCAAGTTTAAAGCCAACATTCTGTATCAGATATAGGACATCAACACGCATATATCCCCCGTGCCGTTCATTTGAGAAAACATTGTCGATTACCAGTTGCCTTGTACACTGACTCTGTAGATATTGACATAGTCAAGTAATTAAAGTTAACAAAAGATTCGTAAAGAATTAAACAAGAAAAATTTAATTATAGACAAATCTAACAATAAAAGAATACTACACTCGGAACATTTTAGAAATCATTCATATAAAGAAAGACAAAACCAGTAATATAACAACCGTACAGACATAAACTTTTGATCTACTTCTTGTATAATTTTATAAATATTAAACAAAAAGATTTGGTTTTTTATATTTTGTTACAAACAGATATTTGTACTGCTGTATAAGTTGATTTTAAGAATTTAATTCATTGCATTCTTAACGTTTGGCCTGTCCATTTTCACAATTTTAAAACGTTTATTTTAAATTGTTTATATACCTTGCTAAATATCTTATGTTACTAAAATTTAATAATTAAAATAACAATATAATTAAATAATTATATGACAGTATAAATATGAATGCTTATATTAAATTATCCATTATTACATCACCTTCTATAGTTCAATATATCTACGAGAAGATGCTTAAAGTGTTGCAAGTATTCAATATATTTTCTGTAATATTTTTATCAGGTGACATTTTAAAACGTTTCCTAATTATTTTTTATTCATCTAGAGAAAAATCATCGATACAGGAACATTTACTTAATGTTTACAACTTAGTGTCGAAGAAGGGCTTTTTCACGCTCATTATGGCCTGTTAGCTTGAACAATATTTAACTTTTATTTTTATTTATAAACCGAAAAATAAACGATAAATGATATGAAGAATACATTTTTTAAAATATTGTGGACAGGTTGCGTTGACAGTTTAAATAAATAATGACATGATGACGATTTTCGGAATATTTTCTTTTTAAGTGTAAATAATCAATAAACCTTTTGTTTGGCGCGACTGATTAGAATCACTTCTTCTAATGTTGGGACAAGGTATAATACATACATAACTTGGTGCAATAACAAACATGGGTAGAATTATGTTGTTACTACAAAAATAAATATTTAACATAGATTTGGTTGATTTATATTAATATATCATGCAAAAATGTATATATTGTACCAAAATAAATACATTTATAGGTAAAAAAAAAATCAACATGAATTCTTAAACGCAACTTGAAAAAACACTCCTCAAAAGAAAAACACACGCATAAGTTTGAACTGTGCGTACCGAATTAAATATTATTTTATTCTTACAATATTCTTTTTTTTATGTCGGCACTTTTATAAGTACTAGAGCTGAAATGCGCATATCAATAATTCTGAAACCAATCCATGAATGTTCTACTTCACTGAAAGAACTAAAAGAAGCATGTAATATAATAATAATAGTATAATATAATATATCTTTATTGTCCAACAGAGTAACTCCAATAACAGGACAAAAAGTGAGAGATATAGCTTTCAACAAGAGAAAGGGTGCTCAAAAAAAAAAATCTTAACAAGAATAAACCTAAACTAGAATAACCTAAACATAACAAAAATTACGCTAATATATAAAGATACAGAAAGTGATATAAAAGTATATAAAACAAAAGTGTAAAAAAGCAAGTAAGATAAAACAATAACAATAATAAAATCAAATGAAAGAACTACATATTAAACAATTCAGTACACCTGCCCAGCAAATACGGCAAATGTGAAAAGTTTATATCGGCAGTATTATCAACAATGTCGTTATAGTATGAGCATATCCTATGCAGAGGGGATCTGAATAAGATATTTGTATTAGGAGTTGACGTGTAAAAAGTTATGTTAAGACGCATTTGATGAACAGGTATAAAAAAAGAAATTTTATTTAAAAGAGTAGAGCATCAAATACATTATGAAGAAGGGTGAATAAGAATTTAATGTCGTATAGGTTCCGGTGAAGTTCGAGAGTTGAAGGTGAAATAAATTTAGCAAAGTGTTTGATCAAAGCCTTGACGGGGTACACCGCATTAGTTTGAAATAAAATACTTCATGAATTTACGCTGAACTTTTTCAAGCATAATGGAATAAGTGTAATAAGGTGTCCAAATAACGGAAGCGTATTCAAGTTCTGAACGTACATAGGCAAAATAAAGTGGAAGAATCGACTCAAGAGAAGAAAATTGTTTACTAGTTCTGATTATAAAACCCAGAGTTTGAAACGTGGACGAGAGAGTATTGGCAATGTGCTGGTTAAAATTAAGTCTAGAATCAAACGTTACACCTTTAACAGGATTGCAACGTGGGATAATGTCATTATTGAGGTGATAATTATAGGTGATAGTGCTAGATTGTCGAGTGTAGGATAGAACATTGCATTTGGAGATGTTAATAGATACTTTATTTCTAGAACACCATAAATCAAGTAGGTATATGAAGTTTGATGTTGGAGAAATTCGCAATCGTTAGAAGTAGTGAATTTGGAAAACAATTTAAGATCATCAGCATATAATAAACTATCACAATTGAGTTCAGAGCACAGATCATTAATATAGATCAGAAATAGGAGCGGACCTAAGTTACTTCCTTGGGGCACCCCTGATGTTGGGGAAAAAAAGGTGGATTGATGACCTATATATGACACATACTGCTTTCTATTAAGAATATACGTTGAGAATAACGAAGTAAGGTTGGGTGAGAAGCCAACAGAATTAAGTTTAAATAATAATAAAATGTAAGAAACTCAAACACATACACTCCTATACAATAAAAAGTCATGTTGGCACTCTAAGCGCAACTCGAAAAAACCACCCCTCATAAACGGAAAATAATAATAATTTTGAACTCAGCGTGCGGAATTATTGCTTATTATAACTACTTTTATAACTACTAGGGCTGAAACATAATCCAGAAAATTTATCGTCGAATAACTTTTTAACCCTAAAATAACCAGTACAAATTGTTTGCACATTCAAACAGATTTTATTTTTAATTTACCTTTCTACCAAACAGAAAAATCCGAAAAAAATTAGTAAACCTAAACGTATACAGTCTGATATAACAAAAAAACCAAGTTAGCATCTTAAACTAAACTCATAAAAAGAACAAAATAAATATAATATAATATAACTATCCAAAATAGTGATAACTTTAAACTGAGTGAATAGAATTAACCTCTGATTTTTTGTAGAATGCGAATAATCAGTATTTACTTACATATTTTCGAACGTGATAGTTTAAGTAATCCCTGAGCAAAAAAAATATTGAATTTTTCCACCCTTATGCTAATATCTCGAATGGGGTGACACCAAATGAGCTAATTTTTTATATTTACAGTATGTGACAGTAGTTCTCATTCACTTTAATTTCAGCTTTATAGGTTTAGGAGCACTTTTTAATGGCTTATCTTTTAAAGTGACAACTACAGCTATAGACTTCAACCACAATCAAGTTAATGGAGAAAAAATTATTATTTACTAATCAAATAATTATTGCTCAACACTGATACCAGTTAAACCAACAGCATTACCAAAAAGTAACACTTTTTTCTGAGAAAATTGCAATAAAAATACTAAATGCTCAATAAAACCTTTTAAAGTTAATACGCATACAAACAATCAATAATTACTTCAAGCAATACTCTTACCCAAGGATTCCTGGATGGCCAAAACTAGAAGTAATGCTTTTACAAGCACCCACATCTTTAACCGAGGACGACGAATTCACTGCAGAAGGAAATGTACGAATTACAAGCTTTTATAATGAATAATATTTACAACCACAATCACTTACGTATGTACGTATTCAGGAAGTGCACCGCACGCACAAAATAACCTGGAATTTTGAAGAGACGTGCTTCCCGATACCATGTGTTTATGAATAATGCTGTTTATGTCAAAGCTTCCGGAAGATAAATTTTGAGAGATAACCATAGGTGACATACTTACACGGGTTTCAATGATATTTATATCACTGAATTTGAATAAATGCGGAAACTGAGAAAGAACTAGTGCTGCGAATCGAAACCGGTATATTACGTGAAACCGGTTTTCGATGATGAACTCTTGTAAAAGCACTAGGGTCGTTTCTTAGTGAGGTACTCCCATCAGCAATTATCGGATTCCTCAAATCTTCCATATTTTTTACTGGAGTAGTGTAACTGAAGACTTGAGGTGGCAACTACATATATGAAATAATCGATGACGTTTTAGTCTGTGGATTGAGCAGACAATAAGTGAAGCTCACCTAGACCAATTCACGCTGAGAAAAATGTTTACTAACCGTAAGTGAAAATTTAGTATTGGCAACTAAAGAATTCATTTATATATGTGATAAATAATCAGACTACTTGTAGAAAGTAAAGTCAGGTTTCTAACAATGATCGCCAGCACTAAATAACTTTAGTTTTCCTGGTAAATAAAAATATTATTTATTCCAATTGTTTTACATTATTTGGAGTTAATATTGGCTTTGCTGGTATTAGTTACTGCGTGTGTTAATTGCTGCAAATATACTTGCAGTAATGCACTGAGAAAAAAAGGCTAAGTAAAGTGTTTACTTGATAAAAAATTATTTACAATAGATAAAGTTTTACTTGGAACTATTCTCGTTAATTAATATCTGCAACTAAACTCAGTTTCCTGAATTCAAGTTGTTACTGTAAATAGTGCTTTTATTAACAGCTATTACACAGCGTAACTGACTAATTTGTGGTAAGTAAAGTATTACTTATGACCACTGGTACTGTATCTAACTACAGCACATGGTTAGTAGAAGTAACAACAATGCTGATCGCTATTAAACTCATGTATTTTCTTAAATAGGTAACAACTTGTCACAACTATGATTATTTGAGTTTTGCTGCCACCCCGTGATTGTTTTACTATTCCTGATTGGCTAATGCGGCGGAGTAATAAAATAATCCCTCAGACTGCTACGCGCGCAAGCGCGGGCTAGCATCAAGTAAGAGTTACGGACGTGGGAAAAGGTCGCCGAAAAAGAGTGGCCAAGGAGTACGGCCATTGTAGTCCAGTTGGAACGAAAATATATTAAAAATACCGTGTGGGTTAACTCAAGGGCCCATCAGTATAAAGAATCCCAGCGAAAGAAGAAGTACCGAGCCTATAAGCAATCGGATGTTTCAAGATTGTAGTTTTAAACCACGTGGTGAGATATTTCAATTCCCCATCATTGTGATGATATCTGTGCCCGCTGGTGAAGTTAAAGTGTGGATGTCGTCGCAACGTACGCCGACAGAGGAGCAACTCGCCGAGACAACGCCCAGAGCAAAGAACCAACAGAAACCGCAAGTTTACCGCCTAGGTATATTATTTCTTTGTTTATTATTAGTTGTAACTTCAAAGCCATATATATCAAGCCCCATTTACCTTATCTTTTATTATTGCTTTGTTCATTTTTTTCATTATTAAGGAATATATTTCATTATATATTTCATCATTACTTTGTAAATTGTTTAAAAAAAAACTGTTGTTAAAGTGAAACCAATATCTTTCATTCATATCAGGTAGTCACTGTGTTTGTCCTATACACAATAAAACTATTACTAATAATACGATTTTTTATTTAAATTTATATTAAATATTCACTGAACTTCCTCGTTTCCTACACTACCTATAAGTTCAACAAGCAAACCATTACCTTCTATATATTAGGTATTTAGTGAACTACATTAATGATACTGTTTCCTTATCACAAGTAATCCAAATAGCTTGTACAATTGAGGTTAATAATGAAGGAGTGATAGCCATTATAGAATAGTTCACTCATAGCAATGCATCTACTTCACATGAGCAAATCTTTTACTTACCGCAACTGCATATATTCTTTGCTTTACTACTTCAATTTAATTATCATAAGTAACTTCATAAGTTACTAGTATGAAACAGACCGTAAGTAACTTAGATTGCTTGTTGTTAGTATCAGTGTTTAGGATCTCTTTTTTACTAGTGCTAAGTAATCTGTGCTTTTGTTCCCTATTCAGCTGAACTTTTTACTTACGATAATTGTATTTTTACTTATGATTATTAATTTTTTTTCCCAGTGTGTTTTTAAAAAAAAAAAAATATTATAATTTTCAATAAAAGTAATATTTGATAAGTGGTTTAAAATAAAAATATTTGTAGAATCTTTATTTTATTTATCCTATCCAAAATTTACGCATTATTTATTCTAAACTTTTAATCTAGAATGAAAATGTTTGTAAAATTTTATTTGTTACTACTAGATACAGTCCCTTGCAACAACAACCGTCATACTAAAGACCTACTTTTCAATTTTCGCTGTGTTAATTATGCAAAAATTGACAAAATTATTTGAATCTTTGAATCTTTAGAAATACAACTACAATTGTGCCGCTAAAAACGAAAAAAAAGTCAAAACATGTAATTCAATTAAACAATAATCAAAAAAAAATGTGTTTTAATTTTTTTAATATCTTTACAAAATATGTATACAGCCTCAGAATTGAGTTTTAAGCAACTTTTTCAAATAATGTCATCTAATCTCACTTTTTGTAGATTCAGGGCATATTTTTTAAATTTACCGCCATACTAGTGGTTTATGCCGGTCACTGTATATGAACTTTTAAAATGCATCCACAAAAATAAACGGGAATTTCTCTTCAATAATGACGTCCGCATGTATTATACTAGGTTTAATCTAAATTTTCATTAAATTTGACTAAAAACGTTCTAATATTTTGGGTTTAAAAATATTCAACACATTGCCTCAAAGCTTTAAAGAGATTATAAATTGCAATCAATTTAAATACAGTGTTAGACCATTCCTAATATATAGAAAAATGCATATATTCTCTTGACGAGTATTTTAATTCATGCAGCCCTGTAATTTCTATTTTTGTAGTTATTTTGTATATTGACTTTGCTCACACATTTATATGTGAATGGAGCATTATTATTATTATCATAATTATTATTATTATAAAAATAAAAGAATCTGGGGTAGTGCAAAGCCAGATTTAAAGTCACATTTTGCGCACACCAAATTTACTTGGACGCACCACAGTTTAAGTCGACTTTAAAATCACGTATTGGGAAACAATAAGCTACATAATTTATAAAATATTTGTAAACTTCTGCATTTTAAAAATCCCGGTAGCCTGCAAATAATCTCACCTTTTTAAAGAGTTATTTTAACAACTTAACGATTGACGAAGTGTTTGTTTGATGAAAATGAAATTGTTTGTAAAAAATTTCTACCATAGAGACGTATGTGTTCAAAATTAATGGTTTAGAGCTAAAGCCTTGTAATTTCTCATACAATTATTTTTATCGGCATTTCTTTTTATTAGATATATATCTTCTAATTTCTTATCACCATTTATAACTAATATTGCCATATACTTAAACGGATATACCAATCGCTAAAATAGGCTATGTTTCCTGTTCTTAAAAGCCCATTCAACATTATAATTTTAGTTGAATTCCTGCAGTTCAACTTGTTAGTGCTTACTGCTGAAAATGCATCATTTTCTGATTATTTTGGTGTCAGTGGCAGTAGCTTTTGGACGAGTTGGTAAGATGGAAAAATAACTTTTCTTTATACATTCCAGAATTTTTTTTTTTTATCAAAAGCAAATAAATCGAAAAAAAGGCTTCTAATATCAAAATATTTTCATTACAACACAAGTATCGAGAAAATTAGATTAGAGTCGGAGTGGCCATAAGGAGCTATTTCACCGCGGCTTTTTCATATTTATTGTGATCCCCTTTGTCGTAGAAGCCGCTCTCTAACCTGTGTTTTCTTAATTAAATCTGTCATAAACAGAAGAGGAAGATACTTGTTGAAACTCCACATTCGATGAGTGAAATAACAAAACGTTAAAAGTTCCAAATATTCAATAGTACCACTACGATCGTTTCACCACACAGTGACTTCATGAGTCGATGAAATGTAACTGCTACACTATTAAGACATTTCTGTTTATAACATTGAGAGAATAGTAGTGGGGAGTAATGTAAATCTTTTTGGTCATTCAGAGCTAGGCTTAACTTATCATATTTATTGATCTCTAAGTATTCTAACAGGTCTAATTTTTTACTTATACTTTGATAAACCTATCATCTTTGAGAGCGACTCTTTTATGTAAGTATTAGCTGTGGAGATTCTCTGCACCCAGCACGTGAAACGTTGTCCTCGCTTGGCCATTGCAGTAGTACAGCACGTGAACTGGGATTTCTTCCTTCTGTTAGCAGAATCTGTAAAAGGATCTGAATCTTTTACCAGATCCATATTATACATATGCCTATTTAGTCTACAATGACCAATCAACAGACTCACTATCATTTTCCATCATTGCCAGTGGATTTTCAGCAAAGTCACTCCATCCTTTCATTCCTGGACTTTTTAATTTGTAATTTGGTAATGCCGAAGGAAGAGCCAGCTCCAGGGAATGACCTTAACGAACCTTGTCTGGCCAAATCGTGGGGCGCTTCATTCTCTTCACGCCCTCATATGGCTGGAAACCCTAGGCCAATGTTAATATTCTTTGAATGCCCACCTCATTCAGGGCGTCACCATCAGATCCTTGCAAAGCCGCGCTAACATCAAAATCCTAATTTTACTTTGTAAAGCAAACTGAGTAGGTATTATTAAATTTCACCAATTTTAATATAATTTGCTAATTCATTCAGTATACAGTGTGGTCCACAAATGGGAGTTTTCTTTATTAGTTGCACTATTGTAAAATAAGTACTACCAAATGTTGGTGGATACTTGACATCTAGACTGGAAACACTCAGATTATCTTAAAAAAGTCAATTAACTTACAGGACAGACCAAGAAATGTGAAAATCGTTTTAGAGTAAGGTACCTTCATTTCAAAGAAAACGGCAAAATTAGTGGTTTAGAATTAAAAAATGAACCCAAATATAAAGTCACGGCCGCCTAACTTTAAAAAAGGAAAATTTTGTATAGTTAGTAATAATCTTAAATATTTAAAAAAACAAATATTATACACGGGAAAAATAGAAAGTTTACTAAATTTTGTTTTTCTAAAGTAGGCGGCAGGACGGCGAATATGCAAATATCGCAAGCTTTTTACAGTAAGAAATTAACATTTATTTCTATTAATAACTATAATAATTAAGAGAAACTTTTCCCAAGAAAAATTATCGCTTCACGCAGGATTCGAATCTACACACTCTCGTTTCAAGACCTGATATCGACATAGGTCGATTTATCGCTAGAATTTGCATGCTCCTCTCTGGATTTCATTGGTAGAGCGTTCGTCCGGTAAATGAATCCTGCACGGGAAGAAAATTTTTCTTAGGAAAAAACCCTCTTAAGGATTACAGTTATTTAGCAGACATACATTTATTTGTTATATTAAATATTTCTTGTGATTTTAAAAATTTTAAAAATAAGTCTGTTGTTTCTATAAGTATAGGAGCCGTAAAATATACTACAGCAAATTAAATTTCCATTAAATAATACAATCCATATTTTTCAGTGTTTCGTTTACAATTAGATGTTTGAACTAACTATATGACTTTATTCTTGTTACGAAACACTATACAATTCTTCTGATTATAGGTTCTCGGAAAAGTCTATCTAGCCGCATTGCACATTTTCTTAACATTTGGATTTTCTCTGTTTTACTTCACTTTTCCACTTTCTCTAGTATTGGGCTTATGACTTATACTGAAAAAGAATGCAAGCGCTAAAATGATACTCCAGCTCCTTTTTGGCGAGATTATTAGTTGCTTCATTTCCTTCCATTTCTGTGTGCTTCAGAATCCACAGTGTTACCTTTTTCCTTTTTCCTAGCTTGTTTAGTTTTTGTACGCACTTCCAGATCGTCTCACAACCAGAGTTTATTATGCCTATATGGCTACCTGGTTATGACGTTATGATAATGTCTTGATTTCGTTGATTTGTTTCAATATTGAACCGGACGCATCTTTCAATAGCGTGTATTACCGTCTGGAAGATATTCAAGTATTTGCCAAAGTTTTCAAAATATTTGATTTTGAACCCATATGTTCCTATTCCAGTTCCCTCTACTTGACAGCATTTATAGGCATTCAGTCTCAGGAGGATGTTTTCACCTCGCTACCACGTGCTGCTATGCTTTGTTGTAAATTCTTTTAAGAAACTGGATTTTTTTGACATACATCTCAGATCAAGCGTAGTGCTCTTGACTACGCTTTTCACAAAACTTTGGAAAGGAGTCATTTCATTTCCTCCCACTCCCGCGTGCCTCCACTACCCATAGAAGAATTGTTCCTTTTACCTAGCTCGACATACTCCTAAACCATCATAGATTACTCTGCTATTGCAAACCTACCCAAACGTTCTTTCAGCGTGCAACAGGCTAATAGAATCCCTGTTAGTACGCGAATATTGTTTGTACTTAAGTCGATGTATTCTGCAGATTTCTTTCGATTATAGTTTTCCAGAAAAGTTTTAACTTTGCATTAACATTCTTTGGAGGTTCTCCCAGTAGCAATAAATTTCATTTTTAAACCTTAGCAATATTGTACGGGTGCTCATCCTACAAAAGCGTTCGTGCTCTAGTAATGGTATGGGTCGCCTTTTTTTTTCACGAGATTATGTTATTTCATTTCCGACCATTCTTGCGTATCCTATAATCCCCAAAAAGGTTACCTTGTTATTTTTCTTTAGCTCATTTAATTTTTCTAAACACTCTTGGACTATTGCTAATTACATGTGAGTTCAGTGTCTTGATGGCTGCTTGATTATTGATTGATAGTTTCTAACAATATTAAATTAGACTTTCTATAGCGTATGTTTCCATTTGAAAGGGACTCAGGTATTTGTCCCAATAATTGATTCCTATTCTAATTTCCGTTGTCATTTTCAAGATTTTACCTTAATCAGCACACGCTCTTATGCCTAAATTTTGTGGTAAATTCCTTAACAAAGGCGTGCACATTTTTGGCACGTCGTCCTAAGCCATACACCATGTTTAGTCACCTTCAGGTAAATCAAGCTTATTTCTTCATCATTTTGAGTGCAAACCTTTTCGCTCCACGATCCACCAAGAATTTGCCGCTAAAAAGGAATTTCTTTTATTGTTCACCTAATCTATTTTATATCTTTTATTTCCTTTTTCAGTTCAAGATGACTTTACTGCAATCATCAACGGAAACTTGGCCAGCATCGAAGACTATCCTTTCTACGCCTTCCTATCCAGCGACGGAGAACATCTCCACTGCGGCGGAGCTTTCATTCGGCGAAGCCTGGTTCTAACGGCCGCTCACTGCTTGAAACTCAGATTTCATGGTTTACCCCGGAATAGAGACGCTAGAAGATCTAAAATCGGCGACTGCATACGCAGTTAAAGCCATAAAACCCCACCCCGAATTCTTCGAGAAATGGGACTCCGCGTACGATATCGGCTTGGTAAAGTTGAAGAAAAAGATCACGCTGGGCGATAAAGTGGGCCTGATCCCTCCGACAAAGAAAACTCCACCGATTGGCGCGGAAACTACAGTCGTGGGCTTTGGTACCTATGAATGTACGAACTTCTACTGCAGGAGTCCCAGTTCCCATCACTTGAGGTCTGCCGTTATAACCGTCTCTGAAGTGAAGGATGACGGGGTGATTCATACTACTGGCGAAAATCAAAATACCTGCTATGTAAGTTTCGCTTTCAGTAATTTTAATCCCGTTCGGGTTGGTGTTCATCCTTCATCATAGATTTTGCTAAAAAAAAACCAGAATATACAGGCTGTCCCGCCGAATTGAGTCATTAAATTTTTTCGAGCTACTTCCTAATTCCTACTAGGGAATTTGATTTTGAAACTTTTGGTATGCCGACTGTCAATATCAACTTTCTTATTTTAAATGGAATGGTGCAATTTTTCCAGTGTATTGCTCGCATCATTTTTGATAAGTTTGTATAAATATTTCCTATTCCTAAAGCTAATCATTTTTGAGATATTAGCAATTTTGTCAAAATTTTGACGTTTATATTCTTTTCAATAAAATTAAATATCTCATAGGCTATCAGACATTAAGATATTCTATTGATGTGGATGCAACTACACGGTCATAGGTATTGACTGCGACAGCAGTAACTGCAATATCCTATACAGGGTATTCAGAAACACATGTCCAATGTAGATATCTTTACAAAATCTTTTTTTTTTTTTTCAAATGGGACGTAGTATTTTTCAGCGCAGCATTGAGTACAGCGCAAAATTTTACATCGATTAGTATTAAGGTTTGGACTTCCTGTTTCTGATAGTTTTTCAAATATTCACACTTATTTCATAAAACCCGTAAAAATATGCCAAAGTTCCTACCGTTAAGCAAGGTATTCGAAACAGTCTGTATTAGATTTTTCAAAATGATGCATCATCTCTTCTTACATTCATTTATAATACTTCACCCTGTCATTGAATTTTCTTGTAAATTATTTGAAAGTAGAGGACTACAAATAAAGCAAAACAAAAACACTTCTACCAAAACTTTTGTTATACCAAATACAATATAAATATATATACGGACAAAGAATAATTCCGTTGGCGTACTATAGATGTCACAGCTAGGCTGATTTTAGAAAAGTGTACGACCAAACAAATATTAAACATGATCTGACGTGATGCTTCATGCTTTAATGTTGAAGTTATTGAAAATAACTGCGCGAAATTTGAATTTGGTTTACTGGGAGGGGTCTTTACAAAAAAAAATATGCAACATTATTATTATCCGGTTGCACTTTTAAGGTATTTCCCTCAATTTTGTTTTGTTTTTATCAAAGTGTACAAGTACAAGTACGCTAGCATCAGACATAAGCTTTTGTCGCTCTTGAACTTTTTCTGTTTCGTTGTTTGTAGAATCAATATACAAAATATAATTGTTGGGCATTATATTATTGTACGTATCTTATAATGGTTAAAACTGTCAAACTACATATTTGTAACAAAAAAAAATCATAAAAAATAGAAAAAAAGGAGAGAATTAGCAGAATTCAAATTTCCCGCTTTATTTCTAGGAAAGATTTCTTTTTTTTCGTTCGCTGCTTTTAGAAATCTCAGATTGCTTTGGAAATGAGACATAATACTAGAAAATTTTATAGGTATGCAACCAAGTGCAAATACAGACTTTTTATAATAAAACATAAAATTGGAATTTTTATAAATCATGAATAAAAATCATTCATTATAGTGTATCTCTGTTTAGTACGGTAATTAAATAGCGATAAAGTATAATAGATGGATTCATAAAGAACAACTCTCCAAACATACATTCATTCTGTAAAATAACTTGGATAAATATAAACCGCAGAACTAACACCTATCAGACCCCTCAGACCATCCACTTATTTATATGCCAGGGGGTAGAATTCTTATTTGCCGCGATTATTTATAGTTACTGATCAAGATTGTATTGTAATACAAAATCGTTGGTAATTCAAACTGAAATGTTTTAAGTTACCAAAAATTATGGTGGAAAATTTTAATTTTGCCAATAGGAATAGATTTCTGAATTACCCACAGTAATACTCAAGTGCTTCCACATCAAATACGTAGTTCGCACTGCTTATTTTCGTATGTCTCTTGCCCCCGCAAAGAAGCTACAGTGGCGCCGCTCTATAGTACGCCAGCGGAACTATACGTCTTTGACCATATGTATGCTAGTATTATATTTGGTTATACTTTACATGAATAGGGATAAATTTACAATGGCGTTTTCTTAAGTATGATATAATTAAATAACTTTGTTTGGAGATAATTTAAACAGATTTTAAAAACATATGCTGTCATATCAATATGTTGCGCACAATTAAATGAATTTTAGTAATAATACGGAAACTAGTCGCAATAACCACTTCAATTATTATTACAAATGAATGTAAAAAGAGATGACACATCAAACATACTATACACTGGGTTATCCAATTTCCGCCACATTTCAGTTTCTATGCTCCCGTTCTTGCCTCACCCTTAATCTAAATATCCAAGAAGGGCAGATTTAACATGGTTTCCATAACAACTATGGGTGAGTTTCTTGCAGCTCCCGTCAACGTCTGAATCTTCGCGTATTTAATAGTCACCTGCATATGTGTAATCCTCGTCTCTAATTCCCCAGCCGTAGGCTAACATAGGGCTCGCCACTTCAGTGTATCTCCTCCACACCAGGCATGCTTTCAATCCCCATGTTTTCCCAATTAATCTACATCACTGCCCGTTTACAGTTATTTGTTCAGAATGTTGATTCCAGATTAGTTTCGACTCAAGAATCTTTCCTAATGAATGCTTTGATTTTTATTATGCAGATCCTATATCTCTCGTTTGTACTTTACAAGTTATTATAGTTTCCATTACCATTTTATTCATTTTGGTCGGATTTATAGTTGTAGTGACTGACGATTCTAAAAGCCTTGATCGGAAAAAAAAGAATTCAAAATTGAATGAATCAGTATGAATAAATAAATAATAAACTAATTCAAACATAATATTTTAGATGTATGTAACTTACTATTTCCACTACTTACGCCTACCAAACACTTCCATGCCGCCAATTTCTTTTCATTTAATTTTTCTCGAAAACAGAATATGCCTTCTTTTAGTTTGGCATCACTTATGAGGAAATATTTCTTTTAGGTGCTTGACACCATTACCTTCTTTGTCCATGACTTTTATAAAGTTGCTCATTCTTCCAAGCTATTTTATACTGAATATGCGTTGAAACTGTCTTTGAATGGTACAGATAACAAGACTAAACTTGCTCTATCGCTTTATGTAGATATACCAGAAATGGCAAAATTAGTCTATTAGTTTTGTTACTCTAAGTGAATAATTCGAAAAAATATTTGGTTGTCTTATTGGAAATTACCATTTCTATGAAGGAAAGTATATTCCTTTGAATGAAGGAAACCCTTCTATGATTATACTATAAAGCATTACGAACTGGCAATGTGTGAATGAATGTATTCTAATTTTTACATTTTCTCAGGGAGACTCCGGTGGCCCAATTATCTATGACGGTAAAATTGTTGGATTAGTTAGTACTGGCGAGGTATTCAATTGTAGTGGATATGACATCCAATCTCCAGTAGCCCAATACTACAAGTGGATCCATGATGAAGCAAAAAAGCTGTAATTATTAGTTTTCGTTTCGGTAATTTCAAATATTCTGTGACGTACATATATATTATATTTCACGTGTACAATTAAATAGTAATATATAATTATGAGCAAGAACGTTATTTTAATTCACCATTACATAATATAATATATAATAATGCAATAATAATATTCATTATCTCTAATATCTGCTTCGCTTCGCGGCCAAGTTAAACCCTTAGCTAATACCCTAACTTCCGTACGCGACCGCCACTCATCAGTAAGTGGACATCCAAATGCCCCATATATACGTATCTACCCCACCACATTCACACTGCGAATCATCAGCAGAAATTTTGAACATCTTACCGGCCGATGTGGGAAAAATAATTCTTCTCGTAATCCAAATTTTAAGGCACAAACTTACACAACACCCACAAAAATTTAAGCAAAATAAAGGGGGTAATTTTCATGAATTTTATCACAAAACAAAACACCTCTCGAGGAAAGCTTTTGCTTCCTGTTCTCGATTTTTTTTAGGCTTAATTTTAATTGCCAAATTTTAAGATGAGAAGTTTTAATTCTAAGAATTACAAACACTCGACAAAGGGGACGCGTGCTTATTCCTGAAGCTAGATTGAAGGATCGCGAACTAATTAATTCTAAACCGCAATGTTAAGGGTTTTTATAAACTTTGATTGTGACGTCAATTCGCACCGATAACTAGTTCGGCCTCTCTTTACAGGAGGGCGCAAGTATGACGGAAGGCGTTATTTTTCTGACTTTCAGACGCCCTACTTGAGACGTGGCGTGGGAATTGCTGACAGCATTTGTAACATACAATAGACAAAGTAGTAGATAAAATACAAAGTAATACCATATTATCTCAACTACGCGACACTTTAAACAAAAATAGACTATTATTTCCTATGGAGTAGACGCTTCCTCAGCGATTGCCACATTACCTATCATCTACGTCTTAATAAAATGAATTAAAATGTGCCGTATTATACAGGATGGAATTCCGTATTCTTACAACGGTAGTTGTTTTATCTGTATTGGAAAAAGGTTATACAGCTTAACTCCCCAGAAGTTTTCGGATTTCTGCGTACAAGTGAGCCTGTGATATGGCATCCTCAACTCGTCCCGTTTTCTTGTTTGGTAGTGGTGGCTATCTCCATTCAAGGCAAACTTTTCTTTGTTGTTGTGCGCATGAGCAACGGTGGACATAATGTACTGCGACCGCAAGGGAAGTATATTTTGTGTTTTGAAATGTGACCTGCAGCTTTCATTGTAGCTTAGGCTGCACAAAATTCTGATTGCTTTGCAATCAGAATAGCACAAATACCCTGTCCGCCTCCGCCGACACTCCCCAAAACAGAATACCATATGACAGAATGAAGTGAAAATATGAAAAGTAAACCATCTGCCTCATCAGTCGCTATCAGTGATACTATAAAGTAACCCTCATTTCCATGCAACGTGTAACGCTACCGATAAATTTGCTAGTCCATCTCCCATTTAAAGTAGTATCCCACCTACTCTGCCAAGTTTTTCCCCAAACACTTCTTTAACTACGCTAGCCGAAATTAACCCACATCTAATAACCGCGCTATCTTCGCTGGACACCGCCTCTTTCGTTAATTGATCCGCCCTCACATTACCGATTGTACCTACGTGAGCCCTAGTCCAAAAAAGTTTAATATCTCACACACGCAGCATATCCTAGGTATCTAATAACAAATAAGCCCGATTTTTTCCCTAACGCCTCTAATACAGATAAGTTATCTGCTATAATTCTCACGTTCCGTATAAATTCCCCTTTCGCGCCTAATATAAACTACGGCCTGATTTATTGCAACTAATTCTGCCTGAAAAATATTGCAATGATCCCCTAATTTCAACTTTTGGTTATATATTTCCATACCCTATTATAAACAACAAAAGCCGCCCCTGTACCACCCTCACCCTTCGACCCATCTATAGAAATTTCTAAACCCTCTCGAAAAGTATAAATATATAAAATTTATATATTTATAAATTTATCATAACTAATACTTTTTAATTCCGCGGGATGAATTCGCCCTCCTATATCTACTCGCCTTTCTAAATCGCCCGGTTCTAATCTAATTCCCGTTGCCGTAATTAAACCCTCAAACCCTATTTTATTCGCGTCCCTATAAGATTTGAAGTCCTTCAAACGAATATACCGAAATAACGCACGCCGCGTCTACCGAAATAGATGAATACACGTTTGCGGCCCTCAACCGTTAACAATCTTTGTTTCTTCAATTTTACACGCGTCTGCCCATATCGCCCACGCGTAGAACAGTGTCGGTTCTATAGCACCCCTGTAAATAGCACCCGCCGCGTTATCGTTTAAACCGCACGTGACACTAGCCGATGCTCTAATTTTATTACTCATTTCCCAACCTTTCGCGGTAATATACTAAATATGCGCTTTAAAATTTTAGTTTATCATCTAAAATAACACCAAGATATTTAACATTTTTTTTGTAATAAATTCTACCCTCCCCTAATTTAAGTGTGGGCTTTCTTTGCCTCGGTTTGCCAAAAAATACCGCGTCTGATTTGTCCGCATTAAAATTTAATTTATTATCTACACTCCAATTTGGCCTATTTTTGAACGTATTGTATTGCTCTGCTTTAACTAATAACCACAGCAAGGAGGTCTGCGATCCGAGCGAACACACGCACATACGGGTGTCGACAGAAAGTTACCCGATTGCCCGTATAAATCCTCTATTTGTTTTGGCCGAATAAGAAAAACACACCCATGTATAAAAACTACATGCGCCCGTAAATCACGTGGAATATTTCAATACACAGCGATGACGCATATATACATAACTTGAACCACAACGCAGCTGTGCTTTCGCAATATTCTACGCATTGGCGGCGTCTTAGATGTTGCTGTTTATTTATATTTGTGCAGCACTCAAATATCTCCCGTTCAGGCTTTGATTGAAAAGTAAGAATTGCTAAAATAATATTTATAATATTTTGAATACGTTTTAAGCATTGTAACAAGATAAAATATATAATTGTATTACTCGTTTAAATAGATAATAGTGACATTTTCTTTATTTCTTGTATTTTATTAAAAAAAAAAAGATAAAACAAGCAGGAATAAAGAGTCACTAACTATTTAAAATAATAAAACAAAAACTTGGTAAGTCTTTTTTATCATTGATTAGAATTAATTCACGTATTATTAATACCAAAACATTGTGACTTTCCACAACAATAGATTTGAAAATGATGGTAAGTTTGTTTTATCTAGCGGCACGTAAAATTTAAACGATTATCAAAAAAAAAATTTATTAAAACTTAATAAATCCAATCAACGCCCCTACTTCAAGACTTCTATTCAAAATATTGATGCAACTAGGCCAAAAACAGCTTTTCACTAAATTATGTTAATTATTGTTACTTTTCATTGTAATTTAATAAGTTTTTAAAATTTGTAACCACATAATACTTTCTAGATTTTCCTTTGTAAATATGAAGTTCTCTTACATGTGAATACAGAACCTAACATAATATTCTTTACTGACTTCGCAAAACTATGTAGGTACATAGTATATATATGTAGATACATATGCAAGTTTCTAGGCATAGACTGCGTGTAAGCAACGCCACTGAGTTTTCCGCTTCCCCGCTGCTCCGAACGCGTTTGTCCGTGCTTTACTAATAACGTAGTATCGTTCGCGTACGCGAATACCTCAGAACCCTTTGGTAATATAATTTCAAAGAGACTATCATGTAAAATATTCCAATACCCCGGGCAACTCTATCTTACAGAATAATAGAGTATATTTGAATTTTCTCCCTTATGCAAAAAATGTGGGAGTGCGGAGGAAACTCCTGCTCACCTTCTTGTCAACTGCTGCGCACAACTGGCAGGCATACGCACTTTGGGAACGATCGGTTGGATGAACTCAGAGTCGGTAAGTTAACTCTCAGCCAGATTGCTAACTTTTATGATACGGTGCGACCTGAGTGAGGGGGCTAAAATGGACATGGGGACACAGTAGGTCTTTCTGGCCCTTCTTCAGGTTACACCCGCCCATAGAAGGGAGAAAAGAAAACATTTGAATTTGAAAATTGAGTATATTTTATTGATTTACATTATTTACTAATATTTATTTATCATATAATAATCGAATTGCCTTGCGCGCAGGTGGTTGTTGTTGTATTGTAGCTCGTATCCAGGGAAGTACAGCCGGAATTGATACTATAAGATTGTTACCAGTGCAATTCTGGTATGTATTAAGGATGCTATCCCAACTAAAGTATTGTTTAGTACAACAGGTCCTCCGAAATCACCCTGGAAACAAATTAAAAAAAAAAAAATAAACATTAATACACCTTTCAAAATTGTCCGATTCTCAAAATTCATAGTTCAAAATAAGGGCTGTTCGAACATACAGTTCGCGAACGGTTCGATCACGTGAATTAACCATCGAACAGAATTGGAGTTCTCGCGAACTGGAATACGTTGTCTGATTGGTTCACATGATCGTGAACCGTTCGCGAACTGCATGTCCAAACAAACCTATAGTCATTAGCAGATGTGCTATTCGAATGCAGGTAATTTTAGATTCGAATAACTTACTTTCCGAATAACTTACTATCCGAATATCTTGACCAAGATGCTATCCATCCAAATCAGAATAGTAAATTCAGATATCCAGATCCCGATTTTACTGAATATTTGCAGCATTAATATTTATCAAATGTATGTATAACATTCTACACCTATGACAGATTTCTATCAGACTTCTATTCAGCTGTTCGCTAAATAAAAGCGGGCATTTTTTAAATCCATCGCATTTTATGTAGTGCAGCGTATGCTGGCTTACCACCATTTGTTGGGGGTAAACCCTGGTTTATTACTTGAATATACAAGTCGAAATATTGAAGCCCAAATCACAAAAATATAGATATAGCGTTATCTAATAAACAATCCATAACAATCAGAACATAAAATCATTATATTAGATTGGTATCAAAAACCTACATCTTTTGGTAAATTCATTCAAATTCAACTTTTATTCGAGCCACTCTATGAATCAGAAATATAATACTGTTATCGCTATGATAAAAAGAGTTACACAGATTAATGACATAATATTTCTTAACAATAATTTAATTTTTTTTGCCAATAACGGCTATCCTACAAATATTCTTTCCAAATTAATATTTTCTCCAAATTCCTTGCATAAACATATAAATATTGATACAACAACTACTTTCCAATATCATAAACTATCTTTCATAGAAGGTTTAACTTTAGAAGGTTCTAAAGATTTTAAAAACATCAACAATTGCAAAGTGCAATGTAACAATCATCAAAACAATCTTTACGAAAACTAAATACAAGATACCAATTTTGGATGAAAGTGATGTTGTATATAATATTCCTATATAGCCCTACGAAAAGCACTTATTAATCTGATTTACTTAAATATTACTACTAAATTATCTGTAGAGCCGTATAATACTGAACTTGAAGAAATTATTAGAATTGCAGCCTTTAATGAATATTCGGCGGATGATAATGCCATTAAGAAACATAAAAAAATAGAAATTAGGAATGTATACTGAGAGAAATATCCTTTTCACTTAAAAGGAATTGCATTAAACCAAAAGTTTGTGCGTTTTCTATACGGCAAACATGATTTGGTGTTTCCTTGAAAAGGAATATAATTTTAAATTCACTCATTTTTTCGGAAATAATATATTTTTCGTTGAAACAGTTTAGTCTTTTAAGTGAAAGATATTGATAATTGATTCAAGTCTCTTTATTTGAACTTGAAAACTATGCAGATTGGCAGAAAACCGTAAGCATTTTGATTCAAGAGCTTTTTCCTTTTCTTATAACATTTATTCATTTTAAACGTAAGCGTAAACACAACAAAATGCCGTTATAATTTTTCATCGAGATGAAAATGAATTATCTTCAGAAACCCATGCAATTAAGGAGAGATTTGCCGTAATAATGTTGTAAATCTGAGTAGTATTGGGGGAGTTGGTGACAGTGACCCATTCTAAGCACTATAGTGTGTCGTTAAAAAAATCGTCCTTTCAATAGCGATTACTCCTATCAGATGTTGATCTAGTAAATATACTGGATTAGTATGTTACTATCGTAGTTTCCAGCCTATTTTGTGCGAAATATTATCTGTTACTGGAATGAAATAGGAGATGCGCCATCTATGCGACAATTTCTCAACTACACATAAGTATATCTCTGCTCATCTGCTGTACTATATGGGGAGAAAACTGCTATACGAAAATAAAACGCGATATGTATTTTTACTTCTATGTAAATATTTAGTTAAATTAATAAATGCGCTGCTTCAATAAATCTACTAACCAAATATTTGATTGAACACAGGAATATTTTTGATATTCCTAAATCAAGTAACAATTTAGTAACTGTAACCAAATGCATGAAAAATGGTTAAAAACAACAAGATCGTTTTTCCCGTGTATAACAGTTTTAAAACCTTCTAAAATACTATATACTGCTGTAAAGTGCCTTGGTTTATAAGTAAATCAGCATCAACTGAAAAGATTCTAATTATCTCTGAAATTTCTTTAACCTCGTGCAAAAGATATTCACTTTTGTTCATTATTGTTTGTATATCTGAGACTTATGCACGTGGGAACATGAATAAAACTAAAATACTTCCACGTAAAAAAAAACACACAGCTTGAATACAGGTGCTTGCATTTTCCGTTAAAAGGCAAAAATTTTAAATCATGTATACATGCGTGTCCACGCAAATAAACCAAAATGCCCGGCTTTTTTATTTAAAATACTGTTTATAATTCAATAATATGATAACGTACTTAAAAGAAACTAAAATATGTTGTTAAATACGTACATAATAATAACAATATAATATGTAAGGTGTATTGTGTTACTTAAACAGAAGTTATACAGAACTATATATTATAAAATATTAATCAAAACTAAGCTGCATTCCATTTAATTAGGGTTACTTTTCATCGAAAAGCATGTACTAAGAAAAAATAGTCTTCCGAAAACAGCACGGTACTTTCAATTAAAATAAACACTTTTCTGTGAAAAGGTATTCTTTTCGTTGAGCATGATAAAAACCAAAAGTTATACAACTTTTCCTTATTGCAATTTCTTTTCTCAGTGTAAGTACATTACAAATAAATCACAAACGACAAAGACAATGATAATAAGTTAAATTAAGTTACACCAAAGGCCTACAAAAGATTAACTTAGAAATTGGTCTTACTTCAAATGACAGTCTTAAAAATGTTTACTAAATCCTAAAGATAAAGTAGATAGCTTAGGGAAATCAAGAATTTCTAAAATATGATATAAAGGTTGTGACAAAATTCGTTACGACACTATTACAATTCGTTGCGACAAGAATGAAACTCATCTAAAATTTGAGATGATAGAAAACCGATCCGCAAGAAAGATGATCGTCATAATATCGAAAATTACAGACCAATATCACTTTTAAGCATTTTTTTTTCCTAAGATTATTGAAAAACTTGTCGCTAATAAAATTTATTCTTTTTTGATAAAATTTGATATAATTTCACATTCTCAACCTCTACTTTGAATTTAGACGGTTCATTTATAGTGCTATTCGAAACCGAAATAAAGCTCTATTAGAATAAAAAAAAATTCATATCGTTTTCAATCAGAGAGCGCCTTAACTCCGCTTAAAATTAAAATTAAACTTTTCTTCTTCCACTGAACAATTCAAATATCGCTGTTTAAAGTAAATTATCGTGGTAGGTAATGAATCATAAGAGACCTGTCGGCATTTCTTATATTTATACATAGGCGACTTCAAAATCTATTATAACTATTTGCCGATTTGATTTGTGCGATAACTATATAGGAAATACATATCTTTCTGGATATAACTCCGAATTTCGCTAATCCCTTATCAATCACTTGAATATATTTATCGCAATCTGTGTTTGGGTATTGCTCTTGATACCGTTTAACTGGATAAGCTATCGGAAAACTGTTATACCGGAACCAATTTGTGGTTTTCCTTACACTAATGTAGTACACACGAAAAAAGTTTTAGTCAAAGATCAATCAATAGTTAACAAGCCTTACGACGTCCAACATGTTCCGTTTAATTTGTTTTGCTTTGTTAGTTGCCAAAGGCCTTGGAGCTGTAGGTAAGAATGAAGAAGTTTTTTGTTTATTAATAAATCTAAAATCAATACTGCTGGTTAATTTGAAGCTAACCGGGAAAGGATTCCATTGCCTTGGATATGCTGACGACCTTACAATAGTCGTCAGAGGGCGGTTTCCAAAGGTTCTGGTGGAGCGTATGCAAACCGCTCTCAAACACGGTTGACAAATGGTGTAACAGAAAGACTATCAGTCAATGCTCAAAAAACAGACTGTCACGTTCACAAAAAAAAGAACGCTAGAAGGCTTACAGCGACTAGTGATAGGAGGCAAAAAGATTCCATATGTCGAAGAGGCGAAATACCTGGGGTATGGTTTGATCAAAGGCGCACATGGAATTTACATATCCAGAAATTGACCAGCAAAGCCACCATCGCCCTGGGTAGGTGTAGGAGGCTGTGTGGAAAGAATTTGGGCCTTAGCCCCAAGATGACTCTGTGGTTGTGCACAAGGGTAATTAGACCCATGATAACGTATGGAGCAGCATGGTGGCCAAAGGCGCGGCAGGCGGGGGCGGCAAAAGCGTTGGGTGGCGTGCCTGTGCGCCACGGGGGCGTTGAGATCGACCCCTACTGCCGCGATTGAAGTAATTCTGAACCTGCCACCAATACACATTTTTGTACAAGGAGCCGCAAGATCCACAATACACCGACTTTTACATAATTAAGTACCGATAAGTAAATCGCACGGGGCTGACTATAAAAAACTGTTAGACGAACTCAAAGAGGCACCCCTTTTACGAATGCCATGTGATGCCATGGTTCAAACATTTAACCTAGATGGAAAATATCAGCTTATGATACCAGATAAGGAGGACTGGGAGGCAGGTACTTCGGTAAGAGCGGACTCAAACTGGTATACTGACGGCTCTAAAACGGACTACGGCGTTGGAGGGGGAATATACACTAAGAAGCCTAAAAAGGCTCTTTCAGTAAGCTTTAGCAAGAACGACTGTATTCCAAGCTGAGGTTCTGCAATTCATCACTGTGTCAGAGAGATAGAAGGATGTACCGAACCGGGTAAAAGCGTCGCTATCTCTTGCACAGTCAGTCCACACTTAAGCGATTAGCTCCACAAGCGGGACTCTAAGCTGATTTGGGAATGTGTAAGCGCCTAAATGAGATGGGCACCAAAGGAAAGTAATCCTAGCCTGGGTCCTGGCCACTCGGCGTGAGAGGAAATGAGGCGACGGATGAGCTTGGCCAGACGAGGTTCGTCAAGGCCATTCGTTGGAGCCGACCCTCTTTCGGCACTACCAAATCGCAATTAAAAAATCATCAATGAATGGATACTAATTCAGTCCAGAAGTGGTGGCAAAATCACGGGACAAAGAGTTGCTAAAGGAGCAGAGGCCTGAATTCACAGAGATCTATTGAATAAAGACAGGAAGACTGTCAAAAAGATTGTAGATTGCTGACTAGTGACTGCAGCTGAATAGGCATATGTATAACATAGGCTGGCAGAGATGCAACCTGAGATACTGCAAGAGGAGAAAAACACCAGTTCATGTGCTGTGCCAATGTGAAGGCCTGGCGAGGACAAGGTTTCCAGTAATGGGGTGGAAAACCCACAGCTACTAGCTACATAAAGAAGCGCTCTCAAGATGATGAGCTAATTAAGAGGGCAAAATTAGAGAGCGTCCTCTAGGAAAAGGGATCACAATAGATCTGAAAAGGTTGCGGTGAAACAGGTCTATAGGCCACCCCAATCCTAATCTAATCTAATCTAATTCCTTGTACACTCACCATTTTACCCTTAGTGGGGTTACAAAAGTAATTGCATGTGTGGTATACAAAAGGACTGTAGTGACCATAAATAATGAATGAAGAGGCTCACTGTCACTTAGAATAAAGAAGAATAGAAAAAACGAAAGATGCCTTCAATATTTAACTTCTTAGAACTAGTTTTAACCTAAATATGTGGACGTAACACTAATAATACCAATACTCAAATTTCAGTAACGCGTATTTCGTATTCAGTACCTAAATAGACCCCAGACGTATAGCCCTGATAACTTCTAACAGTGTATAACGCAAAAAAAAGGTAAGGTTTCTATCCAAACTGGGAGTTCTAATCGTCATCGGCTAAAATTTTGTTTACTATGTCGGCTGAAGCGGAACACATTTACCATCCCGGTTAGAACTTTCGTTTTGCAGTCAACGATAGAATTTCGGTTTGGTTGAAGTACCGCCTTAAGGACTAGATATTTAACCTCCGCTCTCCAATCTACGTTTTTCCCATGCATTTTTGTGGTTTTAAGATTGGATTTATCTTTTATTCTGAAAGTCTGTTTCTCTTTTGAGTTACCTAAAAAGTTTCTCAGTGTATTTTGCTCGATATCCTACTTATTAGGCCTTAGTTTGGCTTACGTCTCCTTAAGTTTACCTTCCCGTTACTTTGTGGTTTGGTTTCTGCTTTCCGCTGGATTGATATAATTTTAACTCTAAATATAGATCATTTAACGGGTTATTTTTCATCCGGGCCAGACGGAATCTGATTTTTGACAACATTGATCCTTTTCCTGCTACGTCCTTCTCGTTCTGATTTGGGACAGGCATTATCGGAGTTCACGATGTTGTTTGTCACGATGCAAAGGATGTTAATCTTCCCTCATTTGGGGCAAACAAATAATGTGCAATAAATTCAACGAATGGAAAGAAACAAGATTTGTGGAGCAAGTCTTAATATCTAATCAAAAATTGTACAGGTGTCCCATCCAAGACTGGGTCTTTGATTACAGCTCTATTTTTGATTTTAGGAAAATGTTTCTTATTTAAAAGTTTTACAGAAGTCAATGCTGCATGATTTAAAAATATGGTTGAGTATATAGAGTGTTTCAAAAGTAGGAGAACGGATACTTACTTCGTTATTTTAAATGGAACACCCTATATATTATTCCATTTTTAAATTCTGCGAAGAAAAATAACATAATCATAAATTGCAAGTTTTTTTACAGTTAAAAGCAGAAATACATTAATTTGTTAAAAATAACAACTATATATTTATCTGTAATAATAATATTATTTACGCTTTTGTGAAAAAAGATCCAGCTGCAAGCTTTCGACTAATGAATTTTACAATAATTTTCAAGTCAGCTTAATGTATAAACACGATATAACTCTAAGAAACGGTACACGCACTTCAGATTTTAACATACAGGGTGTTCGAAATTGAGGAACAAAATGACATATTTTTAAATGCAAGAAACTCAATTTTTTTAAATAGAATACCCTGTATTTTAATTCGAAATTAGGAAGTAAATATCATCCCCTATCATTTTATATCAGCATTCCCTATACCTATCTTTAATAGATTTTGAGATATGAAGAACCTTTGTTGAACAATCTAAATAGCTCTAGGTTTAAATGTTTAGATGGCTCTGAATGGAATTAATGTCAAATTCATTGACTAACCATAAGTGTTTATGCGTATCATCGTAATTACACTTTTGTACAACACAATATTAATAGAAACGACTATTCGAACAGCGGCATTCACGCATGATTACTCAGAGAATAACACATAAATTTAGCATATTTTAGTTTCTTTTAAGTACGTTATTATATTATTGATTTATAAACAGTATTTTAAATAAAAAGGTCGGACGTTTTGGTTTATTTGCGTGGACACGCATGTATGCATTGATGATTTTTTTGCCTTTTAACGGAAAATGCAAGCACCTGTATTCACGCTGAGTGCTTTTTTACACGGAACTGTTTTAGTTTTATTCATGTTCCCACGTGCATAAATCTCAGATACACAAACAATGATAAACAAAAGTGAATATTTTTCGCGCGAGGTTAAAGAAATTTCACAGATAATTGGAATCTTTTCAGTTACTGCTGATTTACTTATAAGCCAAGGAAGTTTACAGCAGTATATAGTGTTTGAAGGTTTTAAAACTGTTATACACGGGAAAAACGATCTTGTTGTTTTTAACCATTTTTCAAGCATTTGGTTACTAAATTATTACTTGATTTAGGAATATTAAAAATATTCCTGTACTCAATCAAACAGATAATTTGGTTAGTAGATTTAATTGAAGCTCGCGCAGTATTTATTAATTTACCTAAATATTTACATGGAAGTAAAAATAAATATCGTATTTTATTTTCATATAGCAGTTTTCTCCCCATATAGTATAGCAGATGAGCAGATATACCTATATGTAGTAGAGAAATTGTCGCATAGATGGCGCATCTCCTATTTCATTCCAGTAACAGATAATATTTTGCACAAAATAGACTGGAAACTAGGATCGAAACTAATCTGGTATATTTACCAGACCAACATCTGATATATTTATCCAGATCAACATCTGGTAGGAGTCATCGCCACTGAAAGGATGATTCCTTTAACGGCACATTAGAGTGCTTAGGAGGATGGTCACTGTGACCAACTTCCCAATACTACTAGGATTTGCAACATTCTAACGGCAAATCCCTCCTTAGTGCATGGGTTTTTGCAGATAATTAATTTTTATTTCGATTAAAAATAATCACGGCATTTTGTTGTGTTTACGCTTAAGTCTAAAATGAATAAAAGTTATAAGAAAAGGAAAAACGTCTTGAATCAAAATGCTTACGGTTTTATGCCAATCTGCATAGTTTTCAAGTTCAAAATAAAGAGGATTGAATCAACTATCAATATCTTTCACTTAGAAGAATAAACTTTTTCAACGAAAAATATTTATTCTCGAAGATGCGTGAATTTAAAATTATATTCCTTTTCAAGGAAATACAAATCATGTTGGCCATATAGAAAGCGCAAAGCTTTTGGTTCAATTCAACTCCTTATAAATGAAAAGGATATTTCTGTTAGTATAAACTGTTCCATTTAAAATAACGGAGTAAGTATGCGTTTTCCTACTTTTGAAACATCCTCTATAGTCAACAATATTGTTAGGTTATACAGCAATGAATTCTGTAAAGCTTTTGTAGAAAAAGCTTTTCTACAATCAAAATAGTGCTATAATCAAAAAACCCAGTCTTCGATGCAACCCCTGTACACTATTTGTGCTGTGACTACAATTTCATGATGGAAAGCCTGAAAAACATTCCATTCATTTTCGCAATTTATAGTGGAAGATCCCGCTACTGCCATCATCAACGGTAATTTAGCCAGCATTGAAGACTATCCTTATTATGCCTTCCTGGGCACCGATTACGGTTTGCGCTGTGGCGGTGCGTTCATCGCACGAGATCTTGTACTAACAGCCGCTCATTGCCTGGATAGGAGACACTATTTCAAGGTATATGCTGGCGTTACAACAATGGACGATGTGACAAGTGAGGAAGGCTACGACGTTAAGACCATCAAAAGTCACCCAGACTACGGCGGCGAATCCCATTTAGATATCGGCTTGGTAAAATTGAAACAAGAGATCACCTTGAGCGATTCGGTCCAACTTATTAAACCTGCCACGGAAAACCCCCCGACTGGCGGAGATGCTATAGTCGTAGGTTTCGGCGTCCATTACTGCACCAATGTCTTCTGCAGGAGTCCCAACTCCCAGCATCTGAGATCCGCAGCCATAAAGATTACGAAATATGACAAGGACGGGCTGATGCATAGTCGAGGGAATAACCAGAACACTTGCTACGTAAGTTCCTAAATGACTCCATTGCATTCAATCGTCATAAAAATATTTTCAGGGCGATTCTGGTGGTCCCATCGTGTATGATGGTAAAGTTGTTGGTCTGGTCAGCTCTGGTCAGACTATCGATTGCTCCGGGTATGACACCCAAGCCCCAGTGGCTCCCTACATCCAATGGATAGAAGAAACAGCTAAAACGATGTAATCTTGCCTTCACATCGTCAATGAATTAGTTATGATTCAATTGTATTCAAAGCGTAATAAAAGTAACAAGCAAAAGTCAGTTCTTTCCGTTTAAAAATATATTCATCAAATCAAACACAAGAGGAAATCTATTTTTAAATGAATTAATAGATAATAGCTATTTATATAAATTGGCAAATTTCTTGTCCGTTTGCTGAAATTAATCGTATTGGTGTTCTTGGTGGTAGCGGACGGAATTAATAATACATATATACATCTATCCAAAATAAATTGTTATATATTGGTCGAAATTCAAAATTAAATCATGTTTTAAGTTAAAAAAGGCTATATATTGTAACGGCACAGAGTAGCAAACAGCCCGGTATATAAAAAAATAATTTTAAAAATAATACTAATAAAACCAATTTTTTAACATCCCAGTGTCATCTATATTCATTACTTTTTTATTCATAAGTATGCCCTTTCAAATGCCAGATGGCATGCAGGGTGAGAATTTCCGATTGAAACACGCTGGCATCAAAAAAATTACGAATGGCTAATTACCCCCATATATCATTTCAGTACGTGAGCAGATGGTATGGGAGACTGCCGCCAAAATATCCTCTCCTTTAATTTGCATGCCCAGATTCCAAGATATCGTACGCACGAGACTCTTGTACATCGATTATGATCAATTTTGTATGATAAAGAAAACATTTAAGTATGAACAAAATTGGTTATATTTAATAGCAGAGTTCGAAATGTGAAACCGTGTACAAGCAGCATAAATATAAAGATATCCTTATCTCAGGTAAGTTACGTGAGTTCGCTTATTCAATAACGATTACGTTTTGTTAGTAATTGCACTTTTTGCAATATAAATTCCTCATAGACACATGAATATTTTTAAAATTAAATTTCAAAATTCCCGCGTTTTCTCTAAACGTTCAAACTGAGTTATTCTATGCTTGAGAGACGAGTGAATCAAAATGTCCAACCTTGGTGGTAAAATTATTGGATTTCGATTCGTGCCGTAAATACATATTAAATATTAACATAGAAAAGTACCAACTTATACAAATTTTCCCTCAGTGATTGGAAACTGTTCAGCGATTATACAAAATTCCTAACCGCAAACTTCGCCAAACGTACAGTATGAAATTTCTTACAAAAATTTCTTATTAAAATACGTTTATTTTTAGGTAGATTTGGACGAGGTGGTCAGGTATGATCAGACATCTGATAGGAGCCCTGGTACATCGTACTTCTAAACACGGAGAATGGCTCGGGACAGGAACATATCTCAGGAAAATCGTCGTTGGAGAAAAATTATCCAAAGATTATAGGTAAAATTTGGATAAAATTAATGTGATAATTTTGTTTAACAAATAACAATTATTTTTAGGTTGGAATTTGGAATAAAATTGGATTTTATCAAAGATAGCCGTTAAATTTTGCAAAATTAATTGAGACACGTCTGCCTCTGACGGAGGTTAGCTAGTAAATCTCTTTCGAATTGAAAAATTCTAACATACTTTTATAGCAATTGTCTTTCGGCAAGTGGACAAACTGTCTCAAAGAGTCCGCTAATTTCACCGAAGTGAGGGGAATATAAAATGTTTAATACATGAGAATGCCCATGTGACCGAATGGACTGTCGAATGTTTATACAAAATAATAAACAATTATTGCAAAATTCAGGAATCACCTTACATTTAATATAAAGTAATGGTAGGTGTCTCTAGATCATGAGAAAAATACATTTAAAAATTTTCAACACATTACTATGTAAAATTTACAATGTAAAAAAAATTAATTACTGTACAATAAGTAGTCAACCATTTCTACACATGACATTGACGAAACCGAATTCCAGCAATTTCGCATGTCTTTCTGTTAACATAGCAATGCAATTGGAATGCCAATGTATATAAAAACATTATTAGACTAAGTTTAAATAAAATAAGTACCATTAAAAAAAATAAAAATGTTCATTTGAATTAAACTTCTAACTTTGATATGTCAATATCTATTATAAAAGTACACTATTTAAATTCTAATATTCGATTTCGTTGTGTAGGTATATCACTGCTGATCATCTTTACTTCCTCAAGAGAACATTCTGAAGGAAAATGCCTTGAAGGACTTGCCAAATGCAGAGATCTCATACATCACCTGAACATCATCTGGCTATCGGCTATCGGCTGCTATTTTATATCCTTTTCTTGTTATATCAAATTATTTTTAAAATATATATAAGTAAAACTAGTAACTTTACATTCGAATTGACAATCGATTTATGAACACTCTGTATACAATTTAGTGGTTCTTTTGACAGAATTTGGTAGGAACAACTATTTTTTTTTGGATACTAGTAAAATGACATCATTATCTTTAATGGTTTACAAAATATGGTATGTTTTCGAAAGAGATGAAAACGTCAAAATTTTGACAAAATCGTAAATATCTCAACAACGGTTGAATTTAGGGATAGAGAACTTTAGTGAAAATTGTGTTCAAATAATCTGTAGAATTCATTGAGATAAGAAAAAACATACGATTCCATTTAAAATAAGAAATTTGCTATCCACTTCCGGTATAATGGAACGTTTCCGGAAGTTAAAAATATTTTCGAATGATTCTTTAGGTAGGGTTTTGTTATTAATTTTTTGTCGGATTAGTCTAGCTGCAATAGATCGCGAGAAAAAGATAGTGGACGAGTGGTCTGAAACACTCTGTATATTCAATATCAAAAACTAGCAGCTTCTTTTCATATTGTATAGCTGCTACAAATTGCTATACAGTGTGTGTCACGAGGAGCTCCTATTAGAAATATATGAAGAAGTAAATAGCAGCAAGGTTTACAACATTTTATGGTAAATCTGTGGGTGTACATCAGTTTAACTAAAATATTTTCGACGTCCGGTAATGTTTCCTTATACAAGTAGTTGTCAACTTTGCAAATGGAAAGCTAGCATTTTTATTTCAAATTTGGATTTTACTCTGGATTTTATGTCAAATTTATCTAATACACCATTGCACCTAATATTTATGCTTTATAGGAAATTCCCTTTTTTTTAATAATTTTGTGTTATCTAGTGATTCAGAAACTTTTAAGTTGTTTGTAGTTGGTACAATGATTTTTTTATTTTCATTTGTAAATAATATCTACCAAATAGGGCATCTATTTCCAATAATTAAATTAAGAAATATTAAACTGACTGCAGGAAGAGAGGGGGCAAAACGGAATATCTTCAATTTGTGGTAACTCATTTTTTTTTTAATAGCAACATATAACTTTCTCTGCGCTAATTGATTGTCCGTCAAAAAAATATGTATAAATGTCGAGCTGAAATGAATACTTTAGGAGATATTTCAGAGAAACTGATGCAGGATTACACTGAATCTCGCCAACTTAGAAATTGGTCTTACTTCAAATGACAGTCTTAAAAATGTTTACCAAATCCTAAAGATAAAGCAGATAGCTTAGAGAAATAAAGAATTTCTAATATATGATATAAAGGTTGTGACAAAGTTTGTTACGACAAGAATGAAACTCATCTAAAATTTGAGATGATAGAAAACCGATCCACAAGAAAGATGTTCGTCATAATATCGAAAATTACAGACCAATGTTACTTTTAAGCATTTTTTTTTCTAAGATTATTGAAAAGCTTGTCGCTAATAAAATTTATTCCTTTTTGATAAATTTTGATATAATTTCACATTCTCAACCTCTACTTTGAATTTAGACGGTTCATTTATAATGCTATTCGAAACCGAAATAAAGCTCTATTAGAATAAAAAAAAATCCATATCGTTTTCAATCAGAGAACGCCTTAACTCCGCTTAAAATTAAAATTAAACTTTTCTTCTTCCACTGAAGAATTCAAATATCGCTGTTTAAAGTAAATTATCGTGGTAGGCAATGAATCATAAGAGACCTGTCGGCATTTCTTATATTTATACATAGGCGACTTCGAAATCTATTATAACTATTTGCCGATTTGATTTGTGCGATAACTAGGAAATACATATATTTCCTGGAAATAACTTCGAATTTCGCTAATCCCTTATCAATCACTTGAATATATTTATCGCAATTTATGCTTCCTTATTGCTTGTGATACTGTCTAAATGGATAAGCTATCGGAAAACTGTTATACCGGAACCAATTTGTGGTTTCCCTTATACCAATGTAGTACACACGAAAAAAGTTTTAGTCAAAGATTAATCAGTAATTAACAAGCCTTAAGACGTCAAACATGTTTCGTTTAATTTGCTTTGCTTTCTTAGTTGCCAAAGGCCTTGGAGCTGTAGGTAAGAATGAAGAAGTTTTTTGTTTATTAATAAATCTAAAATCAATACTGCTAATTAATTTGAAGGTGGTGTTTTGATCCAACTGGTTCTTGTTGCTGAGTTTTTAGTAAATTCTCTCACAAAGCTGAATTTTGACGTGTTATCCCAGTGCATGCTCCAAATTTGATCACCGACAGCCGATTGAGGTCCATACCTAATCACTCCTTTCCTCTTGTGGCAGTGGCTCTTCCATCAGAATGTGGAGAAGGGCAAACTCCAATACTACTTCGATGGCTGCTGTTGGCAGTTATACATATACATGCTAATCTTGGCACTTTAGAGAAGTTAATCCTCGCGATGACCACATTAGTTTTTTTTTGCTCGAAGTTACTGGCATATTAATGATGATTGGTTTCATTATCACTGTACATATTCAAAGCAGTATTGTTTGTGTTACATCCCCATTTTTTTTTTCCTACCGAGTTTCTCCATACTATTAGGACTTATTTGTTCGTGTTTATTCCAAAGATATATTGTCTTGGTTAAGGACTAGATATTTAACCTCCGTCCTCCAATCTACGTTTTTCCGATGCATTTTTGTGGTTTTAAGATTGGATTTATCTTTCATTGAAAGTCTGTTTCTCTTTTGAGTTACCTAAAAAGTTTCTCAATGTATTTTGCTCGATATCCTACTTATTAGGCCTTAGTTTTTCTTACGTCTCCTTAAGTTTATCTTCCCGTTGCCTTGTGGTTTGGTTTCTGCTTTCCGTTGGATTGATATAGTTGAAACTCTAAATATAGATCATTTAACGGGTTATTTTTCATCCGGACCAGACGAAATCTGATTTTTGAGAACATTGATCCTTCTCCTGCTACGTCCTTCTCGTTCTGATTTGGGACAGGCATTATCGGAGTTCACGCGATACTTAGTTCCATTTTAAGACATTTTCAAGTTTCTTACACATCCCATTAACCACAAGTTCTCATAAATAGGTTATTTTAAATGAAACACCTAAGTGTTATTACAGTTTTTGGGTTCAGGTTAGAATTCATAATACAAGTATACTTTACACTAAACTGTTCTAACATTTCAGAGGATGTTAATCTTCCTCATTTGGGGCAAACAAATAATGTGCAATAAATTCAACGATGGAAAAAACAAGATTTGTGGTCCAAGTCTTAATATCTAATCAAAAATTGTACAGGTGTCTCATCCAAGACTGGGTCTTTGATTACAGCTCTATTTTTGATTTTAGGAAAATGTTTGTTATTCAAAAGTTTTACAGAAGTCAATGCTGCATGATTTAAAAATATTGTTGACTATATAGACTGTTTCAAAAGTAGGAAGAACGGATACTTACTTCGTTATTTTAAGTGGAACATACTATATATTATTCCATTTTTAAATTCTGCGAAGAAAAATAACATATACAAAGATTGCAAGTTTTTTTACAGTTAAAAGCAGAAATACATTAATTTGTTAAAAATAACAACTATATGTTTATCTGTAATAATAATATTATTTACCCTTTTGTTAAAAAAGATCCTGCTGCAAGCTTTCGACTAATGAATTTTACATTAATTTTCAAGTCAGCTTAATGTATAAACGCGATATAACTCTAAGAAACGGTACACGCACTTCACATTTTAACATACAGGCTGTTCTAAATTGAGGAACAAAATGATATATTTTTAAATGCAAGAAACTCAATTTTTTTAAATAGAACACCTATATTTTAATTCGAAATTAGAAGTAAATATCATCCCCTATCATTTTATATCAGCATTCCCTATACCTATCTTTAATAGATTTTGAGATACAAGCGACTTTTTGTTAAACAAACTAACTAGCCTTATCTTTAATTATTTATAGTTGGCTCTGAATGGGATTAATGTCAAATTCATTGACTAACCATAAGTGTTTATGCATATCATCGTAATTACACTTTTGTACAACACAATATTAATAGAAACGACTATTCGAATAGCGGCATTCTCGCATGATTACTCAGAGAATAACACATAAATTTAGTATATTTTAGTTTCTTTTAAGTACGTTATTATATTATTGATTTATAAACAGTATTTTAAATAAAAAGGCCGGATGTTTTGGTTTATTTGCGTGGACACGCATGTATACATTGATTTAAAACTTTTGCCTTTTAACGGAAAATGCAAACACCTGTATTCAAGCTGAGTGCATTTTTACACGGAAGTGTTTTAGTTTTATTCATATTCCCACGTGCATAAGTCTCATCAGATACACAAACAATAATGAACAAAAGTGAATATTTTTCGCACGAGGTTAAAGTAATTTCAGAGATAATTGCAATCTTTTCAGTTAATGCTGATTTACTTATAAGCCAAGGAACTTTACAGCAGTATATAGTATTTGAAGGTTTTGAAACTGTTATACACGAGAAAAACGATATTTTTGTTTTCAACCATTTTTCCAGCATTTAGTTACAGTTACTAAATTATTACTTGATTTAGGAATATTAAAAATATTCCGGTATTCAATCAAACAAATAATCTGGTTAGTAGATTTATTTGAAGCTAGCGCAGTATTTATTAATTTACCTAAATATTTACATGGAAGTAAAAATAAATATCGCATTTTATTTTCATATAGCAGTTTTCTCCCCATATAGTACAGCAGATGAGCAGATATACTTATGTGTAGTAGAGAAATTGTCGCATAGATGGCGCATCTCCTATTTCATTCCAGTGACAGATAATATTTCGCACAAAATAAGCTGGAAACTACGATCGTAAGATATTAATCTGGTATATTTACCAGACCAACATCTGATATATTTACCAGATCAACATCTGATAGGAGTCATCGCCACTGAAAGGATGATTTCCTTTAACGGCACACTAGAGTGCTTAGGAGGATGGTCACTGCGACCAACATCCCAATACTACTAGGATTTGCAACATTCTAACGGCAAATCCCTCCTTAGTGCATGGGTTTTTGCAGATAATTAATTTTCATTTCGATTAAAAATATCACGGCATTTTGTTGTGTTTACGCTTAAGTCTAAAATGAATAAAAGTTATAAGAAAAGGAAAAACGTCTTGAATCAAAATGCTTACGGTTTTCTGCCAATCTGCATAGTTTTCAAGTTCAAAATAAAGAGGATTGAATCAACTATCAATATCTTTCACTTAAAAGAACAACCTTTTTCAACGAAAAAATATATTATTTCCGAAGAAATGCGCGAATTTAAAATTATATTCCTTTTCAAGGAAATATCAAATCATGTTGGCCGTATAGAAAGCGCAAAGCGTTTGGTTCAATTCAATTCCTTTTCAATTAATAGGATATTTCTCTTAGTATAGACTGTTCTATTTAAAATAACGGAGTAAGTATGCGTTTTCCTACTTTTGGAACACCCTGTATAGTCAACAATATTTTTAGGTTATACAGCAATGAATTTTGTAAAACTTTCATACAATCAAAAATAGAGCTATAATCAAAAACCCAGTCTTCGATGGGATCCCCTGTACATTATTTGTGCTGTGAATACAATTTCATGATGGAAAGCCTGAAAAACATTCCATTCATTTTCACAATTTATAGTGGAAGATCCCGCTACTGCTATCATCAATGGTAATTTAGCCAGCATTGAAGACTATCCTTACTATGCCTTCCTGGGCACCGAAGACGGTTTGCACTGTGGCGGTGCGTTCATCGCACGAGATCTTGTACTGACAGCCGCTCATTGCCTTAATGGGGGAGGTGAATTCAAAGTGTATACTGGGCGTTACAACAATGGACGATGTGACAAGTGGGGAAGGCTACGAAGTTAAGACTATCGAATATCACCCAGACTACGTCGACCAATCCCATTTAGATATCGGCTTAGTAAAATTGAAAGAAGAGATCACCTTGAGCGATTCGGTCCAACTCATTAAACCTGCCACGGAAAACCCCCGACTGGCGGAGATGCCACAGTCGTAGGTTTCGGCGTCCATTACTGCGACAATATCTTCTGCAGGAGTCCCAGCTCCCAGCATCTGAGATCCGCAGCCATAAAGATTACGGAATATGACGAGGACGGTGTGATGCATACTGAAGGGGATAACCAGAACACTTGCTACGTAAGTTCTAAATGATTCATTCATTCCATCATTATAAAGATTATTTTCAGGGTGATTCTGGTGGTCCCATCGTTTATGATGGTAAAGTTGTTGGTCTGGTCAGCTCTGGTCAGTTTATCGATTGCTCCGGGTATGACACCCAAGCCCCAGTGGCTCCCCACATCCAATGGATAGAAGACACAGCTAAAACGATGTAATCTTGCCTTCACTTCGTCAATGAATTAGTTATGATTCAATTATATTCAAAGCGTAATAAAAGTCACAAGCAAAAGTCAGTTCTTTCCCTTTAAAAATATAGTCATCAAATCAAACACAAGAGGAAATCTATTTTTAAATGAATTAATAGATAATAGCTATTTATATAATTTGGCAAATTTCTTGTCCGTTTGCTGAATTAATCGTATTGGTGTTCTTGGTGGTAGCGACGGAATTAATAATACAATTGTATGAATTTTAAATGTTTATTAACGTGACGTTTCGGCTATAAACATATACAGGGTTTTCCACAGAAGTGGCTGGTTAGAAGTTTTCCGGCTTAACGAAATTCCTCAGTTTTAAAAATTTGGGATTTGCAACAACTTGGTACTTACTTTTTTCTAAAATATTTCCTAAACCTTTTTGCACTTCCGGTTTACCGGAAGTCGCCATAAACTTTGTTATTTTAAATAGAAAACCCCATATATTATTATATTTTTGAATTTACCATAAAATTCTATGACGATTACTACTAGGGTTTCCTATACCTATGTTCAACTGTTTTTGAGATATTGCGATTTTTGTTAAAATTTTGACATTTACATCGTTATACGTAATTGATTGATTCTCACTTGGTTTAAATGTCAGAAGTCTCCCACTTTAAAATTAACAAGTACTAACATGGTTTTACCAAAACGTAATAAAAAAAATTCATTGGAATTATACAGGTTGTTTAAAAATTAGTGGCATATCAAAGAATCACCCTGTATATTTTGGTATTTTAAGGTGTAGAATTAAATTTTCCACCGATTTGCTGTAACATTGCTTATACCTATCTTCAATAGTTTTCTTTTAAATTACTCGTTTTGTTTATTGCTGCCTTCAAATGGCCGAATAATTTCTATCTGGTGGGCCATGACTTTATTATTAGTAAGTATTATTGTTATAATCATTGTTTGTTATACGCCGCGTGTTCAGATAAATGCATATTATTGTGGAACCTATGAATTAGATAATGAAAAATATTGATGGAGCTTATTTTAAACCTGGATATTTTAAATATTATTTACATTCACTGAGAATGCAGGAAGAACTTATAGAGAATACGGTAATCCTATAATTACCGTAAATTCTCTATAAGTTCTTTTTTATTATATTTATTTTCGACTAATATATCTAATAAAATTCAGAAAATTTTGAAATAATACATTAATCGTCATGGAATTTTATAGTAAATTAAATAATATAAATTCAAAATGGTGTTCTATTTAAAATAACAAAGTTCATGGCGACTTCCGGCTAACCGGAAATGCAAAAAAGTTGGAAATATTTTAGAAAAAAAGTAAGTACCAAGTTGTTGCAAACCCCAATTTCGTTAAGCCGGAAAACTTCTAGCCACATCCGTGGAAAACCCTGTAAGGTAAGGTCAGGTAAGTGTGTAACCGGGGCAAGTGTGTAGTTTGTTTATATTTATTTTTAAAATTGAAATACGGGACGTCCTCTTGTTATTAATACTAGTGTACTAAACTTCATACTAGTTTTACAAACAAAAGTTCGCATCTCCTAACTTGTAATAACTTGAATATCTTGTGAATATATCATACCTTATTAAACAGGCATCAGTTTAGTATTACACTCTTGGCTGAACTAAAGGATAATGCTATTAATATATAAAATGCGGAACGATTACACACTTGCCCCATTTTGCTGGGTAAATGTGTAGTATTGACAGTGTTTAAAATTTCTTTTTTTTTCTAGTAAACCGTTGATAATTATAAAAGATGTATCTATTGAAGGCTTTCAACTAAGCATATATTACGTACTTCTATGTGTAAAATTTATCAAAGTGTCTTATTATGTGAACAGTGTTACATTTTCTTCGCACTGTGCAATTTTTACTACACACTTACCTGACTTTACCTTATACCCTTTTTCTAACTTAAAATATGATTCTATCCATCCAAAATAAATTATTATATATTGGTCGAAACTCAAAATTAAATCATGTTTTAAATTACAAACAGTTACGTCACGTTAATAAACATTTAAAATTCAAACAATTGTATTATTAATTCCGCCCGCTACCACCAAGAACACCGGAAAAAAAATTAAAATGCCAAAGCTCCTTTAAAAATACAATCAACAAATCTTATCCGTTGTATTTCAAATTATATTATTCGAACCTACATGCCCTCTTTTGCCGGACGGCCGCTTTAATATTCCTGGGCGAGGAGAAAAATTTTTCTTGGGAAAAATTCTCCTAATTATTACAGTTAAAAGCAGAAATTTATTAATTTGTTGTTTTATCATTGTTAGGAATATAACCGCCCGGTTACGCACCGCAAGAGAAAGCGGGGAAATGGACGCAATGGGCAGCGGCATTCGGTATTCAGCAGTGTTCGAGGGAGGAAGATTATATTTTGTTTTGCTTATTTTTGTGTATCACTTTCAGTTTTATTGTTAAAAATAATGAGTGTTTTGCATAAGCCTTTTATGTTTAAGTCGTTAAGCAAGAACAATATGGTTAGCTAACGCTACAATTAGAGAAATAGTTAGTGTATCACTGAGAAAAATATTGGTCGTAATATCAATAATCTACATTTATTACTGAATTTTTGCGACAGAACGAAATGTTAAAACACAATATGCGGGTTTTATCTTTTTGTTTTTATTATGCATGTATATTTTATCTCTGGTTTATCAAAATTGTGGCACAAATATGAAAACTAATAAAAGAAAAGTTTATCACTTCTTTAAAGTAGATCGATCACTACTTAATGTAACTTTGAGGATATAAAGAAGCTAAAAGTTACACACGGAACTTAAAAGTGAATTCAGTTACTTTCAAGTTCCATTATCATTACTTCAAAGTGAATTTAATTACGTTATAGTAACATATACATCTTGAAAGTAGATTTAATAGGGAATGGTCATTAGGATAGTATTAACTGTTACCATCTAGCAATATCACTTCAGAGTTATACACTTCTAGTATATATTACTTTGAATACGAAAACGTAAATGCCGAGGGAAACAAAGTGGATGCGCCATTACAATACAATTGCAATGGAACAATATATAAAATAAACAAGATTCTAACCCAACAATGATTCAAATTTTCAATTTCACTATTCATATTTTCAGTTAATAAGAACAGAGTAACGTACATTTCTTGACCTACATGCTGAATGAAAAAAAAAAAAACGTTGCTAACACTTAACATTTTTATCAATTACTTTATGACTACGTAACTATTGCGTCCTATAAAAGTAACGATTACGTTGCCATAACGTAATTAGAACCTAATATTTGTTCACCATTTTGGTAGTAGTTACGGATATATCACGTAATGAGAGCGTAACAGCTACTAGTAATTTTTACTTTGTGGAAACCTTTAAGGTAATAAATACGTCTTGGCGACTAAATGTGCTACTTGAGCATGGATAATATTTGTTACGGTAACTATATTTTCACGCGTTCAATAAATAATTTTGAATTTTTGAATATGAACGATATGAACACGATAAAGTATTAAATGATAGCTTCTTCGTTAGTACAATGTTTGCAATTATTGCTAGAACGAACCGATAACATACCGTAACGAAGGGTGCACGCCAGTGATTGAATTACCGACTTACGCCACGATCGCTGACTGAGTGAGAGTTTGGCGTGTGGCCCTTAGAGGGCGTGCATCTAAACTCGTAATCTCTTAGGAGGAAATCGGGAATGATACATAGATACGACTCTGAAGAACGTGTATTTACTCTTGGAGGATGCTAAAGATGCTTAGTAGGCGGAAACTCACATTTCTATTCCCTTTTCTGCATGTGTGGTGATTCCTCCACAAGGAACCATGAAAAATAAAATGTCATAGTGGCATTTTTACGGTTAATTGTTTTGATGTTTTTTGGTAATCATCAGTCCTTAATATCAATCTTGTTATTTTTAATATTACTTTTACTACAACTCAGTGAAATAGAGCTGCAACGCTTACTCATCGGTGAATTGAGTGAATGCAATGCGATTATTGCATCAATGAATTAAGTTCATTATTTTAATTAGTGTACTCTACAACAATAACTAACATTTGAAATATTTTTTTTGAGTTATTTTAATCACATGTACCTATTATATCTTAGTTTAACTATTTTCATATTCCTGTTTTTGTCCATTCAAATTGTTTGTCAAAACAAATTAGTTTAAATTTGTTATTTATACTCACATTTAAACATAAAAATAATTTATAAACGACAATCAAACTTTAAACACTATAAACAAACTAAATGGCACTGTGAAAAGACATATTGAATTTGTTTACTACTCTGCATTTGGAAAAAATTTCTAACAAGTTCTACTTATCAAAGTTTGCAAGGTTCGACCTTAAATACTATCGTAAGATAAGGTGTGCGACTACTCAATTCTTTTTTCCTTTCGCATTAATATTTTCTATTATTAGATTATTATGAATTTGGCTTGAGTTATTTATGGCATTTTTACCTTTAATTAAACTTTTATTGTTTTTTATATGCCACATTTCTTCAAACAGTCTTTTATAATAATTATTTTCTATATCTAAAACTTCAGTTTCATTAAAATTAAAATTATGGTTATTATTCAGTGCGTGTTTGGTCAAAGCAGTAGAGATGAAATTTTGTATATTTATGCTATGCACGGCGTATCAAATAAAAAAGTAAATTTTGCTTGGGTGTACACGACATATAAAGCACAAACCCACCGAAACCGGATTTCATCATTAAAGAATAAAAAAAAAAAAAATTTAGAGTCAAAAATTCTTTAGTCCGGTATCGTTTTTTCGAGACGGGAAGAATTTAAATAAAATGTTCGAAGTGGCTTGCACTCCAAGCGGTGATCCACACAAAACTAACAGCGGTAATGGCTGAGTGATATTGGTATGTGGGGTATACTCGGACAGCATTTAGGTTGGGCACAGGTGCGGCTCTAGCCCACGGCATTTATAAAATATTTTTTTTCTAGTTAATGCTTACAGATAGACCCCCTGTGCATTAAGAGTTTTTGACTGTATATGATTACAGCTGCTACATATTATTATATTTACCTCTATATCTCATACACCCTGTATTTGTGAGAATAAATTCTTTTTTGCGCTTCCGTCCAGAAACCTCATGTTGCAGTATTTCAAAGCGGTACATAGTTTTCCTGCCTAGGTAGGCAAAAATGTCACTAAAGGTTGGCCACATTAGATTCCACATGACAGACGTGTAATAAATTGTCATTAAGCTACTGTTCAACCATGCCTAGATGAAACTGATAGTCTTCATCACCACTTATTACTGATAAATAGATATTACACTAGAAAGAAAATTTATTACAGAAAATGATTTATTGTCGGAAACGTCAAAATACTAAGGTATGTAACATGTGTGCCAACTTGTACTGTCAACTCTCTAGTATAAAAATTTCTTTTCTATTTTCAATTCAAAATTAAGATTTGCCGGCCCAGAAAACGTTGTGTATCACACGGCCAGAAACTCTTTTGCGAGTATTCGTATCAAACCGTACTCATGCTCGCAAAATTGTAGTTTCTGGCCTAGTGATACAAATAACTATTTTCGATGTATTGTTATGATTGTCCTATATAAACTCCTTCACAGTCTTGGCAATTAATTTTGTATATTGTAGGTGTTGTTGTAAACCATCTTTTATTTGAGTAATTTGGTTTATTGAGTAATGTTTTTGTAAAACCAAAACTTAAAACGCGGCATGAATAAATCCCTGCCATCCAGCCAACAAAATAAAAATGTTGTTAAATAAAGTGGCGTAGTAAAAATAGCCGTTATGAAGGAATTCCATTCCTTCATAATAGATTAATAGATTATATTAGATTAGGATTGGGGTGGCCTATGAACCTGTTTCACCGCGACCTTTTCAGATCTACTGTGATCCCATTTTTTTCTAGAGGACGCCTAATTATGCCCTCTTAATTAGGCCTATCATCTTTTTGAGAGCGGCTTCTTTGTGTAGCTACTAGCTGTGGCGTTCTCCACGCCCATTACTAGAAACCTTGTCCTCGCAAGGCCTTCACATGGCACAGCACACGAACTGGTGTTTCTTCCTCCTCTTGGCAGAATCTATGTTGTACATATGGATATTTAGTCTACGGTGACCACCACCATCATTTTGACAGTCTTCTTGTTTTTGTTCAGTAGATCTCTAGGGTAATTCAGGCTTCTGTTCCTTTAGGAACTCTTTTTTCCATCTCTCTCCCGGTGATTTTTGCCACCGCTCTCTGGACATCAAGCTACTGAATCGGCAGCATTGTAAAAACAATCGCAAGGATAGACATAGATAAAGATAAAGAGCTCACAAATGACGGACAACATAAAACAAAATGTGACCCTCTGATCTAACAATAAGGAAACAGCTAGAGCTAATAATCTTATAAATACATATATTTAGTGTAGCCTGCGAGTGTGTTTACTTATTGCTCGTGAAATAAACCGAGCTGGTTCTATAAGAGTATCTATTGCGATATATGACAAAGAATTCAACCGAAAACAATAAGTAACAACAATAACAAAATATTATTTTAGTATCTTTTACAATAAATAAGCTAGATGACAAAATTTAGATTGCCGTTTTAGTTTTTTTTTCATATAACGCACGTAGCGTTCAATTATTATTTCTTTTTTCTTTAATCTTTTTATCACTAATAGCCTGGAATAGTGCCAACGAATTACCATTCGCATATATGAACGTGAATTTGCTCACTCCCAAAATATATTCAAGAAAAGATTATAAGGATAAGCTATCGAAAATGTATTATACCGGAACCAATTTGTGGTTTTGTTTATGCCAAGACGATATCCATGAAAGTCAGTTATGTTTTATTCGAAGATAAGCCCTTACACACATAGTTGATGAACTTCAAAGCGAAGAATATGTTTCGTTTAATTTGTGTCGCTTTATTACTCACCAAAGGCTTTGGAGATGTGGGTAAGAACGAAATATATATATTTTAATGATTATAATAAATATAAGGGCAAAGGTAAAAATTCAAAGAATTTCTCTGAAGGTTTTCGAAACGAGAATTCTACGGGAACTGTGTCATTAGAATTTTACAAACTTCTAGTAGAGTTTGGATTTTGAAGGCTATTCATAGTCGGTACACCTATTTAAAGGCATTTTTATATTTCAATTTATTAAGTTTAAATAACATTTGTTAAATATAAAATGTGTTACATAGTTTCAAGAACTATGCGAATTATTTTCACAATAGATTAATAACGAAGAGCGAGTGCTCCATACTTTTTACATTTCCAGTAATATATTTTTTTATATATTAAAAATAAAATTGCTTTTACACAGAAAACGTTTGCGTATCATTTTACATTTTTATATTTCAATACAACAAATGATTTTTAGTCGAAATACAATGCGACATTAAATTTAATTCCAAAAATATGAAGGCAAATAGTCTTCTGTAAGTGTACCTAGAAATGACGATAACTTCTTAAAATGAACATTTAGAAAAAAATCCAAAAACACTTAACCTTTATTTTTTGATGTAGTTTAAAGATTAAAAAAAGAAAAATTGAATTTATAATATACACGAGTAGAGGGAGAAAATATGGTATTTTTAATCCCCTAACCAGACCGTGAGTGTGCATCTGTTCTTCTTTCAACCTAAAATGTACTACTGCTAACAAGAAGCGATTTGATATTTACCCCATCTCGATATCTCTTCTCGTTTCTGAAATATTGCAGAAAATGTGTTTTTGGGGAAAACTTTGAGCCTCAATTACACCCCCTAAAACCAAATATGGGACACTTAAAAAAATATTTGTGTATCGAGTGATCGACGCTGTCAAAAGTCCTACTCAGATAACAAAAGATCCCATCAGCCTCGACACCATTAACCAACTCCCCATAAAAACTGAGAAGAGCGGTATTGGTAGACTTCTCCTCACAATATCTGACTCGCAGTGAAGCTGCTAACCACTGCCCAGAGACAGGCATTGCTGAGAATCGCTGGTGTCATCAACAGCACAGGAACCGCTTCTTTGGAGAACATTGTGAGCTTCCCCCCGGTGGAACTTTATGTAAAAGCGGAGGCTATAAATGCGATCCTTAGACTGAAAACCAACAACTTGTGGCATCCCAACATTAGGGTTGGAGGGCACTCTGGGTACTATGGGTACGATAGTGGACGGGCCATTGCTGCAAATGCCCACGGACCGCATGGCACCCGAAATTATCTTCACAGAAAAGATGAAAATCTCCATACCGAACAGAGGCCAAGCACGTAGTGATATCACTGCTCTTGATGACTGGTTCATGGACGGATCCAAATCCAGCCAAGGATATCCATAAGCCTAGGGAAGCATGCGACGGTCTTCCAGGCAGAGGTATTCGTCCTTGCAGGCTGCGCAGAAATGATTGCAAAGAGGGGCTACACGAGGAGGAAAATAAGTATAACGACTGATAGCCAGGCTGCTTTCAAGGCAGTCTCTAACCCTATAACTAGGTCAAAATTAGTTAGACACTACAAACATTCCCTCAATACACTGGCACGAGACTACACGGTGTCTCCGATTTGGGTGCCAGGACATGAGGATATAAAGGGCAATATAATAGCCGACGAACTAGCCAAGGAGGGTTCTAAAAGACACATAGGTTCAGAGCCCGTATGTGGGATTACCAAGGACTTTGCTGAAACGGAGATTTTGACCTGGTTAGATAGAAAAAAAGTACAAAGAAATGGAGTTCGACTAAAGGTCAACTCCATACTAAAGCGCTAATAGGGAATGGGGATGCTACATTCTCTGATAACCTACTCAGGCGCAGCAAGAAAGAAGCTAAAACTATTACTGGACTGGTAACTGGACACTGTCCGCTGAAAAAGCATCTATACAACACAGGTCGAATAAGCGAACGGTGGTGCAGAAGATGCAAACTACAGGAGGAGACAAGTTTACATGTAATCTGCTCATGTGAAGAATTGAAAGTACTCAGACAGAAACATTTCGGGAAGGATCTATTTGAACCCTCGAGGGTTCTCAAGTTTCCACTGGGTAAGATACTGGGCTTTATAGTGAACACTAAGCTGCTCGAGTGGAAGAAAGAGATTTAATAGGGACGATATAATGAGCACCTAGCTGAAATGCCTGAACTATAAGTGTCCACGCTAAATTAAAAAAACCAAAAACTAACGTATTGCTGTGGGTTGCCACAGCAATACGTAATACCGCGAGTGTTTTTTAAGTTGCCTAATTTGCTCAAAATTACTGAATTATTGTATCGAGAAATTTCCACAATAATGTTTAGTTCGTATAAATTTTAGTTAAAGAGTTAATGGTTTAAGTTATTTAATTTAGTGTTTTTTTAAATTAATTTCACTCTTTAAGATATCTTTTATTTGCTTATGTTGTTCAATGTTTATTCTAGTAGTTTTCTTCGGTGAATTGTGCGGCTACGTTGCACGTAGTCGAGAGTAGGATTTTTGTATGTATACGACTGTTCAACCTTGTCACTCAGTTCTTTGGTTGACTTGCTAGCGCGAGTACATGTATTTCTAATTTGTTTGCTGCCATTTTGTTTTTTTTTTTTTGATATAGAGATTTGTTTCGCTTATATTGAATTTTATTCTGTCCATCAAGGAACTCGCTTAATAATAATTGTTATTATATTGAGGTGTACACATTATAGATATAAGATCATTTATTATTTTTGTTCGGGAAGATATTTCAGTTTAAAGATTTAATTTTTCCGTTTTCATTTTGCTGTTTCATTTTAATTATTAATCACCTCGGGTTGGGTGAATAGAAGCATTGTGCTTGGTTTTAGTTTTTCATTTTTGTTATTTACTAGAAATTGTCCACGTTTAATTTTAGTTTGTTTTAATTTGAAACCACGTGGGTTGAGTTGATATATAAGAATTATCTTCCTGAACAAGTTAATCTTTTGCTTTGATATAGGAAATAGCATTGTCCTATTGTAAATTAGAATCACGAGCAGTTTTTGATTTAAGCCAGGACCCTTTGTTCACAGTTTTTTTTCTGCAAAAATTTGTAATTAACATTTTTTTTTCTTTTTTTATAATAAAATTCTTGATTGTTGTTTAACGTCATTCAAAATTCTGTTCTTTTATTTTTGATTAAACATTTTCAATTTTTGGAGTAATTAAGAAAGTCAGATTTCTTTCACCCACAATTTACTTTTCGCGGTTGGAGTCAAGTAATTCGCGAGGGTAACTCTAAGATTTAATTGTTCTTTTGCGCCCTTTTAAAATTTTTATCCGTTGAGTTAGCTAATTTAATTTTTCATTTTCATTTTTTTTTTTTATTTCTTTTTTGCAAGTTCATTTTGTACAATCAGTACACAGCAGTATATAAAGATTCTACGAGAAAAATTATAATTTTCATTTTATTTTGGATTATAATTAATTTTGACCTCTCCGATTTCAGTTGAAGATTCCCCTAGTGCCATCATTAACGGCAACCTGGCCACTATTGAAGACTATCCCTACTACGCGTTCCTAGGCACCGAAAAAGACGGTTTACACTGCGGCGGCGCCTTCATCGCGCCGGATCTTGTACTAACAGCTGCTCATTGTCTCGAAGAGGGCTCGAAATTCAAAGTATACAGTGGCATTACAACGATGGACGATCTGGTAGATAACAAAGGCTACGAAGTAAAAGTCTTGCATCCTCATCCTGACTATATCGACGAATCCCATTTGGATATCGGCTTGGTAAAGTTGAAGGAAAACATCACCTTAAGCGATACGGCTGTGCTAATCGCACCCGCTCTGGAAAATCCTCCGATTGGAGTACAAGCCACAGTCGTAGGTTTCGGCGTCCACTACTGCGACAACATGTACTGTTGGAATCCCAGCTCGCAGCATCTAAGATCCGCGGTCATAAAAGTTACGGAATACGACCAAAATGGCGTCATGCATACAAAAGGGGAAAAGCAGAACACCTGTTATGTAAGGTCAAATTAATCCATTTCATTCCATCGTTATAAAGGTTATTTTCAGGGTGATTCTGGTGGTCCCATCGTTTATGATGGTAAAGTTGTTGGTCTAGTCAGCTCTGGTCAGTACATAGATTGCAGTGGGTACGATACCCAAGCCCCAGTGGCTCCTTTCCTCCAATGGATAGAAGACACAGCTAAGACCTTGTAAAACTTGTCTGCGCTTCTTTGTTATATCAGTTAACTGTACTTCAATAACTATAATATGCAAAAAAATATTTCAACCAGAAGAATCACAATGCTATATGAGATACTTGCAATTCACGATGCAGAAGTACAATATCATCGTGTAACCAAGAAATGTAACTTTCCGTGTAATATTTTTCAGTATGCAATTCTCAAATTTTGTGTTTAATTATCGTATGTAATACAGATATAGTACTAATAAACATTTATTATCTCGAAATTTCATTGTCTTTTCGTAGATGAATTGGTAATTATTTCTCGCCCCGATTTTCTATGCTTATTTTACTCCTTATTTTACTTACCTTTGCGAAAATATAATCCCCAGGATGCCAATTGGTGGACTATACAGTAGTGATGTATAAAACTGCTTCTTTACGTTAGCAGTTACAACCTGCTTCTGATACTTTTTAAGTAGTTTAAAAAAGCTGCTACTTTTTATAGCAATCATCCTTAAATAGCGGTATTCGTTAAATAGTTTCTATAACTTTCCACACCGCCCCAAAGGGTCTTTTGTTATCGATATTCACTCAGTATTTATGTGTATTGTATATATCTTTGTAACTAATAATGATCTACTAATGTAAATAATTGCTTAATAAATGAAAAAGTATAGTTTCTTGAACGGAAAAGTATAAATTGGCATTTTCTATTAATTATAAAACGGTGATTGTGACAAGTAACAATAATAACTAGTAATAGGTTCTGAGAGGTTCCGCTTCATATTGATCGAGTTTCTATAATGATATATATTATGTGTTTTTGCATAGGTATTTCTGAATCAAAATCGATATAAAAACTAGGAAAACTAATCAGCGAAACTTACTTGTGTGGGGTTGTTACACAATATCACTATACAGGGTGTATCTAAAAAAAGTACATTTTGCTTGGTGTTAAACTACATGGACATATAAAGCACAAACCCACCGAAACCGGATTTCATCATTAAAGAATAAAAAAAAGTAAAATTTAGAGCCAAAATTCTTTAGTCCGGCCTGATGCAAAGGAGACGTTCATGTTAAGCACCCGCTAAACGTGGTATTATGTATAAATACATTGCACTCATTTAGTATTATTCTTAATGGTATGCCGTAAGTTAATTTAACGTCATTTTGAATAAATAAAGGCTCTTGTAAAATTGCAAAACTGAGGCATTTTAAATTTCTTCTTTTTATAAAATAAACATTCCTTATTTGTTAAGAGCATTCTACGTAAGTTCTACAAAGTATTATTTTTAATATCCTGATAAGACGTTCGAGTTTCAACCGGATATGCGACTTCAGTATTAGAAAAAAGTAAATATTTTTTCATTCGCTTTGTCGAATCGATAGTTGTTAATTAAACGGTCCCACATGATTCTGAGTTATTTCTTTTGGATTATTTAATCATATAACGCAAAAATGAATTGAATCGAATTACACAGAAATAAATGTAGAACAGAAAATTTGCAAAACACGCCTTTTTACTATGATATCGCCGAAAATGAATCTATACATTCCGCGCTTTGCCGATGCATCAAGCTTCGTTTTCTTTATATGAAATTCATGATGTGGTCCTGAAAAGGATCGTTTTTTCGAGACGGAAGAATTTAAATAAAAATGTTTGAGTGGCTTGCACTCCAAGCGGCGATCCACACAAAACAACAGCGGTAATGGCTGAATGATAGTGGTATGTGGGGTATACTCGGGACAGCATTTATGTAGGGCACAAGGTGCGGCTCTAGCCCACGGCATTTACAAAATATTTTTTTTCTCGTTAATGCTTACAGATAGACCCCCTGTGCATTAAGACTTTTTGATCGTAAATAATTACAGCTGCTACATATTATAATATTTACCTCTATATCGGATACACCCTGTATTATTACTTGGAATAAAATTGTCTCCGTCTGGGCTTGACAAAAACAATATTTCTATGTAGTTGTTAGAAAATTCTGTTTATTTTTTATTCTCTTATTTACTTAAGCGGATGCGATGTTCGTATATACGTTATTCCTAGATAGAAAGTTTTTTTTTTTACCGAGTACGCTTGTTATTTATTTAACACACCTCTAAAATATAAGTATTTCTAGAAATACCTTCTTTATTATGTTTGTTAGTTCATTTTCACATTTTTACGGTAAAAAGCATCTATATCATGATACATAGATGGTGCCACAACATAAACATGTACCTATTTATTGCAGCAATTTGCTTATCACTAATCCTAACCTAATTATGGATGAAATATCCATATATTTTATATTAATTCTTATCATAATGTAAGGTTTTTATATGTTTATTTACCGAAACAAAGTTATGTATTGGACAGAAAATTATATTATGTTAAACGGAAAAATTCTTTCGACGACTATTGAAGAAAATCTAGACAAGATTGCAAGCTTTTTACGGTATGCAATAATTAACGAATTAATGTATTTGTGCTAATAACTGTAATAATTAAGAGGAATTTTTCTCAAGAAAAAATTTCCCCTCACGCAGGATTCGAACCTACAAACTTTCGTTTACCGGACGAACGCTCTACCACTTGAGCTAGAGAGGAGTATGCAGGTTCGAGCTACAAGTCGACATATGTAAATATCAGATCTTGAAAGGCCGGCAGGACGCAAATATAGAAAGATTGCAAGCTTTTTACAGCATGAAATAATTAGCGAATTAATGTTTTTTTTTCTGCTGATAATTGTAGTAATTAAGAGGATTCTTTCTTAGGAAAAAAAGTCTCTTATAAATTACTTTCAGTTATTATCAGAAATACATTAATTCGTTAGAAATCTAGACAAATTCAAAGCATAAAAAGTTGTCCAAGGAACACTTCACCAGTTTTCTTCTTTTTATTATTATTATTTAAAAAAGGGGGTCGGCAATCAATCACGGCGCCGGAAAAAAACTATTTACCGCAACTGACCAGAACAAGATTCGAATTGACGGCCCCTCGCACTAGTTGATACTCCGCAAGGCATTCGGCTAATGCAAACCCTATTCCCATCAATAATATCAGTGCTAATTGCGAACACCATAGGCATTTGCCGCTGCGTGAATTATATAAATAAAAAAAGAATATCCTTCACAATTCTGAATGTATTTTAACATGTTACCGTGATTGTTTGAATGTTTTGTTTTGTTTTAATTTTAACGTTTGTTTTTTTCTTCTCTCAACACATTCTTTAATGATATATCATATTTATATTACAATTTGACTTTTTGTAAGTATTTTGGTATTAACACTTTTAGCATATATATTGTACAAAACGAATAGTAGTCTTATAGTTCGTCTGATGATGGTATTATACCGAAATATGTAGCAAAATAAAAATTAGAAGCAAATCAGGATTGGAAACGAACTCTTAATTTTATTTTAATTGTTTAAAAAAAATATCACTACAGGCACAGGTGGCAAGCCACATCATGGCTGACGTATGTTTTCTACCAACTATTTTTGTCTGAAATGTTTCCAAAATGTGCAGCAATGATAACATTTCTGTACAAATAGATTCATAATGGCCGACTCAAATCATTGTGGACAACATAAAATGGCCGGCGTTAATTTCCTAATCAACAGACTTATAAAATTTCCACTTAACAAGGCGAGATTTAACAACGAATTGCAATTCATTAAAAAGATAGCTGTCTATAATGGTTACTCTTCTATAGATGTAGTCCGGAGCGTAAAGAAAGTCCAATATAAACACTATCTTAGAAATGCCACGACTTTAACTTCAGAAGACAATCGCGACAAAAAGTTTGTTAATTTACCTTTTCATCGCATTTCAAAAGGTTTAGGCGACATTGTTAAAGAACTAAATTTGAACATTTGCTTCGCGGAACACACTCATAAATCTTTAAGTTAACGCGGATAAGATAAATCTCATCCCAACGAAAGATCGGGCATTTACAAAATCGGTTATAGCGGCTGTAATAAAATTTATATTGGACAAACAAAGCGTTCGATCGTTCGATCGGAATCAGATTCAAAGAGCACATTGCATGCTATCGATATGGTAAACTTGAATCACATAAAGTTGGCATAGAAAACCTTGAATTAGTGAAAAATGTACAATCGCCCAAAGAGTTAGACGAATACGAAACCATATATGTGAAAAAAACATTCAACTAACTTATTGAATAGGGAAGCGGCGCCTCTGCAGCACTCCAGTTTGATTTATTTATGCGTGTAGAAAAGAAAAGGTTCACATTCGTCGCTAATTCTTGCGTATTTCGAAATATCCATTTTTAGAGGAGGATAACAGCGCATGTTTAGTAATAGGCTTCTTCTTATTTTACAGAATTCATTTCGGTCCGGTGATATGTGGGACCACATGTTCCAGAAACAATTGTCCCGAATTAATCAAACCTTTTGTAGTGCGGAGTGATCGCATATTAACATGTATATTAATTCACTACAGTCCTTGTGATCAGTGGCGGTTTCTGTGTAGGAGCACATGAGCACGTGAACCCCCTAAACAAATCGTCGATTACAAACTAATAAAATCTATTACTCGATCTTAATATATTCGTGAATATAACGTAGCGAAACGAAAAACGACGCGACGTTCCTTTCTATACATATGTATGTACATCGCGAGCAAGCGACCGACGACGGAGGCACGTGCGCCGAGTAGGCGGGGACTACTGTTGATTTTATCCAATGCCTAGCCGCATAAAGGACGTAGCGGAGGTGGGGGAGATACGCAGATTCCATATGAACGGTGCACAAATTGAGTGTGCCTGTGCTCGCTTCGTTGCGTTCTCGGTCACGTTAACAAATCGATCGACATCAACGTTTAGATATCGTGTTTTACGGATAAACTATATTATATATGTTTTGTTTATGAATGACTCACCGTTCACAGGTCGTAACTACCATAAGAACTAATAATGTTTGTTGGTGTTAATGAAACCAAGGGTGCGTATTTATTTTAATTTATTAAATAACATACTGCTGTAGTTTTTTATTAAAAAAAAACAATTATCTGAATAAATTTCCTAATTTAATGTTATTTTCATTTGAAAGTTGTTTTGATATTTTAGGATAACGGTATATTTCTTTATACTTTAAGTTTTAACATTATATTATATATTTCACTATTGCTATATTTTTCCCTATTGGACGGATTTGTTTCCAGGTTTTTTGTTTGTTTTCTGGCCCTCTGCTTCGTACGTGCGAGCGAGAGAGCCAGTGTGATATAGATATCGGGGTGGCTCACATGTGTTCTTATGCTTGGAATTTAAAAATTTTAATATATTAATCTATTAATTTGTTGCTGATATTAAGCCAGTGCTCAATGTTTAATCACACTCGTGCAGTTTAGATGAGTAATTAATACAGGTCTGTATTAAATTTAATTTTATATTTTAGTTTTAGATATAAGAAGATTTTCAAGTAATTGTAGATGGTAAAAGTTGATATAATTAACACAATAATCATGATTGTAACAATTTAAATACTTAGTGTTAATTTATAAATATCTTAAATTTAACTTCGTAAAAAAAGGAAATTAGACAATATAGTTGTTAAAAAAAAGCTATCTATTTTATTTAAAACACTGATTTAAAATTTCGTTTGAGGTACTTCATCTACTGCAATACGTTTATTAAATCCGCGCACAAAAAATCACAAACTTAAACTCGTAAATCTTTAACTGTTTTCAAAAAACGTACATTTCCCTCAAAGATACAAATAATAATTGATTTTTTTTAGAAAAACAAAAATAAATTGGCAACAGCGCAGCTGCAGTTCAAAACTACGCCGCATCGTTAAATCCATCTGCAAAAAGCCGACAAAGCAAAGCCAGCACTAATGCGCTTTGGTGCAGCCGACAAACAGCAAAGAATATATACATTACTGCTGTGGTTTGGCACCCGCGGTTTGTTAAATTCAGTTATATTTTATTTATAGAGATTAATCTTTGTCAATGTGCCGGGAAAATTCTTTCAGAAATTAATATTTTATTTTTAAGTAAGATTTTGCTAATTGAATTAATTTGATTGTTTAATTTGTTTATTTAAATGTTCAGTTGGTTTAAAGTAATTTCACTCTGTAATATATTTTTATTTGCTCATGTTGTTCAATGTCCTTCCTTGTGGAGTTCTTCTATGATCTTTGCATTTATGCGCTGCTTTGGCACGCATCTGTTTGTTATATGTATGCGATGTTTGTGCCCCTGAAAGGCAGTTACTTGAACGATGGCGTGTAAGTAGATTGTTATTTTATTTTCTTTGCTGCCATTTTTGGTAATTTCGTTTAATTTTAAAGCTTTGTTCGTTTAACTTGTATATTTTATCATCCTTCAAGGAACTCGTTAAATAATAATTGGCATTATATTATTGTGTGCACAATTTAGGTATAAGAGCCATTATTATATTTGTTCTAGAAGGTATTTTGGTCTTTAGAGTTTAATTTTTTTCCGTTTCTTAGTTTTCAAATTAGTTTTCTTAATTAATCACCTCGGTTTAGGTGAAAAGAAGCATTGAGCTTGCAATTAAATTTCAATTTTATAAATATATTTGATTTGTCCACGTTTAAATTAATTTGGGTTATTTTAAATTTTGGGACCACGCGGATTTTTTGTAAAAAAAGGATTTTCTTCTAGAACAAATTTACCTCTTTTGTTTGTTTAAAGGATTTGCATTGTCCTTTAGTAAATTAGATTCAAGCAGGTTTTGATTTTGGCTAGGACTCTCAGTCCAAGGTTTGATTTTTCCTGCGTAATTGTATTTAAGTGTTTTTTTTTTATATAAAAATAAAATTAATGATTGTTAACGTCATTCAAAATTTCTGTTCTTTTATTTTTGAATCAACCATTTTAATTTTCGAAGTAATTAAAGAAAGTCAAATTTTTCAAACGCCCACATTTTCTTTTTATGATTAGTTTTAATTGTGAGATGAACTTTTCATTTTGCATTTATGCTGGTACCATCAGTACACAGCAGTACGTAAAAAAAGTAATGAAATGAAATATACAGTACGCAAAAAAGATAATGAAATGCACACAAAACAAACAAAGTAGTATTGTAAGTAAACACTAAACAATATATAAATAAGAGCTATGGATGCAAACAGTTTTACTGTGCAATATTTGAAAGACAATTTTAATTCGTTTAATTATGAACAAAAAATTCAAGTTAAAAGTATGGGCAGACCAAAACCAAAACTTAATTTAAGGCAAACTACAAAGGGCAAATTTAGAGACTTTAGAAGAAAATTTAAGGACATGTACGAAAAAAAATGATCTTGCATGTTCTTGATTTTGTAAACACCTTACGTTTCCGACCACGAGCCGCCACTGCTTGTGATATCTTTTGCATAATTTAAATTAATTATAAACGATGGCAGTGCCCCCATCGGTTTCTTTTCACAATCACTTTTTTAAGCCTCCTCTTAAGTTTTTAACACATTGTGAATACTTACAAAACAACTACTGACTCCATTATAACCAGTGGCATACATAACGTTTCCAACATAACCATTCACACGAAAATCGCCACTGCGCAAGGTATACGACGCCACGCCCACGCATCTGTCGCTGGGATTACTGGTCCTGTTGCATTTCGGATACCCGAATCCGCTTAACTTAACCCTTGAGTTGACTGGTGCAGGAGTCGTCGACAAATTGATTGCTTGAACAGGACCACCCATGCCCAACTTATCTTCCAGAAACATCAACGCCACATCGTAATCCGCCTTTCCCGGTGTATACTGTGGATGTTTGATCGTCCTATTGTTGTCATAGGGGAATCTCACATAGGTGTCCGCTATACTGCTGACTCCAACGAATATTTCAATATCTGCGTTTGAGAAGCCGTCCACGACGCTAGCAGCTGTCAGGATGACGTTGTCTTGAATTATAGCACCGCCACTGTGGACACCTCCGTAGTATAACATCGCATAATAGGGGCTATCGTAGGCTGTGATATTGACGCCGTTTATTATGCGTTTCGATAGATGAACATTGTGGGAATGAGCTGTAATAAAATATTACTAGTTTAATTCATAAATAGTGAGTTCATTTCGGCTAGCATAATTAAAGAAGCGTTTAGGGATAAACTTGATGAAGATTGGCAGGATTGGTGGAATACCACTTTAAATAGGAGATGGACTAGGAAATTTATCGGTAACGCCATACATTTTAGTAGGGGTAGAATTAATAACGGGTTACGGTAATTTTAAATCATATTTATGTAGAATTGGGGGCAGGAGGTTAATGATTCGCATTGTGAATATGGTGGGGTAGATACAGCAAGGTATGCTTTATTTGAATGGCCATTTACTGATGAGTGGCGGTCGCGTACGGAAGTTAAGGCATTAGCTAAGGGGTTAAATAGGCCGCAGCGCGAAACAGATGTTAGAGACAATGAGGCGGTCGGATGGTGAGAATTTCTTAGTAATGCTGCTAAAGAATTAGATAGATTACGGCGTGGTAGGGAAGTTCGTATTTATAAATGAATATTTCATACTCTTTAGTGGTTTGAATTAGTGCGAAATTATAATATTTAACATAGTTGGGATATAAGGGTGTTTCACCAGCAGAGCATTCCTCTATAACTTGTAAACAGCGACCGATAGGAAAAACAGTTTTTATAAATTGTTGTAGACAGATAGATAAATAGATAGATCATTTTATTGCTTAGCCCATACGGATAAAATACGTCAATGCGACACAAATAATATAAATATAGGTAAAAATGCAATGTAAATATGTGCAAGAATAAAAGTCCAACTTATATCCTTAGGTCAGCAGCTTATTCACTTCTTAATATCAATTTATAGGTTGTTGCAGTTTGTTGTAAATGAACCTGAACCTAAGCAAATTTAGCAAATCTTACTTACTTTTTCACAACTTGTTGATACAGCAACAGTTATACTTTTGGGATTATAATTATAATTTTTTATAGCTATTTGCAGGAAAAATGGCTGATTATTCGCTAACTTTAGTTTATTATTAAATGTGTAGTAAAATCTTATTAATAAGAATGATAGTTTATGAATGTAATAATAGACAATAAATGCGTTTAGCACGTCAATAAAACCCACAAAAATTAAACTAAAATATTCTAATTACTAAAAATTAGAATTACTAAGAAATATATAACTAACAAGGGAACACTGGCAGATGTCAAATTCCGATTTCCATGAAACCTTACATACTGAAAGAGTACCTCGGTAGAAGTACAACGCTTTTTTTTCTGCGAAAACGCCAGATTTAGGGGTACGCCCCCCCCCCCCTCCAAAGTTTCAAATTTTTCAATTTTTTGGCATATCTCCGAAATTATAACAAATATTAAAAAACTTCTTTAACATAATTTGCAGCAGATTACATGCCCCCAAAAATGACATAACCTATTTTCGCAACAATCTAATAATGGAGGACGGGGTACCGAAATCTTCAAATACTCGTGGTATAAGAGTGGCTACGTGGATGAAAGACCTGGGCCCTTTAAAAATCCTACACACAAAAAAATCTATTATCAATCTGAATATTTTTATTTATTCGGAAATCGAAACTTAATATATATTTAAATGAACTAAATCTGGTTGGTTAGAACATAAGAGTAAATTCTCTGAAAACACAATATCAGTACTCTTAAAATAAATAGTATAAATATTTGCATTGAAGTATACTTCCTCCAAATGAACATTGTTATTGTTGTAAGGAATAAATCTATGCAATCATAGTGAGAAAGTCTGTAGATTCAAAATAAAATCCCTTATGCGTTTGGTATAATGAATTACTATATAAAATTATTAAATGTTTTGTACTGAAAACATGAAATATCAAATTGAAATTACCATAATATTGAAACATTTGAAACGAATTTTACCCCACCATTTATTGCACTAAAACTTATCTGTCATTGGTTCCCTCTTTTTAGGGGGTTTAGGGGGTTTTGCATATACATACGCTTTACTTGGCGTCACTTTTTGATTGACTAGCGAACAGTGTTGTTGGTTGTGAGTGTAAGAGCCGTTTTACACGAACAAGAATTTTTACATAAATCATAACAAAAGTTATCCCGAAAATTTTGGTGAGATTTTTTCTAAGAAATTTTGTCGCGACACTTTCAGGTCGTTTTACACACGAATAAGGTTACTTCCATTTGCACTTGTAAGTTGTAACCTAAATCTAAACAATTATGATCCATATTTTGCTGGTTTATCGGTTAATTGCTATTTATTTAGGATTTCTACAATTTAATTTACCAAATGCGTCTGCTTATAACAACAAATATCGTCAAAATTCCGGTTAAAATTTATTCCTTGTAAAGAAAAATTCTCACCAAAATTTTCGAGATAATTTTTGTTATGATTTATGTAAAAATTCTCGTACGTGTAAAACGGCTCTAAGTAAATCTAAATGGATACCCCAGCCGTTTCACAGCTACTTAGAGAATGGGGTGGAATGGGGCTGATGCGCAGATGCTACCACTAAAATATTCGAAGGTAAGTACGTAAGTGTTATCTAATATTAAAGGATTACTGGTATAAAAAACTTTCAAATAATACTTAACGTCAGCGCCATTGTGTCGATAACATATGAACATTAACATTAACAAACATATGTAGGTATTTACTAGTTATTAGTTTTCAGTAGGTAATACCAGCAAATTATTATACTGATTGAAATTATATCAGTAACCAACGCAGACTAGACACCAGGCCCAGGCATTGTGTGGGACGTATTCCGAGAACACCGGTCGCAACGACGGATACGCATAACATCTATACCTCTACGCATCAATATCCCGTGCGCACTCCTGGAGTACCCCGATACGTTACCTTCTCCCAAACATTGTAAAGCTATAAAGTAGGGCAGTAAATTTATTTAATTACATAATATTTCTTTATTTATTAATTTTCCCCTACCGAGGTTTTTTGGTGTGCAAATTTAGTAGGCAATTATTACCCTTGAATAGTAGAAATGCTACTCAAATCCAAAATAATTATTTTTGTGGTGAAAATATTATATGTTCATGATGTTTATTGTTTAGTATATTGATTACGTTAGAACTAAAAAAATGTTTCGCCTAACAAATTGAAGGGTTTGAAAAACTGAACAAATTTTATTCTCAATATAAATACATCATCTTCTTGCTTATATAGGAAGTATATGCATAGTAGTAATACTGTTCGCTACTGTAATATATATCAATAAAATTGCAGTACAGTATGTAGCGTATTTAAGCATTTATAAGGATTATAATTTTCTCTAAAAGAATTTCTACTTTTTTTAAGAAAATAGTATTTTATATAGTTAATATACAGTTTTGTAACATATTTTTTGCAACATTAAATATAACTGTGTTTGTATTCTGTCACAAGTAATATGTTCAACACATTAGCTATGTTAACTGGCATTGTATTAAACTACAATTTTATGCAGCACGAGAAATAATACATCATTTGAAACCATCGCCTTATATATATACGACATGTCTACGTGCCTTTTCAAAGGTTCATGTATTAATAAATCTTGATATTGATGAGATTATCTAGGCATTTGTACGAAATTAATTATTTCAATTATTGTCCTACTTGAAGTATGTGTTGAAGTACTTAATAGTCTACCTGCCAAGTCACAGAGTGTCAACTGTAAATCTACACATACTGCATGTTCAATATTTAATTCTTCCTCTTGTGCGCCAAATTTGTTCGTAGTATGCGCACGTTTCTGGGGATATAGTTGTAGAGTAATGAAGGACATTTTATTAAAAAATATATAAAATGCGAAGGAATTAATTTAGTAAATGTATCTGATAATTTTTTATTATTTGATGTATATCAATATTTTCAGATTTAGTTATTTTAAACGTATTGCTGTGGCAGGCAACCCGTTTTTCGCGAGTGTATTTTAAGTTGCGTGGATTTTGTCATGATTATTTCGTTCGTTCGGTATTCAATGTGCCGAGAATTTTCACAATAATGTTTTGTTTTGTATAAAGTTAGTTAAAGAGTTGATTGTTTGATTTAATTTATTTAGTGTTAAGTTTTTTTAAATTAATTTCATTCATTTATGTGTCTAGCAGTTGCTACTTCGAGTTAACGCGGATTCTACTAGATTTTTGTCGATGATATGCGCGTTTGCGTTGTTCGTATTGTTACGGCTGCACTGAAGAATTTTGTCAGGCAGTTCCTTGGTCGACTGCTAGCGTGAGTAGTCGTAATTTGTAAATATTATTGATGCCATTTTGTAATTCATTTTAATATTCTAACTTTTCGCATACATTGAATTTTATAGAGTCCATCAAGGAATTCATTTTGTAATAATTGTTAATATATTGACGTGTACACGTAATAGATATAAGATAATTTATTAATTTTTGTTTAGGAAGATAGATTTTAAGTTAATTATTCTCTCATTATAGTTTAAAGCGTTTATTTCTTCCGTTTTTCTATTTTGCTGTTTCGTTTTATTTTTCAATCACCTCGGTTTGGGTGAGTAGAGGCTTTGTGCTTGCATTTTGTTTTTCAATTTGTAATTTTCTAGAAATTGTCCACGCTTAATTTAGTTTGTTTTAATTTGAAACCACGTGGATTGAATTTGAAATATTTAGGATCATCTTCCTGAACAACCAAATCTTTTGCTTTGTATAGGAAATAGCATTGTCCTATTGTCATTTAGAATCAAGTGCAGTTTTTATTTTTTGGCCAGAACCTTCAGTTGACGGTTTTTTTTTTGCCATTTTGTAATTTTACCCATTTTATAAAATAAATTTGATTGTTACTTAGCATCTTTGGGTTGAAAATTCTGTTCCTTTATTTTACTTTAAACCTTTACAATTTTTTGGTAATTAAGAAAGTCAGATTTCATTCACTCACAATTTACTTTTCGTGGTTAGATTCAAGTTTTAATTCGCGAGGGTAACTCTGAGGTTAATAGTTCTTTTGCGCCCTATTAAAATTTTTTCCGTTGAGCTAGCTAATTTTAATTTTCTTTTTCATTTTAAAAATTCATTTTTTGCAATTTCAATTAATTCATTCAGTACACAGCAGTATATTATTATTTTTTTAATAATTATCATAATTAATTCTTTGAATTAATAATTGATGATTCTTAATATATAATGAATATAATGAAGATGCCTTTTTTTGAGAAATAAAACGAAAAAGAAATTATTAAAAAAATGGGGGCATGGAGTATCCCTCCCCTTTATTAGATTTCCGCGAATATGTTACCGTCATCTTGGAGGCGATGTTAATCTGCCCCAAATTACGTTAAAGAAGTTTTTTAATGTCTGATATAATTTCGGAGATATTCCAAAAAATTGAAAAAGCGCGCAAAATTTGGAGTGGGCTGTACGCCTAAATCGGCCGTCTGCGCAGAAAAAAAAAATTGCGTTGTGCTTCTACCGTGGTACTCTTTTAATCCGTAAAGTTTCATGGAAATCGGAATTTGACACCAGCCGGTGTTCCCTTGTAAGAGGCTGAGGACTTGCGCACATCTACCATATATTAATTTTTAAAAATTCAGATCTGTTTTTAGGTATATGGTTATAAATTTAACCATTATGATTTGTAATAAAATTATGAACAGTCGGGTTATAAATTTTAAATAAATCCAATAATTTCATCCTTCTGAGCTTTCTGAATAAGAAGTGTGTACTGACAATATTTCCTAAATGATTTATAAAAATGTATGGGCCGCAAAAACATAATAGAAATGACGTCCAACTTTGCCGCGACAAACACGAACTTTATTTGACGTAATTAGCATGCCAGGGTAATCACAGTAGGTGCATATTAATTTTACTTTTCTAAGAAAACGAAATTGGTATTCTACAATGAAATTGCTTTATTTAAGAAAAAAATAATTTCCTTCTGCATTTCTAATTATGTCTGAATACTATAATATGGGGTGTTATTTTCGAAAATATTCTTTATTTAATAATTTCCTTTCCTTGACAACCTTTCCAGTTTAATCACCTACTGTCTTAAGAATGAATCTTATCTGTGTACTTTAACTATTTGCCAACACAAAATCAATCTAACTATAGAGCTTAAATAAATACTTACAGTGCGATATAAAAACCAACACCAAGCACAAAAGCAACATTTTGAAAATTAAACCTACAATGTCGGAAATCTAAAATCGTTAGTTATAATATACCCAAAGTTTATCTGTCAAGGTGCACATTCTAATACCGCTTAATAGGAAATATGTACAAAACATTTGCGTAACTAACAAACATACCAAAAATAGTAAACTCAAAGGCATTCTTGGTCAAATATTTTGAATAATAAGAGAGAACCATTTGTAATGGCAATAAAAGAATTATAACAGTTAGAAAATACTTTGCATTATTGTTATTTTCGTATGAGTTTGACGTGTTGTGAAAAGTTTTGAGGCCCGATGTAAGGCATACACAGGTAAAAATTTGACGGAGTGAAATAGGGGGTCCCCGTTTTGGAAATATTTTGTTCCAAAAAGGAGTTGCCATAGCTGACAACAGAAAGTATTTCCTCGGTTTTATACAAATCTCAACCAAAAGGGAGAGATTGAATTTCCGCTTTCTAACACGATTTTCAAGGAAGAAATAATCTCCGTTTTCTCTCCGCATCTACACTACCGTATTTAAGTCCTAAATGTGAACAAATATCTCTAACATTGCATATATTTTCTCCTTCACGGAGGTGATAATTTGTTTACATAACAGATGTTTCTATTTCTAATACCTCAACGCCAAAAAGGAAAAGGATACCTCCGATTGCGAACATTTGTTCTCCAAATCACCTCCGATTGGGAACATTTGTTCTCCAAATCGTAACTGTTTCCATAAACATTTTAATTAATTATTTCCACGTGGACTTACTTGCATTAGCTGGAAAAAAAAAAGGATAATTTTATCTGATATGATAGTAGTATTATATACCAAATGGGGAAACAACATCCGTTATTCATTTTAATAACAGCAGTAGGAGTTTTTAAAATTTCTCCATTTCGGAAACTTTTACATTTATTGCAAAATAGTAAAACTGCATAAGAGAGACAAATTGGTCCTTAACGGATTAGGTTGCGTCGGTTAAAGATGTGTTTTCTCCTATGGAAAGCAAAATTATCTCTGTATTCTATCCGTTTAGCAGCAAAATATTTAACTCCGAAATGGAGGCTCCTTGAACGGATGGTCGCGAGGGAACACCGGAAAAGAGTTAAAACGGTGTTAGATTCAACTCCGTATTTTTATCTGTGTATTAGAGAATGGGACGTGACTCTAATTGGATTTGTAGATTTTGTAATGTTTTTGTGGCAATTTCTTATGTGACTGCTAACAACCTGTAAATTGTAATACTTTTACAACACATACAGGCATCTGAATGCATATGAAATTAGAATTAACCTGAACGATTTAATAACTCTAGTATTAAATTAACGATAGCATAGTATTCGACAAAACTAAAGGCGTTGACAGTTATAGAGGCTGATTCAAATTATTATTGATTCTAGAAAGTAGGTTAAATTAGCAAAGTATTAGTGTTTTAACGCTGATTAATATGCAATATGCGAAAAAACAATTGCATGACGCATTTTCAAGAAATTTTTAAATTTATATTTTTTTTAATTGAACACCCTGTGTATTGTTAAAAATGAAAGATATTTTAATTTGTGATGCAAAAATGTTAATACAAGATTGTCTTAAAACGAATAATAAAGAAGTTATGGTGATTTTTAATTGATGCCAAAGATATGTAAAATTTATAGTAGGCTTCTTTCACTTTAAGTCAAAACAAATAATATGTTGTTTAAAACTGTCAAAAACGCACTGAGCCTAAATTTTTAACACGTTTAATTATTAAAAAACTTGGTTATTTCATTTTTGTGTTGTGTTCTTTACTTCTAATTGTTATTATTACATTATTATCAATAGTAGCTTGAACAGTTTTCGTTATATTTAGTTCTAAATATTAGATAATATACCACCATGGTATTTTCGCATTTGGAGAAATGCGATATGCTGGAGGCATACATTGTATGCGGCAAAAATTCAATAAGGACTGTTGAATATTATGCAGAACAGTATCCTTTATGACAGCAGCCAGATCGACGTTACTTTCAAAAACTTTACAGACAATTTAGGCAACACGATTGCTTATTTAAGAAGAGAAAAATAAAGAAAAATATCATTATCAACGAGGAGGTAAAAATTACAGTGTTAGCATAATTTGAAGCCCATCGCGAATTTTCCATTAGAGATGCTACTAAGGAATTGAGTTATAAGTTACCCAGCTAAGTCAGTTCAACAAACATTTACAACAAGGTTTCGAACCAGGGGTTGGCTTCCGTGAATGGTTTATTAATTTTTGTGATGAAAATTTGAATGGAGTAACAATGTATTTTACGAAGTGATGAAACAAATTTCTCCAATGAGGGAATTTAATAAGAAGAACGGAACACTACGGCCAGGAAAATTACGGATTAATAATGCGTCCACATGACACTGCAACAAGTTCGATATTTAGTTTTAATGGTTCTGGATGTGCGGATAATAATGGTGGAAATAATGGTTATTTTTAAAACAAAGTTATTATATATAATATTATCCAGTAATATCACAATAACCGGCTAACTTTTTCTCCAACGTCAATTTCCCCGAATTTTCCTGCTAGCCTATTCTCCCTAAGGGAAGCTCACTAAATACTTTTTAGTAAACACTTCGTGCGAACTTTGATATTTTGATGCGTGCCATAAAAAATCGTTAATAGGAGTTCAATATTAAGGCCATCTTTCGATGGCACAGGCAGAGGAGGATTTAAACTAAAATTATAGTAATCAGCCTTTGATTGTTATGCTACAGGTAGGCACTTAATGTTGAAATAGGATACCCGTAGACTGACATTAAGATACATGATTTCTCTAGGGTTTAGCGAATACAGCAAAAAGTTACCAAATAAACATCCCAAGAATGAAAAATCTCCCCGAGAAAAATTTAAAAACATAAAAATATACCAGGTAAGCTTGAATTAACATAGAAAATAAAGTTACATTATAATTAAGCAATACTTAGCACCTATTGCTAAGATTGGTCCATTTTTATAGTCATTCTTAACAAATTCAAAATTTGCCTGCTTGAAGTTTAGGCAACCGAATACGACGCTTCACTTTTAATTACTTCTTTATTTGGCTTTGAAACCTGTTTTAAATGACTCTAAATTAGATTCCACATCCTTGATTTCATAGTAATATATATATATATATAGAAAGTGACACTGACGAGCCTTGAAAAGGCGAAACATCGATGTCTGACAATAGCGACATTTGTATGTATTTTTCTACATTTGGCGTGGCTGGATAGAAGACTAGTCTACTAGTCCAACCTTGGGGCACCTGGCGCACCCCATCTGTGGGATTTAGCCTTACCTGCATGCGGCTCTGTAAGTGGACCTCTTCCCCTGCTACTCGTGGGATCAAACCATGGAGGAAGGACGTTATTAGCGGACGACCGTAATAAACAGAAATTGGAGCAGGACTCCATAAGAAGCCTTCCACTTCCAAGTGAGAGTACCTCACAAGGAAGGAACAAACGGAGGAGCAAAACGACTGGAGCAGATTGGGGAACAGAATGACATCCATTCCCTCTCAAATTGCGTAGCACTGCGCAACCCGAGGGCGTTGGACCTGGGAGCACGTGAAATCGAAGAGGGAGACTTACCTACCCTGGGGCCTTCTGATATGCTACACTTTCTGAAAGGAATAGAATTAGAAGGCCAGCTGTAAACAGCAAGAACAGGGAACAATAGATCTTTTAGGTCGGCAGTGTAATATCACCGCCTTGCAAAATTTACATACATACAACATAGTTACACTCACAGTATCATCTATGTATATAGATGATGATTGTCCTAGCCGTTAAATTATATATGTTTTTTCTTTTTTGTCCTGAGTAGCGCTAATGTCTAATGATGACTCAAATTTTTTAAAAAAGTTAAACCAACTGATTTTACACGTTTCGACAATCTTTATTTTCGGTTGTCTTCTTCAGAATAATGTATATTTTATAATTTAACTTTATTTTTTTTAAAAATATATATCTAAAAATTAATTATCAAATGTCATTAATTATAAAAATATGTGTGAGTTTTTTTACTTACATTTAGGGACATTCACAAACATTTTAAAAAAACTTATTTATATTACATTTCTTTTTTAAACAATTACTGGAAACGTCGTTATTTTACAATACTCTTAACCAAACAATTTTAAATCAAACTGCCGAAGAATACATTTAAACAAACGCGAAAGGCTAGCTCAGCGATGGGCTGTTCTTTTTAAATTTGTTATACTAAAAATTGTTGTTTATTTATCTCTTTACATATATATATTAACGGTGAAAAGTATGTTTAAATGATTGGAGCGTACATTTTTGACAAACCTTCTACCTCCGTTTTATCGTTTACTGCGTTTTTATGTTTGTTTATTTGGATCATTTCTAAAATGCATTGCGCTTTATATTTTTTTTCTTTATTTAAAATACTTGTATTATTGAAATTGAATGTATGACCTAAGTTAATTGTATGTTTTTTTAGAGCAGTGAGATTATTCTGATATTTATGACCTTAATTCTATTATGAATGTTGTGATGTTTGTCCTATGTACAACATTGCATTGTTACAGGGATTTTGTAAACTACGTGACCTTGGTTTTGTAATGGAAACTATCCTTTATTTAGAGAAACAAATTTCAAATTATTGTGGTTTTATGCGCAAGTTTTATATTATGTGGGTAAAATATTTTATTAAGTTTTTCGGACAATTGAGGAACGTATGGGATGCTAAGATATTTAAGGGTACTTGGGTTAGTGTTTTTTGTGTTATTGACATGTCTGGTGTTATAATATTGATGTATTTTGTTTATGATGATTTTTTGAATTAGCGTTAAGGGATAGTTATTCTTTTGTAAATTGATTTTTACTGTGTTTAAAATTTCTGTTCTATATTTTGGACTGGTTAATGTAATGGCTCTATTGATTAAGGCAGACATGACATTTTTTATAACTAAAGGGTTGGGCAGAGTGAAAATTCAAATAACGACCAGAAAATGTTGGTTTGTGATATAATTTTGTCAAAATTTTATTATTTTCTCGACTCAAGGTAAGATCTAAATAGTTTAACATTTGATTTTTTTCTATTTCAAGGGTGAATTGTAATTTCGGATGAAAATCGTATTTTTTTAAATATTATAAGAAAAAATTGGAAAAAACTTCAACCACATACAGAATTACCTTAAGATGAATTTTTAAATGCACTTGAAATCACTTTGTCAACAACCTATTTCTCTTTTTCAAAATAAATTTACAAACAAATATATGGCTGCGCAATGGTTCACCCATATCAAGCACAATAGCTCAATAATATACTTGAAGATCTTGAAAGACAGGTAATTAACAATTAAGAAGTTAAACCAACATTTTAAAAGGTATTGGACGATTGTTTAGTGTGTATTCCTGAAGACAAAATCACAAAATTTCATCAATCTTTTAACGATTTTCATCCGAAATTACAATGACCTAAGTTGGTCATACATTCAATTTCAATAATACAAGTATTTTAAATAAAGAAAAAAATTATAAAGCGCGATGCATTTTAGAAATGATCCAAATAAACAAACATAAAAACGCAGTAAACGATAAAACGGAGGTAAAAGTTTGTCAAAAATGTATGCTCCAATCATTTAAACATACTTTTCGCCGTTAATATATACATGTAAAGAGATAAATAAACAACAATTCTTAGTATAACAAATTTAAAAAGAACAGCCCATCGCTGAGCTAGCCTTTCGCGTTTGTTTAAATGTATTCTTCGGCAGTTTGATTTAAAATTGTTTGGTTAACAGTATTGTAAAATGACGACGTTTCCAGTAATTGTTTAAAAAAAGAAAATGTAATTATTAAATAAGTTTTTTTAAAATATATATATTTTTAAAAAAAAAATAAAGTTAAATTATAAAATATACATTATTCTGAAGAAGACAACGGAAAATAAAGATTGTCGAAACGTTAAAACCATATCTATGTATATATATACAGTTAAATGTTTGTTTGTCTTTTGTAAGTCTTTTTTGTTATATATATTTTATTTAATTTTTTTACATGACAATAAAGATATTAGTATTATTACTTAAGTATATTTTTAAAAGAATGATTCCATTTTAATAAATGAGAAGAGAATTGTGAAAGACCTGAACTCATTAATAAAAAGATTGTACGAAATGGAGACTTTTAAAAATATCATCTCATCCATATATGAACTCACACCGAGTATTCGACGATTTATATAAAAAAAAAACCTTTTCTGTATGTTTTGTTACTTATATTTTATTGTTCTATTACTTAAAGTTTATGTAATGCAATATGACATTGGTGATCTCATAAGTTACACAAAATCATCTTAATAAATAATCTAAATTACAGTAGAGCTAATATACTTCATTATACTTAACAACAAGAAATTAAGAAAAACAATTCAATTAAACTATCTATAAGAAACATATACAGAGTGCGTATAAAATAGTGCTGCTGTTTCAAATCCAGTACCCACTTTGGGGTACTCATTTACTTGAAATTGTTAGCAATGATTCTATCCAATTTCGAGTATTCAATTTCGAGTAACTGCCTTCGTGTACCTGATATTGGGTGTCAAAACCGGATATGGGATTATGTTGTCAAAATTAGTTCAGAATTGTGTACGCAAAGCTACTTGTAGTGTACACCACTTGTAATCAGCTAACTATTATATACAATACTAGAACGGGCGCACACAGTAATTGAAAAATGGTTGCATTTATTATCCTGACATAAAAGGTTGATTAGCGACAAAAAAATTTGAGAATTATATATTTGAAATAAGTATATATTAAAGTATATCATACAGTGGCGGCTGGTACTAAAGGGACAAAGGCACGTGCCCACCCAACCATCAAGATAAACAAAAGAAATTCATGTAATTCCATGCATTATTTTATTTATTATTTTTACGTATTTTTATAACGATGGTATCAAAGTTTCCTTCCGCACCACAGACACTAGCGCATATGCGAATGCTCAAAACTATGTTCCGGGGCACTATTTACGATGTACCTATTTCGAGTATGAATCGGACGGCTCCGTTTATCTTCGCCATATGCGCCTATACGGCCGTTTTGGGGCACGCAATTTCATGTCTCCAGTTAACGTCTTGCATTCGTTGCTACAGCATCGTTTTCAACGCGTACCGCGCATGCGTGATTTCAAAGGCTTGAAGTGACGTTTATTATTAATGATGGAAGTCAATTGAGTGCAAAATCTTTAACAAAATCTGGAAAAACTTTTAATTAAGAAAAAAGGAAGGCCTATTCCTGATCTGCAAATAAACTACACTTTCACAAGAAAAAATCGAACTTACAATGGAGTATTCAATAAGAATATATATGAAAAATATGAGTGGATGTCCAGATATTCACTAACAAATAAACTATTTTGTCTGCTTAATTTTTAATAAAGAGGTCAGTGCATGGAATAAACAAAGGTTAAATGATTTAAAACATATCGCAGAGAGGGAAAGAGAAATACGAAAATTCCGTTTCTCACATGAAAGTATGCGTGGATTTTAATGTTTTAGGCAAAGCGGACATACCTGAATAGTTAGAGAGTGCTTATTTGCGATATAAAATTAAGTACAACGAAGATGTGGGAAAAAATCGTAATATTTTGCGTCGGTTAATTACGTGTGCAAAAAACTGTGAAATCTTATCCTATTTTGGACAGCGTAAAATTGAAAAGTGAACTTTTAGTAATTTATGAGCGCGAGGACATGTGTGACGTTGATGTAGGTGATGTTTTACCACTTTTAGTGTTCATAACACACAACAACTTAAAAAAAGTTTTGACGGAAGCATATAAACTGTTAGATATTATTTGTACAACGCCCATATCGACAGTAGTATGTGAATGATGTTTTTTCACCCTCAAACGCATTAAAACTTTTCTGAGAAACACAATCTCAGAGGATCAACTGAACGCATTTTTACAACAAACTCATAGACGTCTTTTCCAGCATGAAAAATTGGAGAATGGATTTTATGTACAGTAAGTTCTTATTTTGTGCCCACCCTTTTTCATAACTCACGAGCCGCTACTGTATATATTTAGATTAAAGTGATCAAATATAAAACAAATATAAAAATGTATTACCATTTGAGTGTTATTTCATTTGATGCAATGTTTAAAAAGCACCTGTATATATCTACACGTATTTACACACTGTCTTCATTAAAAAAAAGATACAATTCCAATGAAATGAAATAAATACGAAGGAACTAACGATTGAAAAATGAAATTGTTTTATGAGTGTTTAATGCTCCGTAAAGGGCCGACTAAACTATTTTTGCACATGCAAATATTACTCTATGGATTGTAGGGCTTTTCTTATCCAGGGCAGGTAATCCAACACGCTGGTGCCGTCAAAGTCGAATATGCCTGGTTTAACGATGTCGCAATTTCTGGATATACCAATCAATTCGCCATTTGCAACGATTGGACCGCCAGAATCCCCCTGTGAATGAAAATCAGTATTCTCATTAAGATATTTTGCAAGAAATAATAATAAAAAAACATGCAGATATAAGAACACCTACAAAATACCGTACAGGGTAATCTCGTTACGAAAATAGTTTTAAGAATAAGGAAATCTATGCGTTAGTGATGTAACGAATAGTCGCATGTTTTTGAATATTCGCATTCGCAATAAATATGCGAATATTAAAAAAGTTACCTGTTAAAATAGATAATTTAGAAAGAAAAAAAACTAATATTTAAATTCATTGAGATCCTAAAACAACCTTTTGAGCATAAATTTGCAGTTTACATTAGAATAGCCATCAATAACCTCAAAACAAAATTTGCATTGACAAGAATAAGACGTAAAAAGTCGAAACGATTCGGTTGTACTTGGTTAGTTTCGCTGCGATGATGGAGAAATTTAATTCTCTGCGTGTGCGCATAAGCGCTTAATGCAAGTGTTCGTATAGTTGTAAATTGAGAGCTAATAGATGGCGCTAGTAAAGTAAAAAAAGTTAATATTCGTATTCGCATTCGCATTCGCGAATGTCTAGTGCACATACGTACTGCTGTGGTTTTGGACTACGTGAACCATGCTACCCTTTTATCACTGAGGTGTATTTTAAGTTGCATATTATGGTTGTTGTGATTTCTTTGTCGGTACAGCTGATTTTCAATTTACCGAGAATTTTCACAATTTTGTTTTGTTTTGTATAAGTTTAATTTAAGAGTTTATTGTATGATTTTACTTATGTAGTGTTAAAATTTTTTTTTTAATTAATCCAGTCATTCAAATGTCTATTGTTCGCTTGTGCTGATTTTATGCGTATTCTATTAAATATTGTCATTGTAATGTTCTACGTCTGCGTTGTACGAATTTGAGAGCGGGATTTCTGTAGGAAAAAGAATTGTAGGGTTTTGTTAAGGACTTCCTTGTTCGACTATTGATGTAAGTAGACGTATTTTGTAAATATTTGTTGCCATTTTGTTATTCATTTTGTATTGTTAAAATTTAACATCTTGAATATAGTCAATCAAGGAATTATTATTGTAATAATTGTTAATGTATTGAAGTGTACACTTGGTAGATGTGAGATTAATTATTATTTTTTGTTTAGGAAGATTTATTTTAGTTTATTTGCTCATTTATATTTAAACAGTTATTTTTTCTGTTAATCTATTTTGCTGTATCATTTTATTTTTTTTTTTTCTATCACCTCTTTTGGGTGAGTAGAAGCATTTTTCTATCATTTAGCTTTTTCATTTTTAGTAAATTTCTAGCACTTGTACACGCTTAGATTATTTTAATTTGTGAAGCCACGTGGATAGAAATTCAGAGGTTTTGTACTTTGGATAATCTTCCTGAACAAATAAAACCTTTCTTTTTTTGCTTTGTATAGGAAATAGCATTATCCTATTTTAAATTAGAGTCTAGCGCAGTTTTATTTTAGGCCAGAACCTTCAGTTCAGGGTTTTTTTTTTCTGGACAATTGTAATTTAGCCCGTTTTGTTGAAATAAATTTATTGTTTAATAGCGTCACTGGGTTAAAAATTCTGTACTTTTATTTTATATTAAACCTTTTCAATTTTTCGTGTAATTAAAAAAGTCTGATTTCATTTACTCACAAATGACTTTTAAAGAATCTTAAAGCAAGTAAGATCAAGACACCATCGTGAAACTAAATAGAAATGTCATCAAATAGTGTTTGAAAATCTTTAAAACGGCAGAGGGTTCCGGAATAAGAACATATGGGCTTGAAACCAAGTATTTCGAAAGCTTGGTCAAATATTATACTATCTTTCAGGGGAAAACATGCTCTATTAAAAGATTCACATGCTCCAATATGGGCAGAAACTACCGAAACCAAGAGATTATCATGATGTCTGATAATCAAGCAGCCGAGCCGTTAACGCATTGACTTCATACGTAATAAACTCTACGATGGTTTAAATATTGCAATACCTACCCTATACTGGAGAAAACACAGGCATTGTCTTAAGACCGGTGGTACCAACTATAGCTAGTCTCGAATTCAATGATCGATCAAAGTTAACAAGAGTTCAACGGGAGTTCTGTTGTACTAACGCTGGACAACAGGGCATCGTGAGTTTGAAATATCAGAAGCGATATCACTTTCCTAAAGCAACCTCTTCGAATGTCGAAATAATTGCATCAAAGTGACAAAGCACTACTGAAATCTGCATTGTCGCCAAGTTACAGAATCAGAAAAGTACTGTCGAAAATTTGCAATTTCGACAGGACACTTCGAAATGCCATAGTACAATTCCTTACAGAATCATCCTGGGGAAATTAAGTTGAACAAAGTTGGTGGAACATATTTTTTTATTAATGTATTTCTGCTATTAACTGTAATAATTAGGAATTTTTCCCAAGAAAAATTTTTCTCCTCACGCAGGATATTTTCCTTTTTATTAAACCGAAAATTACGTTGAAATAGCCGTGAAGTTGGTTGGCACAGTGGGCAAAAGGCAAAGAAACAGCGGAATGGTGTGACAAAAGAAGATTTTAAGGTTAACCCTGGAAAAAATAGCACTAGTTCTCTTTCCAGAAATAAGAAATACTAAATGACCAAAACCACCAGCAGTACAATTCAGATAAAATGTTAGTAGGAAAAAGCGTGAAGCACAATCTAGGGGAGACTGGGGCACGTTGAAATTACCCCTTAAACACCGTGTTAGTTCAAAACGAAGCTTACGTCAAGTTGCTAGTGAGACGTGCTATTCTGTATCGAAAGTTTGCTTATTTAGAGCAATCAACAAATTTCTTACTGAAGAAAAGTTGGTTTTTAAGATCCTGTAATAGTATTTGAGGTAAGTAGCATAAGCTTCCCAGGTTTTATTTTTTAACTGAGCTTCCTAGTAATTATACATCGTGAAATACCGTTAAATAATCTATAATTGCATAGCAGATTGGTAGCACCTAACATTCAGGGAAATAATTTTTATCATTTTGAAGATATGCATATGGGGTACATTCGGACAATTAAGCTGGGGCACGTTCGGACTGTTCGAACCTGCCTCATTGGAAACTGTTACTAATTAATATTATATTTGTTCATAGAAAATGAGATGGATCATATGAGCAATAATCCTGGTAAGACTATTAAAAATTCAGAACATCCCAAAAATTACCAACGACCCATATCTTTCACACCAGCTAACATTACCAAAGATTTTCTAAAGCAGGCATTTGGCCAATAAATAGCCTAGTGCTTACTGATGATGATTTTCTAGCAGCTAGTATAACTGACCGTCCTTGTTTCAGTTCATTACCAAACTGTGAAGGATCTCAAATTGATCTACCCTCGGAATCTTCTACTATTAATAAAGAATCTTTCCATATGGTGACTCTACTAATTAATTAGTATTGTAATTCTATTTCAAAAAAAACTAAGTCTTGCAACGAAATTCTTCAGGAATTACAACCGTATCCTAAAGCAAAGCGCGCCAAGAAATAAGGAAGAGAAAACTGAAAGCCTGTTCCAAATTATATACCTGTTCAGAAGAAAAAAATCAAATAGAGGAAGACCTTAACAAAAAGAGAAAAGAGCTAGCCTACCAGGCAAAAAGGCAAATTTTTCAAATGAAGAGAAGTAAGATACAGGAGAAGCAAGTTGGATCGTCCAGTGATTCTTCTGATTTCGAGAAGTCTATCAAAGATAAAAGGAAGATAAAGAAAGGAAAGTCCACCATATGCAAAGATTTTGATCAGGACAGTGTTTTTGATGAAAACTTTGACGAATGAGATCTTTTCCAAGGTATATTGGATGATGAGAGCACATTCTTAGGAGATTACATTCTGGCGAAGTTTGCTACTAAGAAAACCATAAAGTGCTATGTTGGGGTAGTTTAAAAGGTGACTACTGTGGACTTAGAACCGGTGCATGAGATAATATTTTTGCGCAAGTAAGGAGACTAGGGTTTGTGATATTTCTCTTATCAATCGCGACGATATCGTCTCCAAGCTTCCTCAACCAACTAACATTAAAGGAGTCGCTAAACAGTCTGGGTTTCTCAAATTTGCTGTAGCGTTTAATAATTTAAACATTCAGTAATATAGTTGGCTAGTATTGCTTTTTATTTAAAATTTTAAAACTGTGATTAAAAGGGTTGTTTATCAATGTTTTTGTGTTTAATTTAGCTATGTACGAATGTGCCCCATGTGTTGCCCGGAAGTACCCCGATATGGGGCAGATTCGGACAAATGCTATTGTAAGAATTCGAAATTCCATCCTGTATAATGCGAGAATTTAAATTCATTTTATTAATACGTAGTTGATAGGTACCGTGGCATTTGCTGAGTAGCGTCTGCCTCACAGGAAACAATAATCTATTTTCGTTTAAAGACTCGCGTAATTAAAATAATATGGTATTACTTTGTATTTTATCTACTACTTTGTCTATTGTATGTTACAAAACGCCGATCAGCAATTCCCCACGGTCCTCTCAAGTAGGACGTCTGAAAGTCAGAAAAATAACGCCTTCGGTCATACTTGCGCCCTCCTGTAAAGAGAAGCGAAACTAGTTATCGGTGCGAATTGACGTCACAATCAAAGTTTATAAAAACCCTTAACACAGCTGTTTTCAATTAATTAATCCGTGGACTTCGTTACAGCTAAAGTGAAAGCACGCGTTCCCTTCGTATCGGGCGTTTCTAAATCTTAAAATTAAAACTTCTCATCTTAGTTTTTGCAATCAAAATACGCTTAAAATTCGAGAACAGGAAGCAAAAGCTTTCCTCGAGAGGTGATTATTGATTTTGGTACTAAAACCGCTTAAATTTCCCCCCTTTTATTTTGCCTAAATTTTTGTGAGTGTTGTGTAAGTTTTGTGCCTTAAAATTTGGATTACGAGAAGAATTATTTTTCCCACATCGGCCGGTAAAATGTTCAAAATTTCTGCTTAAAGCTAACCAAAGCAAATACGTGAAAACCGTAACTCGTTCGCTCTCTCTCTCCTCTCCCTTAATAAGTAAATGTGTAAGAAAAATTAATTGAGCTTATGTTAAACAACAGAATAAAATTTTAAAATATTCGTTAGGAAAAAAGATGTGTTTTGTTCATTCTAGTTCACTTGTTATTTTATTTAATTGTGTAGTTTGTTAGTTTTTCTTTTAATGTCTTAAAATATTCATATATAATTGTTAAAAAATATAAGTTGTTCTATTATTTCGTCAGTTTAAAAGAAGCTCAGTTTGAACCCTTAGAAAGGGGTTGGAGAGGAAGTTATCATCGGTAAGAGAAAGCCGACGAGAAGGGTAAGCCGACAATCATTAGGCTAACTAACGGCCCTGCTTCGACTGACGGTGGAAAACACAGTTGGGAAACATCTTTGGCTAAAATTACTAAAACCATTCGCTACCGAACAAAAAGTTTGTTTCCCAGCAGTGGCTCGCCGGTCAAAAGAGCAGGAGGGGCTGTCTGCGAGACGGAATTTGGCTTGTCTTATTTGAATTTGGACTGGCCATCCCCAAAAGTTTCCAAACAAGAAAACCCGTTCCGTTACACTATTTTGGAAAAACCATAAAACATTATCGTATTTCGTATATAGTATCTCATACAAAAATGTGTACGTATTAAAGTGTAGATGAGAAACTTTCCATACCCCATTAAATAACAATATAATCCGTTTTTAAAGTTTAGTGTCCGAACATGCTCCACTCTCTCCTACCTTTTAATAACAACATATACTTACATAGTTTCCAGCGATCGTAGTGTTAGGTGCATATATCAATTTATTTTCCCTCCTAGTTATGGTTAGGACTCCCGATTGCAATTCCGTAGCGTACCAACCATTACACGCATCGTCGTTAGACAAGGAAAAATTACAATTCGTCGAGCCCCAGCCGCTAACGGTAGCAGTAAGTGGAATCCCGTACGGCTCTTCAACCAACTTAATCTTTCTCGTGGTCGGTCCAAAAGTCAATTTCTCCTCCAACACTAACAGCGCTATATCGTCCGGAGTGGCTTCACCCGTGAAGTTGTAATCTTCGTGGATTATCACGTCTTTAATTTTATAACCCCTCAACTTGGGCATGTCCTTCTTGGAGAACATTCCGGGATAGACGAAAGTTTCGTTGGACTGATAGGAACATGTGTGCAACAGCAGTGAGGCAGCTGTCATGATAACGTTGTCTGCTATGATTGTGCCTCCGCATACTGGAAAATTGTCGTTGACTAAGGCTACTTGATACGGTATCTCCTCTATTTTTGTAGATTTTCCTTTGACCACGCGCTTCTCACGATGGTGTTGAGGAAACGCTGTTAGAATAAACAAAAAAGAAGTTATTAAATATGTTTAGTGTAAACCAATGGAAGGCTCGTCTTAAAGAGTCACGTGACGAAGGCCCCACCATAAATTAATCATTAAAAAGCTTTTATTTTCTGTAAAAATACCGTTTAATATACTATCACACAGACACACATTTAAGTACAGAACGAACGATGCGATTCCCATGATTTGATGCGACGAAACAGGCTTTGTATTTATTTATTGTAAGTAGATGTGTTTAGAAATAAGACGTCTTAATTAAATTCCATCTATTTATTAACGTTTCGGTAATTAAATTTTGCCTTCCTCAGAATCTGTGCTGAATCCGGTTAATTCATTTACTACAAACGTTTTAAGCGTATTTCGCAATAGTATTTCTGACCTAATGGATTTAGTAGAACAAGTATTCTTGAATAGATTTGCGAAAAAGCTGAAGAAATGTGTCCAGAGAAAAAGATTTTGTTTCAATCTATTGCCCCCTCGGCTGAAACAATTGTCAGAAGAATTGAGGACGGCGGAAGTCGAATTAATGAAGAAGGCAAACAATTTCAAGTGACTTTCTTTGGCTCCTGATAAGTCAACAGATATGGATCACGTTCGGTTTTAAACCTGGGGATTAAAGCCGAAGGTGATCCATTGGCTACATACTGCCGTGATAAGACCAGCGATAACATACGGGGCAATAGTCTGGTGGAGGAGGACAGAAGCGTCCTCCGCAGCGAAGCTGCTAACCGCTGTCCAGAGGCAGACATTGCTGGGTATCACTGGTGCAATTAACAGTACAGGGACCGCCTTTTTGGAGACCATTGTGGGTCTCCCCCCGCTGGAACTCTATGTGAGAGCGGAGGCAAAGAATGCGATCCTTAGACTAAAAGCCAACAATCTGTGGCATCCCAACTTCAGGGTGGGAGGACACACTTATACTACGGGCACGTTGCTGGACGGCCATTGCTACAAATGCCCACGGACAGCATGGTACCCGAAATTATCTTCACTGAAAAGGTGAAAATCTCCATACCAAACAGAGACCAGGCACGTAGTGAGATTACTGCTAACGAAAACTGGTACACGGATGGATCCAAATCTAGCCAAGGCACAGGAGCCGCTATTTGTGGACCCAGTCCTAATCAAAGGATATCCATAAGCCTGGGGAAACATACAACGGCGTTCCAGGCAGAGGTATTCGCTCTTGCAGCCTGTGCAGAAATGATTGCAAAAGGGGGCTTTCTGAGGAGGAAAATTAATATAATGACTGACAGCCAGGCAGTCATTAAGGCAGTCTCAAACCCCGTAACTAGGTCAAACTAGTTAGGGACTGCCAAACAATCCCGCAATGCACTGGACAGACTACACTGGTGTCTCTGATTTGGGTGCCGAGACATGAGGATATAAAGGGCAATGTAATAGCCGACGAACTAGCCAAGGAGGGCTCTAAGAGACACTTCATGGGTCCAGAGCTTGTATGTGGAATTACTAAGGATTCCGCAAGAAGGGAGATCTGGACCTGGTTAGATAAAGAAAGTACAAAGAAATGAAGGTCGACTGAAGGTCAACTCTATACCAAAGCGCTGATAAGGGAGGGAAATGTCAGTTTCTCTGATAACCTACTCAGGCGCAGTAAGAAAGAAGTTAAAACCATTACTGGGTTGGTAACTGGACACTGTTCCCTGAAAAAGCATCTATACAACACAGGCCGGGTAAGCGAACCGTGGTGTGGAAACGAGTTTACATGTAATCTGCACATGTGAGGAACTGAAAGTACTCAGGCAGAAATATTTCGGGAGAGATCTATTGGAGCCGTCGAAGGTTCTCAAGTTTCCACTGGGCAAGATACTGGGCTTTACAGAGAACACCAAGCTGCTCGAGTGGAAATAAGAGAATTAATAGGGATGGTACAATGAGCACCTAGCTCAAGTGCCCACCCTAACTTTAATGAATAAATGAATGAAGTCAACAGATATTGCTGATACTGCCCAAGTGTTTTCGTTTATACAAGGAATTAGTAAATAGTACAAGTAATTGGAGTAACAGAAGAATTAGCATCTAGTGATACTCTCCATGGAACAACTATAGGCGAAGATATCTTCAAGGAGGTCGTGAAAACGATAACTTTTTTGTTGTTGTTGTTGTTCTGGGAGCCGTCTGACCTGAAGCCTGTTTTTCTCTTACCCAACCCATGGAGAGGAGGGAAGTCTAGTAGTCATTGCTGCTGCAGTAGTCTTCAATGCGTTCACTTTAGGTTCAACTTTCGTTCGTGATATTGACCAAGCTTCTAAGCAGAATATTGTTGAGTTAACCAAATTATATTTGATCTAACAAGAAAAACGTTACACTTTATATTACTCTTTTGGAACACATAAGGCAAAAGAAAATTATATCAGATGGCATTTTAGGTTTTAAACCCTGATGCAGTTTATCTAAAAGTAACTTTCTTACTGAAACTATTAATAATAAAAATAATATATTTCAAACCACTTGAGGAAAGTGCCCTATTGCAGGCCGCGGGCAAATATTACAAACCGAGCCAAAGGCGAGGTTTGCAATTTGCCCAAGGCCTACAATAGCATTTTCCTCAAGTGGTTTGAATACGATTTTTTCCCAGCCAGTCCAATTTTAACTAATTAAATGTCTAAAAATAATAAAGACATACCTATGAGTGACATGATAGATAGTAGGCTTAATCTGTCAAATATTTTTTGAGAACTGTCGTCAAGTTAGCGTCGTTTTTCAAAAAGTGTTCAATAATAGTTTAATTGAAATTTAATACCTAATAAATTAAAAATTATCTCAGAAATTCACTCAGACTGGGTCGAATGTACTAATGTTATCTATCAATAATGTCACATATTATCAGATGTACAGTTTCATCATGTCAATGTCACTTACTTTTCCGCCCTAGGGAGGAAAGTTTCTGCTAGGAAAAGAAAATCATACGAATCCAGTTTAAGTGAAACACTGTATAATATTTTTTACCGTCTCAGAATAATTTAGGAATATAAATCATCGACAACGGTTATGTCAGCGTCGGGGCAATTAATATTTGCCAAAGAAAAATATTAGTCATTACTCATTAAAAAGAAATAACTCAAATTCTCAAAAGTATCTCAAGTTTTATTTATTTAAGTAATACTCAGAGCCGCAATATAAGCAAGATAATAGGACATAACAAATATTTGATTTTCTCCTATCTACAAAACAAGTAATTACGTGTAGTTTAATACATGGAACACCTATACAGGTGTCCCACCGAAGACTGAGTCTTTGATTACAGTTCTATATTCGATTTTAGGAAAAAATCTTTCATACAAAAGTTTCGCAAGATTAAATGCACCCTATATATTATTCCATTTTTAAATTCTAAGAAAAGAATAACATCACTTTATATAAGCTACTATATGTCTATCTGTAATAATAACGTCGTTATTTACACTTTTGTAAAAAATAGCTCTGCTGTAAGCTTTCGGATAAGGCAGTGTAGTCTGTATATGCATTTTTTTTTCAGCAGGGAGGAAAGTTGTACTTTTCTTCCCTAGAGAGGAAAGTTGTACTTTTCCTCCCTAGGGCGGAAAGTAACTGACATTTACATGATCAAACTGTACATCTTATAATATGTGACATTATTGATAGATGACATTAGTACATTAGATCCAGTCTGTGCCCATTAATGAGATAATTGCTAAATTATTAGGTTTCAATTAATCTATTTTTAAACACTTTTAAAACGACGCTAACTTGACAGTTCTCAAAAAATATTTAACAGATTAAACCTACTATCTATCATGACACTCACAGGTATATCTTGATTATGTGTAGACATTTAGTTAAAACTGGACTAGCTGGTAAAAAAGTTGTATTCAAACCACGTGAGGAAAATTTTACTTATGTATTCTATCAAACAAATAATTTGGTTAGTAGATTTATTTGAAGCTAGCGTAGTATTTATTAATTTAACTAAATATTTACATGGAAGTAAAAATAAATATCGCATTTTATTTTCGTATAGCAGTTTTCTCCCCATATAGTACAACAGATGAGCAGATAAACTTATGTGCAGTAGAGAAATTGTCGCATAGATGTCGCATCTCCTATTTCATTCCAGTAACAGATAAGATTTCGCATAAAATAGGTTGGAAACTACTATCGTAACATACTAATCTGGTATATTTACCAGAACAACATCTGATAGGAGTTATCGCCATTGAAAGAACGATTTCTTTAACGGCACACTAGAGCTAATACTAGACACACTCCTCGATTTTACAATACGGTACCAATTTTTACAGGAAATGCTTCCTAGTAAGTTCGTTATAAGCACGAAGTCTATTGAAAGGTTATTTAGATCACTTGTCTCATTCATACACTCGTGAACATTCTATCTATACTGGAGTTACGCAAAGAATGAACTTATTGATACAATCAAATTCTCCGTATTTTTCATATCAACATTACTATGTAGTTGCATTATTATGTGCCAATTTGCTGCATGCACATTCGACATTAATAATTCGATTTAGTTATTATTACGTCCCTAATTACGTGTATTATATAACGAAACAATCTGATATGTAGAACATATTCACAAGGATTTCAAGGTCTCTGATGCACTTTATCCCGCTTTATATCAAGCACATGTGCATTTCTACTTATACAGATGCACTGTCGAAGTTGATATCTGCGTTTTCCTGATGCAAGTATTTTATTATCGATTTTTGTATTTTCGTTCGGAAGACAGATGGATGAATGCAATTGATTAACCGTTCGACGCAGAAAAAGGAATGCATCAAAATTTCCAGAGACCGATTTCAACTGTCGTAAACAAGGTTTACTGTATCAAGGCCTAGTATTATACCACGTATTCAGGTATATGTATTTGCTAATTATTCATTTTTGTGACCCTGCCGCTTCTATTGTACTATTTATCGTATAATAATATGAGACCAGAGTAAAATGATTTATTGTTTAAATCGTTTTATTATACTGGAATATTTCTGCTGTACATTTACGAGAAATTCATTTGAATTTGATATATTTAATTATATAAGTAGTTAACAAATATTTGATTGTCCTATATTTTCTCTCATGAAGGTAGTAGAATTAAAAGAATTCTTATATTATGACAGTAAACATCAGGCGTTTTGAAAGATGCAGCGATTTCGTGTTATACGTCATTTGATTTTAATTTTATTAATAATTTTAAATTCTACGAAAAAAAGTAACATATCTTTATATAAGCTACTATATGTCTTATCTGTAATAACAACGGTTATACGTTTTTGTAAAAAAAAAGATCCTGCTGCAAGCTTTCGTTTAAGGCGGAGTAGTTAGTATATGCATTTGTTTTAGATATTCATATTTTAAATATCATACATACAACTTTGTACAACAGTGAAATTAAAATATTTTTAGGATATACACTGAGAAAAGAAATTGTATTAAATGAAAAGTTTTATAACTTTTGGTTTTTATCATGTTCAACGAAAAGAATACCTTTTCTCAGAAAAGTATTTATTTTAAACGAAAGTAGCGTACTGTTTTGCCGAAGACTATTTTATTCTTAAGTACATGCTTTTCGACAAAAAGTAACCGTAATTAAATGGAATGCACCATAGTTTCGATTAATATTTTAATGTCTGTATTACTTCTGTTTAAGTAATAGAATACATATTACATATTATATTGTTATTATTATGTACATATTTAACCACATATTTTAGTTTATTTTTAGTACGTTATCATATTATTGAATTATAAACAATATTTTAAATAAAAAGAGCCGGACGCTTTGGTTTATTTGCGTGGACACGCCTGTATACATTGATTTAAAATTTTTGCCTTTTAACAGAAAATGCAAGCACCTGTATTCAAGCTGAGTGCATTTTTACGCGAAAGTATTTTCGTTTTATTCATGTTCCCACGTACATACATAAGTCTCAGATACACAAACAATAATGAACAAAAGTAAATATTTTTCGCGCGAAGTTAAAGAAATTTCAGAGATAACTGGAATCTTTTCAGTTAATACTGATTTAGTTTTAAGCCAAGGAACTTTACAGCAGTATACTATAGCGTTTGAATATTTCAAAACTGTTATACACGGGAAAAACGATCTCATTGTTTTCGACCATTTTTCGTGCATTTGGTTACAGTTACTAAATTATTACTTGATTTAGGAACATTAAAAATATTTCTGTATTCAATCAAACAAATAATTTGGTTAGTAGATTTAATTGAAGCTAGCACACTATTTATTAATTTAACTAAATATGTATATGGAAGTAAAAATAAATATCGCATTTTGTTTTCGTATAGCAGTTTCCTCCCCTTATAGTACAACAGATGAGCAGATATACTTATGTGTAGTAAAGAAATTGTCGCATAGATGGCGCATCTCCTATTTTATTCCAGTAACAGATAATATTTTGCTCAAAATAGGCTGGAAGCTAGGATCGTAACATACTAATCTGGTATATTTGCCAGATCTACATCTGATAGGAGCCATCGGCATTGAAAGCACGATTTTCTTTAACGGCACACTAAAAAGTGCTTTAGGAGGATGGTCACTGCGACCAACTCCCCAATACTACTAGGATTTACATCATTCTAACGGCAAATCCCTCCTTAGTGCATGGGTTTTTGGAGATAATTGAATTTCATTTCGATTAAAAATGATCACGGCATTTGGTTGTGTTTACGCTTACGTCTAAAATGAATAAATGTTATAAGAAAAAAGGAAAAACCTTTTGAATCAAAATGCTTGCGGTTTTCTGCCAATCTGCACAGTTTTCAAGTTCAAAATAAAGAGGACTTGAATCAACTATCAATATCTTTCACTTAAAAGAATAAACTGTTTCAACGAAAAATATATTATTTCCGAAAAAATGTGTGAATTTAAAATGATATTCCTTTTCAAGGCAACACCAAATCATGTTGGCCATATAGAAAACGCAAAAACTGTTGGTTTAATGCAATTCTTTTTGAATGGAAAGGATATTTCTCTCATTGTAGATAATACGTTTCGAATTTTATTAAAAAAATATTAATAAATAACCAAATACCCGATAAAGTTAGAAATATTTACGAAATGAAAACCTGTCGTTTTCGATATAAATCACACATTAGAAAAAGAATATTTTAGAAATATTTTGTGCTACTTGAAGGTATTAGCAGGTAATTAGTACTACACACAATCATTATTAGAGCAATTATCTTTATTATAAAAGCGACGTAAATTATTTTTAACAAACAGAAGCACGTTTTTAACCAAACCGTTGCGTAACAGAAACGAGTTTATTTTTACTAGCAAGCTACTAGTACTCAAACCAGCGCGGCCAAAATCTGTGCACTTGCATTATTTTGTTTAGTCGGAAAATAACAACAACGGCATACACTACAAAACTGACTGCTATAGTGAGCAACATACCTGACGCAGTGCCGATAGACACCAGCAAAATCCAACAGACGACGGCAGTTAATGGCGGTTTCAATTGTTGGACCATGTTGATAAGTAGTACACTTTTTCCGACTATTTCACGCAAAATGTCGCATCAATGAAAATTCTAAGCGATATAAACATCCTATTAATAAGTCGGTAGGTATTTTTAAACCGTTTAAACTACATATACTACCATTATAAAACGGTATCACTATAAAATTCCACGAAATTCGAATAATTTGACGACACAGCTTGTGGTATGTATAAAATACACGAGTTACGGAATTTATTTTGATTTATATATATATGTTATGTGACTAGATCATTTCTGGAGAAAAAATTCGACATTGGTGTGCGAGAAAAATCCTGATTAGCAGGTGTATAAATAAGCGCAACATTTTTTTTTTCCTGTATATACATATGTAGGTACACTAAGCGATAGATAAACAAATTTAATTCATGATGTGAACTGTCGGGATTTCCCTAGTACGTTTCGAAGAACGTTAAAAGAGCGTGTATAGGAATTTTAGGCGACCATTCGTGTTGAAATGGCGTGCGAGCAGTTCCGTGAAACGTCATTCGAAAGAAAAATATTTGCAAAATCTATACCGTAAAAGAACTAATTGTTTCCCCACGTTTTAACTGTTATAATGAAGTCATTATCTTCATCAAACTGGTTTCGAATGCTAAAGGAGCTGTTATGTTTAAAATATATAAGGCTTGCTCCCTGATTTAACGGTGTAGTGAAACTACGTCACCAGAGTAGTGAGTGTAAGTTGGTGTATAGTAAAGGAACAAAACCGCTGTGCTTGCTAGTATAAAAAAATATGACGTGCACATATTTTTTGCAACATATACGCAGTTAGAATCGGCTTAACCTTTCCTTTACCACATGGGTCCAGCAAGACCTTCTTCAATTTTCAATTGTAATTTAAGTATACTTCCTATTGAGCTAGTCACATGAGGTTCCGTAACTTTTCTTAAAGTTGAAGTAGCTACAATTTCTGAATAACAATAGGAGGGTAAGTACAGCTCCTCCCACAAAAAGGTTAACAATCTATAATGCCCGGTAACATAAACAATAGTTACCAATTTGTCAAAGTTAAGCAATGGATAACAGCAAAAGTCAGTAACATAAAGGTTTGTTAGGAGATAATCATTTGTTAAGTTAACTTAACCACCGCTATTCTGGTAGTTACACATTTGTTAAGATTTACGAAAGTTCGAAATGTGCCGAATGTCCCATGAAAGTTGCCGTGGATGATTGCATCAATAGATGGCGGAACATGTGAACTTAGACGGAAAATCTATTTGACATTTTGACAGAATTTTTATTTTTGTTTCAATTTGATCACTGTTCAATTAATTTGGAATAAGGTAACAGCAGTAAGTTTAAAATATATACGTTTAGTGATTATTACATTACATTTTTATAATTATATATAATATTATCACTAAGTTTGAGACTATGCATCATAAAGAGTAGGAAAATGCAGGATGCCGTGAGAAGAGCCAGAAATTTTAAGGTACAAAAGAAACACACATTGTTAGCGATCATTGAAAATTATAAAAGAGTAGTTGAAAATAAAAAAAACGGATGGAGTATCTATTAAAAAAAAAAAAACGAAGTATGAGCAGAAATTACATCTGAATTTAATTGTCATAGTACTACTGGGGTTAAGGATGAAAGAGCAGTTATTTACATTATACAACTTTATGAAAAAGAACAATCAACACAACCAAATCATTGTTTTATTTGCCTTTTTTTCTTATATTTTCATGATTCTTCTCTGAGCAATCGTGGTCTATGACGCCTATCATATATGTTGTCTAATATATCGAATAGTTCTTCATTGGAGGAAGATGATTAATCATTCCATATATCCGTTTTGGTTATAATCGTTATAACAAACTTGACATAAGCCAGAAGCAAAACCTCAATTACTGAATTTCTAGGTGAAAACGTCAAAGTTTCAAGTTGGCTCTCTATCGGAACCAAAATGAACTATCCATTTTAGTAAATTTACAGTTAACTAGTTTACAACAGCCATTAATCAGTTGTTAACTAATTACTCGACATTTAACAAATGGTTTAAGTTTATGGTACTCAACTTTTACTTAACAATTTGTTAGTGCTAACAAATGATTAACTAATCACTTGGTTACACACGCTTTATGTTACCGGGCATAAATCGCGATTTTAATGGGAACATCGTCTTATCTACAAAACGGCAGTGAGCATCTGTCAAATAATAGCAGTCCTAATATTGACAAGTGCTGTTTGATGTTTGTTGTAATGTAGGAAACTTTACTAGTTGTAATAACAAAGTTATTGCTGTTTGTGCATGAACTTTGCAATTTCCAGAATTTCATTATTATTTTGATGGTGGGTTCAACGGCCAATATCGGAAGTATAAGTAAATTATTTACAATTACACTTTTTTGTGCTTATTAATTGACATGTATTGCATGTATTTTCTATAGTGCGTTATATGTTTATTTCGAATGTTTAATATGTTATTATAACATTACCAGAGAATGTCCCAAAGAGGCAAGATGGGGCTATTGGTTTGGGGGCAACATGGGGACATCACTATCTCACTCTTCAGTCTGGTCCGTTATGCCTGGATATGCCATTATGCTTTCTCGAAGACATAATGCCTATTTCTCATGTTAGAAATAAAGTACAGGTTCAATCAAAGCGTAACAAGGGAAAGAACAATCTTTACAAGCATTACATATAAAAATATGCTACAAGAAAACAGAAGTCTGGAGAATCCCTAAGGCAACTAGAAGTGCTGAGGGAGAGTTAAAGGAAAAATAAGATAACAAAGAAGAAAACAGAAGAGATCAAGAAGCCGAATTTTATAAGGAAAGCAAAGAGATAGATTTTTAGAAAACGTCAAGGAAATAATCAAGTTCTTCTGTTGAGAAAGATGACGCTCAATGTTAGTATTGTAAGGGGAAGTATTGATACAATGCCATGGATGGCGAGGTTTAGTACATGGAGGCTGTGCGAATAACGTGGATGAGTTCGTCTTCTATTGTCTCAATTGTGAAGATTAAGTTTAATATTCTTATCGTTATTGTATTTTTTTTACTTTAAGCAGATCCGCTTTAAAGAGTTTAAGCTTTGTTCCTACATGTTTTTAAGAATATTTTAAGAATCTATTTTTTTTACCTATTACCTAGATTTATGGTACGACCCATTCTTAACTCACCTGGAACCCCATCTTGCCCCCATGGTGAGGCAAGATGGTGTATTTACACATTTCTTTTCAAAATTTTCTCACAACATCAAGAGTACCCATCGAAAAATTGTAAATTCATCCACCAACAGATAAATGTTTAAAGATTACAACAAGCGTACTTAAAACCTTGTATATCAATTTGCAATCCTGATGCAGTGTTCTAAAGCTTAATGTTCCCATCTTGCCCCACCTTCCCTATATATTCTCAGGTGCAACTATACATACGACTGTGTTTATTGGAGGTAATTTTATTTATGCCAGCCGAAGAGTAGCCCACATACGTAATCTTTACTCGTATTTGATAAATTCATATTTTATGTCCGCTATTCATTTGGTAAATTGTCCATGAAAGTTGTTTTGACGACCTTGATTTATTATTATTAGTTTCAAATAAGAGTATCCATTCATCAGTTTAAGGCCCAACAAGTTTGCGGCAAAAACTACAAAGGGAAGCATTTGTGTTTATCTGATATTCGCCTCTTATATGTATAAATAAACATATTTTTTATTGAAGCTGAAGCCTCACATAACTAAAATACATACAGTTACGGACAAATGTCATACACATATTCTTTTATAATGAAATTAATAAAACATTTCAATTAAAGTTTTGCATAACTTTGATTTTTTTTTATTATCTCTCAATACTTCCTAAATAGTTAGCTTTTCATTGCTTTTTTACAACATAATACTGAAAAATAAATTGGAATTAACTCTTGTCTGCGATTGTATATCTCGACACTAATATTAGGTCTCTCTTATATTTTTAATAATAAAAAAATTAGAACACTGAATAGTTGAAATGAAAGCAGTGGGTATTGCAAAAATCAAGGCATCCCTATAAATCTGATAATGCCACCGGTAAATATGGGAACAATTTTGTGTTTCAGCACGATAACTGTTCCGTGCAGAATTCGCAAATTGTGCAAGAATGGATACATTCCACAAACATTTATTTAACAAGTATTGACCAGGCCTCTAAATAGTCGGGACTTAAGTCCTATAGAAAATGTTTGAGCTGCATTAGAGCAGAATATAATATATTTATACATATATAAAGACTTCATTCCAGACGATGCAGATAAACTATGAGAAACTCCTAAGAAGTAATCGAAAATAATAGAGACTGAAGACATTGGATGCTTCAAGATTGAAGAAATGAATTTATGCAAATGTTATAATTAGATAAAACAATAAAATAAATTTATGGTGAGAACATTTTGTTATTACAGTATCACATGTGTATATATATGATACATTACTAGCAATATATGCATATCGCATTTACTATTGAATGCTACAATTAAAAAATTACGAAAATGAAATAAAGAAACTTGTCTATCCACTATATTCCATATTGGCCATATACCGAAATAAGTTATTCTAATAAATCCATAAGAACATTCAGAAACAAAATCTATTTTACCAAGGAATACATAAACATATTATTTCAACGCGTGCATGTTTATGTCTTAATAACAAGAAATCCTGTGGCCAAATAAATGCACAACGAATCATATATAACATCAGTTTACACCGATAAACCGCAGTCGTAGTAAAAGCTATAGTCTATCCTAAATGCGCTCGCCACATACATTTTCGCGTAGGTCGTTAACTTTTTTTTGGTAGGAGCTGTACACACCACATTCATACCTCATGTGGTCTGCCCAATCCCCTATTTAAGTAAGTTAGTAATAGTTTATTTACCACAATTAAGGTTCACAATCAATATATGACAAAATTTAAAAAAAATACGAATCTAAGTTTTATAATTAATATATGATAATAAAGTTAACAAATTTAACAAAATACTAAATCAAGATTCAATACAATAGTACCACAAATTTACATTACAAACAATTATTAATTGTTGCCTGCTGTACTATATGGGGAGAAAACTGCTATACGAAAATAAAATGCGATATTTATTTTTACTTCCACGTAAATATTTAGTTAAATTAATAAATACTACGCTAGCTTCCAATAAACCTACTAACCAAATTATTTGTTTGATTGAATACAGGAATATTTTTAATATTCCTAAATCAAGTAGTAATTTAGTAACTGTAACCAAATGCATGAAAAATTGTTGAAAACAACAAGATCGTTTTTTCCCGCGTATAACAGTTTTAAAACCTTCAAACACTATATACTGCTGTAAAGTTCCTTGGCTTATAAGTAAATCAACATTTACTGAAAAGATTCCAATTATCTCTGAAATTTCTTTAACCTCGCACGAAAAATATTCACTTTTGTTCATTATTGTTTGTGTATCTGAGACTTATGCACGTGGAAACATGAATAAAACTAAAATATTTCCGCGTAAAAAAACACTCAACTTGAATACTTGCATTTTCCGTTAAAACGCAAAAGTTTTAAATCAATGTATACATGCGCGCCTACGCAAATAAACCAAAACGTCCGGCTTTTTTGTTTAAAATACTATTTATAATTCAGTAATACTCAAAAGAAACTAAAATATATTTTTAAATATGTACATAATAATAATAACAATATATATGTAACGTGTATTGTCTTACTTAAACAGAAGTTAAGACATTATAAAATATTAATCAAAAATCAAAACTGAGGTGCATTTCATTTAATTACGGTTACTTTTCGTCGAAAAGCATGTACTTAAGAACAAAATAGTCTTCCGGCAAAACACCACGCTACTTTCGATTAAAATAAACACATTTCTGAAAAAAGGTATTCTTTTCGTTGAACATGACAAAAACCAAAAGTTATAAAACTTTTCATTTAATGCAATCTCTTTTCTCAGTGTATGTTCAGGCCATACCATAGTAATATCAAAAATACTCGACGTGGTAAATAAAGTTGAAATCGAATTTTTATTTCTTTGAAATATCGACGTTGACGTTGAACCTACGTCTCAACTAAGGTGTGAACCTGAGGTTATGTACTCTTTCTCTCTGATAGAAGCGCACGATCAAGCCGTTGGGCTGGGTTTTGGAAGTAACTTGTGATAAGTCATTTGAAACTCTAATCCAAAGCTAAGTAAATTTTTGAAGTTTTACCTCACTAGAAGGTGTTGAAGACGGTCGTCAGGTTTTTTGAAATATTTTGAAAACTAATTCAAGCAAATTGCATACCATTGTAAAGTAATTAAAATAAGCTTTACAATATATCAACGCAGGACAAATATTGTTATTTTTAAAATCCAGTATGGCTTTGAATTATAGTAAAATTTACACCTAAGCTTCTTTTGTTATAAGTTTAACTAAAGAAATCCTGATTATAAAAATTTACATTGGTAATCAAAGTGTGATAAAAAGTACTGACCACTTAGTATAATTAAGTTTTGAAAATAGCAATTGCTGTTTAAAAAAAAATAATGTAAAGAATGTACAAGGAAATGTTAAAGTAAAATTAACTACTAGAATACTAACAAATGCTGTAAATTTTTGAATACATTTCACCTATTAAATATTACTTAAACAATTGATATTGTTCTACTTTGAAAAAAAAACCATAAATTATTATCAGATGAAATATCAACACATTAAAACGTTAAATATTCTACTAAACAGAGAGATAAGAAGTGTATTTTTTCCTTAGATAAAAAATCAAATTGTTCTTTTTATTGACCGAGAATAGCTGCACAGCTCACTATATTTAAATTTTATTGGCTAGAATAGGTTTATAGGTAGAAAAGAAACTTACAAGGAAGAATACTAATAATTAATATGTTCATACCTACAATAGGGACTTATTTATTTATTTATTTGTTTATTTATTTATTTATTTATTTTCTAACAGCAGAAAATCTGCTAATTACAGGATAAACTAAAAAATTAAAAATATATCTAAGAAATCAAACACGTTACTGAACAAAAGAAAGAAGAAAACATTATGTTAAATTTCATTATAAAGCACATAAAAACCTTAGTGTACCGATATACAGGGTGTATCAAATAAAAAAGTAAATTTTGCTTGGGTGTTAACTACACGACACACAAAGCACAAACCCACCGAAACCGGATTTCATCATTAAAGAATAAAAAAAACTAAAATTTAGAGCCAAAAATTCTTTAGCCCGGGCCTGATGCAAGGAAACATCATATTAAGCACCCGCTAAACGTGGTATTATGTATAATTACATTGCACTCATTTAGTATTATTCTTAATGGTATGCCGTAAGTTCATTTAACGTCATTCTGAATAAATAAAGGCCAATCGGCCTGTGTGTCCTTGCAAAAATAGCAAAACTGAGGCATTTTAAATTTCTTCTTTTTTATAAAATAAACATTCCTTCTTTGATAAGAGCATTCTACGTAAGTCTACAAAGTATTATTTTTAATATCTTGATAAGATGTTCGAGTTTCACCGATTATGCGACTTCAGTAGTTACAAAAAACGTAAATATTTTTCTTTTGCTTTGTTGAATCAAGAGTTAGTTGTTAATAAACGGTACAACATGAATCTGAGTTATTTCTTTTGGATTTATTTAATCATATAACGCAAAATGAATTGAATCGAATTACACAGAAATAAATGTAGATACAGAAAATTTGCAAACACGCCTTTTTACTATGATATCGAAAATGAATCTATACATTCCCGCGCTTTTGCCGATGCATCAAGCTTCGATTTTCTTTATATGAAATCATGATGGTCCTGAAAAGGATCGTTTTTTCGAGACGGGAAGAATTTGAATAAAATGTTCGAAGTGACTTGCACTCCAAGCGGCGATCCACACAAAACTAACAGCGGTAATGGCTGAATGATAGTGGTATGTAGGGGTATACTCGGAACAGCATTTAAGTTGGGCACAGGTGCGGCTCTAGCTCACGGCATTTATAAAATATTTTTTTTCACGTTAATGCTTACAGATAGACCCCCTGTGCATTAAGACCTTTTGATCGTGTATGATTACAGCTGCTACATATTATTATATTTACCTCTATATCTGATACACCCTGTATAATTAATAAATAAATTACACTAACTATTACAGAATGCGTAACTAAAATTAATGATAATAGGTAATAATAAACAGGCAAAAAAATAAAAAACCCCAAAAAAACTATAAAAATTATGAATTAACCAAACTTATTTTTACATAATTTTTTTAATGAATAGAGACTAACATTAAAAAGGTCTACATTCTCGCAAATTGAATTAACCCTCAAGCGCATGCATAGTATTGGAGATGCAGAATAATGATGTGTATTTGCAGAAGGAACATAAAATAAAGGAAAAATTCTACTGCCCAACCGAGGGATGCAAAAAGCGAGTGACTTAAGTAATAGGCTGTCTTTCACATATCCGTGTATTAGCTTATAAATAAAAATGATCTGGGAAATATATCTCCTAGTTTCGAGGGATTGGTAATTAAACAAATTACCTAAATCACTGTAGGGAATAATTATGGTTTAAATACGTTTTATATTAAGGTAATACAGAATTTTTAAAAACTTCTTTTGGACATTCTCAACAAGGTTAATATATTTATTGTAGAAGGAACACCAGATAATTGAGCAATATTCCAATTTCGAACGTATGAAGCTGTTATAAAATGCAATTAAGGCACAGCATTTTCACGAAAATCCCGAGTGTTACGCGACAGGAAACCCAACATCCGCAATGCATTTGTAGTGATGTCATGTATATGCAAACTAAAAGTTAATTTATTATCAAAAAGAATACCAAGATATCTCACGTTGTCACATCTCAGCAGTGTTTCTCTGCCAATAGAGTAATTAAAAGTTACAGGAACTATATTACGTGTAAATGATACAACTTTGCACTTATTAATATTCAGATTAAGATGATTCAATTTACTCCAGTTGTTGACAGCATCAAGATCTCTCTGCAAACTCTCACAGTCTTCGATAGATGTTATAGATCGAAAGATCTTAAAATCATCTGCAGAGAGCAAGCATTCGAACGAAACGCAATTCGCAACATCACTTATGTTCAATTAATCCAACGCAATCAGATTTTGTACTTATTACTTCTCTGAAAAGTTATCGAAATAGTAAGTAATTCCAATTGATTTAGACGTTTTATTATTTTATGATACTTATTTATAATAACAATGATCTATGTACATCAAATCTACGACAAGTTAAGCTTTATTATTATTCTTTAATCGGCTTGTATGTACACAACGGCCCTGAGAATGAACTATCAATTCGTCTATGGTCTTACTAATCTAATCTAATCTAGTAAATTACATTGAATGTGCAATAAGTACCCGAAAAAATTGACAGTTTTATGTTCTTAAATAAATTTAAACAGCAAACACAACATTGTAGTACATGTTTTTGCGCTCTCTTTTTTCACATTTTTGTCATATCTGAAATTTACATAAGAAAAACTATAAATTTTACCGAAACCTATATTTCCATCTTAAATACCCCAAAAAAAAAACATGATTTATTGTAGCAAATTTACATGTAATATTTCCGATTTCCTATGGTAATTTGACAGGGCATGCAGATTATAAAATTTTACTTGAAAGAATAATTGATTCCGAAACAAGAATTGCACGCTTTTAATAAAACAAATTAAAAACTTCTTGATGAATCATAAGTAGATACAATAACAAAATTAGCGGTGGAAATAAACATTAGTCATAATATCTTTGGTAATTAAAGAGTAGCGGTTTTCCACTGATATGTATGTAATTGTTGCATAATTTTATTTGCAATAAATTAAAAATAATCGTCTACCGACAAAAATATAACCATAAATATTACATCACGATAAAACTATAATTCCAGAAGTGTTTCATTATCGTGTTTTACCACATTTTTTTTGTTATATACAGCGTTACTTCTCGTAAACGGACACACGTGTAATATTAAAAGAAAGTAGAGTTTTTTTGCAAGCGCATACCTTATATTTTTGTTTCATGTATATTTGTACAGGGTGTATCAAATAAAAAAGTAAATTTTGCTTAGATGTTAACTACACGACATATAAAGCACAAACCCACCGAAACCGGATTTCATCATTAAAGAATAAAAAAAAGTAAAATTTAGAGCCAAAAATTCTTTAGTCCGGGCCTGATGCAAGGAAACGTCATGTTAAGCCCCCGCTAAACGTGGTATTATGTATAAATACATTGCACTCATTTAGTATTATTCTTAATGGTATGCCGTAAGTTCATTTAACGTCATTCTGAATAAATAAAAGCCCTTGTAAAAATAGCAAAACTGAGGCATTTTAAATTTCTTCTTTTTATAAAATAAACATTCCTTTTTTGTTAAGAGCATTCTACGTAAGTCTACAAAGTATTATTTTTAATATCCTGATAAGACGTTTGAGTTTCACTGGATATGCGACTTCAGTAGTTACAGAAAACGTAAATATTTTTCTTTTGCTTTGTCGAATCGAGAGTTAGTTGTTAATAAACGGTACCACATGAATCTGAGTTATTTCTTTTGGATTTATTTAATCATGTAACGCAAAATGAATTGAATCGAATTACACAGAAATAAGTGTAGATACAGAAAATTTTGCAAACACGCCTTTTTACTATCTATCTATACATTCCCGCGCTTTTGCCGATGCATCAAGCTTCGATTTTCTTTATATGAAATAATGATGGTCCTGAAAAGGGTCGTTTTTTCGAGGCGGGAAGAATTTAAATAAAATGTTCGAAGTGGCTTGCACTCCAAGCGGCGATCCACACAAAGCTAACAGGGGTAATGGCTGAATGATAGTGGTATGTGGGGGTATACTCGGGACAGCATTTAGGTTGGGCACAGGTGCGGCTCTAGCCCACGGCATTTATAAAATATTTTTTTCTCGTTAATGCTTACAGTTAGACCCCCTGTGCATTAAGACTTTTTGATTGCATATGATTACAGCTGCTACATATTATTATATTTACCTCTATATCTGATACACCCTGTATATTTCTACTAATAGTGATTAGGTTGCCGTGAGGGCTGCACGAGGTGCTTCTCCTACTATGAATTTATGTAGGTAATACAGGACTCATATTCCATTAAATATTAAATTTGTAGTTTAATTTAAATTATTTAATGTATTACCTGCTTTTATATTAATAAAGACAGTGCATATATCAAAAACATGCAGGATTTATTGTTTACTAATAGATAGAAATATTGAAAAGCATAAGGACGCTTATTAAAGGTAAGTACACTTATTGGCAACATTCAAATTAACAGTCAAATATTATCCAGTATATTTTGAATTATTAAATTTCAATATTAATCACTGGCGGCTCCTTTTAGAGAGCCACGGGGCCATGACCCCACCATTGCAAATCACAATTTCATCATTAATAATAAGCTTTTACTTTCTGTAATAATTCCGATAAATACATGTACACACACATTTAAGTACAGAACGAACGTTGCGATTCCCATGATTTGGTGCGACCAAACACGCTTTGTATTTATTTATGCAGACAAACGGCGAGCGGAGAGCCATATCCAGATTGGCTCCGATTTCAGACGGTTTGTTGGTCTCCGCGTGGAGTTAGTGGAAGCGGCGGTGGTCGGACTATACGCAAAAAATACATCGAAGTGGGGCCAGCCGTATCGTGGGCAGTGTTGCCAACTTGGTGAACTTTCCACTAAATCTGGTGTATTGAAAGCACGTCTGGTGTACACAAATCATATTCTAGTGGCTAGTGAAAAGTGTAGTGGATTCTCTTTAATTTTAGTAATAAATCTAGTGAGTACATTGAACACGAAGACCCAAATTACATATACATATATATGTAAACAAATAAATGAAAGTACAAAATAAAATAATAAAATAAATAAGAATATGATTAAATTTTATAAAACCCGGTTAGGGTTGTATAGTTGTATAGTGAATCTCGTTAGCCCGGATCAATTGGACCAAAGCTATCCAGGTTAATAAAAATCCGGGTTACACGAAAAATAAAATAAAATAAGACAGTACCTACAGAAAAATGACTTCATTTCGTAGATAAACAAATACACACACAAAACAAACCGAATAGTTATATTTTTAAACTCATTTTAAACAATAAGGACAAAACTATAAATAAATAATACACTGAGGAAACGACAAATGTTAAATGAATAAAACATGTTTTATTAACAAATTATTGTTGAGTTAAATCAAATTTTAGTTAATCTAACAAGAAAAACGTATACTGAAGGTAACCATATTGCTTAATTAACTTAATAAATCCAATGAGTTCATGTGAACAGCAGTTTTCCTCCATATAGTAACAAATACGTTAAATATACAGTGTGTTCACGGGAACATTCTACAATAGCTAACTTTTTTATTTTTAGAGATACAGAGTCGGTTAAATAGAGAAAGTTCGGGTACTTTTCCACCTGCATTTCGTGCTATGGCATAAAAAAACAAAAAAGCGCTTGGTTGCTAAGATACGACTATAGCATGTATTGTTTTTAAATGGGAAACACGCTTAATGAATAAGTAGCCTTAGTTGCTTAAAACAGCATTTTGATCATTGGATCGGAAATCGAGGCATGATATTATTGCCGGCTAAGTCACTCGACTTAAATCCCTTGGATTTCTTTTTATTGGGAGCTATTAAAAACACGGTGTATGATACACCATCCGTTGATTTGGAAAATTTAAAAATCAAAATTACACAGTATATTCGTGATTTTAATGAACAAACAGTGCAAAAGGTACACAGTAATCTGGTGCGAAGCGTAAACCTGTGTAGGCAAAGTAATGGCAGTTATTTTGAAGCAAAAATTTAAAACATTTTCTTGTTGTCTTTTTACTTTAATATACAATTAGTTTTTGCTTAATATCTACTTCCCATTTCTTGTAATTAGTATAGTAAACACTGCTTCCGTTATTTAAGTGAAATTTTACATCCAAGTGGCAACGCTTAAAACACGATTAATACAAAAAGTATCTATCTACACCTTCATTTAATAGTTTGTAACTTCAAAAAACAAAAAAGTTGGCCATTGTAGAATGTTTTCTGAACACCTCGAATGAACTCAGTGTGATTTTCTTTATAACTCTCGTAATCGTGATTTTACAGAAAAGTCGTTTTATACTTTGTTATAGTCAGTGATTAGAGAAACTCAAAAATGTAAAATTATACCGGTTGTCCCATTTAAAAAAATACATGCTTTAGTCGTATCTTAACAACCAAGTGCTCTTTTGTTTTTTGTGCCATAGCACAAAATGCAGATGGAAAAGTACACGAACTTTCTCCGTTTAACCGACTTTGTATCTCTAAAAATAAAAAAAGTTAGCTATATAGAATGTTCCCGTGAACACACTGTATGTATTACAGAAATTGTCGCGAAGATGGCGCTTCTTCTGTTTCACACCAGTAATGACCCAAATTGATCATAAAAAGAACAGCAGTCAGGATTATAAATAAAATATTAATTTAGTGTATTTATCAGTTAAACATCCAACAGGAACTGTGAACGCTAAAACAGCGACTGGTAGTGGCGTGCAATGGTAGTAATGTCAATTAATACCCCTAGCAAGGCGAATTGAAAAATGTCCGTCAACTAGCTTGATGAATAACAATATAATAAAAACTAAAAAAAAAAATCTGCGTTTAGCTCAATATAATTTTGTTTCTAGCAGAACAAGAATAGTTATTTTAAAATAACAGATAATATTAATTCATTTTAACTTTAAATTTACTTTATTTTTTAACCTAGCAACTGCTTTTTATTAATCAATACTTTTAGTAGATTTAACATGAAATAACTATTTGTTTTGACATTTACATTCTGATACTTTAAAAAACATTTTTGTTTGACTGTACTTAATAAAAAAAAATTGTTAAATCCCTATTTTTTGTTAATTTAATACATCGTCTTCTCTCAGTGTATTGATTTTAAATTTTAATAAAAGAATCAGTAAAAAAAAACAATAACTTCATTCTTGGTTAATATTTTTCGTAGCCATCGTAAAGTTATCGTTTAATTAGGTTTAGTGAATATTGGCTGACTATAATAAAACAGTTTCTTAAATCTTGTAAAACGTTTCGACTATTTTATAATAATTACAAACTTTTATTTTTATTGCCCCATATACGATTTTATTTTATTCATACAAAATTTTAATATGTAGTGACGTTTTTATTAGTAAATTGACATAACAACTCAATGTTGTGAAAAACTTGAAACAATTAATAACCAAGTAATTGAAAAAGACTAATTAAAATAGTCGAAACGTTTTAAAGGTCTTTTTCAATTACTTCGTTATTAATTGTTTTAAGTTTTTCACAACATTGCTTTGTTATGTCAATTTAGTAATAAATACGTCACTACATTATATAGTAACCCAATATTCCACTAAATCTAATTAAACAAAAAAACAATAACGTTCAATAAAGAATTTACAAATTCTAAGCATAACTTGCAGCATAGTCTCTTTTCTATAGCGAATATAAAGGACTTGACTGTGGGTTACTGTGTTTTGAAAACCCATAAAATCGATTTTTTCAATTACATTGGTATATCTTTATTTTCCAAAAATTTTAACAAATCAATCGTATTTAACATATACGTTATTTTTCATTTAATATCCTTTCATAATAACTCTCCATATCCAATCGATGTGATCAGGAACACTGATGAAGTAGTTAGGTCGGTTTCGTAAGAAAAACACATCCATGTGACTGATTACCCCTATTAAATTACCATCTGAAGTGATAACTGGTCCGCCCGAATCACCCTAAAATATGTTTATATTAGTGTTGGAATGAACGTAGTTTCATTCGCCTGTATATTTATAGGCAAATATTGCAGTGCGAAGCTAGAGAATGAATGAAACTAATGCTTAAGGTCGCTTTCACGACGTGAGTGGATATATTCCGTGAAAGGCAAGAGCAGGCTTCATTTACGGTATGACTTTTATAATTTTTTAATTTTTTTTAATTCTTAGACAAATAACTTATTGATAAACTGAATAGTAAATTATCTACACACAAACATGTTGCTACACGTTTATTCTCGTGAAGGCAATGTAAAAGATTTACTTCATGCTTCAATCATGCGATGCAAGAAATAGCCGGCATAAAGTCGTGATTATGAAGCGGGCGATCTGCCGTGAATGATAATGAAACCTTCGATCTCAACACTATAGCTTATATATGCACATATATACAAAAAGAGCTTTGAAGAATGGGTTGATAACAAATGCACTACAAGCATATAACTGGCCGATACTTTTATAACTTTTATCAACCCAAAATTGAGAGCCAATAATAATAATAATTCCTATTTAATAATACAGGGTCCGGCAGTGAAACCTGACGGTTTTTGAATGGGAGTGGTAGGTGGTAAAGAGGTGTCAAGTGGTGGAAGTTGGTCTCGTTCCGTTTTGCTGATGTGGAAGTTTAGTTGCAATCAGTGGCGGCTCGTGAGTTATGACAGAGGGTGGGCACAAAATAAGAACTTGCCTATTTTTTTGTATATAAAATCCATCTCCTATTTTTCATGCTGGAAAAGACGTCTATGACGGTGTTATATGTATACCTGTATATGTATTTCTACACGCACATGCGCGCCACCTACACACACACACACACACACACACAGACAGATCAGCGTACGACGCATACCGCTATATCGAAATAAATACAGTTTCAAAGTATAAACCACGTTTTGTTAATTGAAAGCACAAAACGATAACATGGTGTCAGGTGTGGTTCAATACCACTAAAGAAATAAAGCAAGCAACGCAAAAGTGTGTAGAAAGCAAAGCAAAAGTTTGTTCGCGCCAAGTAACATAACCTGCAATGGAAGAGTTACAAGCAAAATTAAAAGCATTAGAAACTAGTTTGATGCAAGCAAACCACAGTCCTACGATACCTTTACCAAAGCCCATTACATTGACGGATGGTGATATAAACGAAAGTTTCAATTTTTTCAAACGGCAATGGCAGAATTATGAAATCGCAAGCGGGCTAAGGAATTGTTCGAATGAAGAGCGAGTTGCTATCCTATTAACAGCGGTAGGTGACGAGGTTTTTAAACGGTACTCAAATTTCAGTATCACTGAGGCAGAAAAGAAGGATGCAGTGTTACTATTAGATGCAATTGCAGAAATTTTAACGCCACAAGTGAATATTCGCTACGAAAGGGCAATGTTTAACATGGCGAAACAGGAAGTAAATGAAACATATGGAAGTTACATCGACAGGCTGAAAACATTAATAAAGAACTGTCAATATGGCACTTTGGAGAATGATTTATTGTTAGACAAGATAATATACTCCATAAGAGATGCATCGTTGAGAGAATCATTATGGTTGGATAGGCATATTACATTGGAGCAGGCGATAGACAAGTGCAAGTCCAAGGAGTTGTCCCAACAGCAACTAGAAAGCATACGGTGCACACAAGGAGAAATAAAGAAGGTAGAGAAGCGAAATAAACAGATGAATGCGAAGATACCAAATCGTAATTCAAGAGAAGAGAAGACGAATGGTAATGAGTACACAAGAAAGAACAAGAATCACAAAGAAAAGGAAAATGAATGTAAGTACTGTGGATATAAACACGAAGCAGGTAAATGTCCAGCAAAGGGTGCTACATGTAGAATATGCAAAAAGAAGGATCACTACGCGCAGGTATGTTATTCAAAAAATAAACGCATAAAAGAGGTAGTAGAGAATAACGCAGATGAACTAGTGTTAAGCATTACTAGTCCAAATGATAAGCAAATTCATAGCTCATTAGATTTTATTATTGATAACGAGTATAAAACCATATCTTGTCAACTAGATACTGGTGCCACTTGCAATGTGCTAGGATTTAAACAATATTGTGATATAGTAGGCAATAGCAAGCCAAGAATGCTTAACACTAAGACTACTTTGAAATGCTTTGGTGGGAATACTATGAAACCAATAGGTAAAGCAAGTCTAAGATGTATGAGAAATGATAAATTATATGTAGTAAATTTTGAAATAGTGGATTACAATCACAAACCCTTACTCTCTGCTGAGACTTGTGAAAGTTTAGGATTAATCAAAGTCTGTAAGAAAATTGATAACATTGTAGACCATGCTGGCACAGCTGACAAACTTTTGGAGGCACACAAGGAAATCTTCACAGGACTAGGATGCATAGAAGGAGAAGTTAGCTTAGAAGTCGATGAAACCATCAAACCCATCATACAGCAGCCAAGGCGAGTTCCTTTAGCAATGATGGACAGTTTAAAGAGGAATCTGGATGAGATGGAAAAAATGGGAGTAATTGTGAAGGAAGACAGCTACACAAAGTGGGTAAGCAATATTTTATTGGTTAAACGCAATGGCAAAACGCGAGTATGTTTGGATCCACTACACTTAAATAAAGCTTTGAGAAGTTATGATTATCAAATGCCGACAATAGAGCAGATTTTACCTCAATTAGCTGGAGCGAAAGTTTTTACGACACTGGACGCAAAAAAAGGGTTTTGGCAATTAATGTTAGATGGCGAAAGCAGTCACTTAACAAGTTTTTGGAGTCCTTTTGGGAAGTACCGATATTTGCGGCTACCATTTGGCGTAAAACCAGCTATGCAAATATTCCAAAAAAAGCAGCATGAAATCATACACGGTCTTGAAGGAGTCATATCAATAGCAGACGATATTCTAGTATTTGGGAAAGGCGAAACCGAAAACGACGCGATACGGGATCACAACCGGAATCTAGAAAATCTATTGAAGCGGCTGAAGCTAGCAAATCTGAAACTAAACCGTGACAAAGTCAGATTATGTCAATCTGAGGTAAGATTTTATGGCCACATATTGACGAAGGATGGTTGCAAACCTGATCCTTCTAAAACAGCAGCAATTCAGCAAATGGATAGACCACAAAATAAAGCAGAACTCGCAAGATTCTTAGGTATGATAACATACTTAAGCAGATATATACCTAACTTATCATCAGTGGCAGAACCATTAAGAAAGTTTTAACGCATATACAGAGTAACTTTAGTTGGATGGAGGAACAAGAAAGGTCATTCCAACAGCTAAAAGACTTGATTACAAAGGCACCCATCTTAAAATACTACGATACGACGAAACCAGCAAAGATTCAAACAGACGCATCAGCTGAATCGATAGGGTGTACAATTCTTCAGGACAATATGCCAGTTGTTTACGCAACTAAAGCTCTAACCGCAGCCCAAAAGAAATACTGCCAACTTGAGAAAGAAGCCTTAGCTGTTTTTTATTCGCATGTCAAAGATTTGACCAGTATATTTGTGGTAGAAAAGATGTAGTTGTTGAGACTGACCACAAGCCATTAATTTCGATTTTTAACAAGCCAATTGGAGCGGCACCAAAACGAGTACAAAGTATGATTTTGAGATTACAAAGATACGACATTCAACTGATCTACAAAAAGGGCACCGAAATGTTCGTTGCAGACTTTTTATCAAGAATACCAGACAAAATAGAGCATGAAGAAGGAAATTTAGAGGTATATGAGATGAAGGAAGTATTTAAATACGTGGAAGAAGCGAATCCATTGGAAGGCATTAGAATGCGAGATAACACAATACAGGAAGTGAGAGATGCGACCAAATGTGACGTAAACATGCAACAACTGTACGAAATTATCAATAAGGGATGGCCAAACCACATACGAGAGATACCAGCAACACTACAACCATACTGGAAGTATAAAGACGAGTTAAGTACCTATCAAGAATTGATTTTAAAGGCAAATAGAATCGTAATACCATCATCTTTTCGAAGGGAAATATTAAAACGCCTCCATGCAAGCCATCAAGGAATCGAAAATACTACTAAATTAGCACGTGATACAGTATTTTGGCCAGGTATTAACGCCCAAATTACCGAAATGATACGCAACTGTCATATATGTTTTGAGGTATGCACCTAACCAGAGTCACCCATCAATGATGACCCAAGAAGTACCCGACAAACCATTTCAACGGGTAAGCATGGACGTTTTTGAAATTAGGACACTTGAACTGAATGCTAATTCACCGAAGAAGTATCTGATAACAGTGGATCAGTATTCAGATTTTTTTGAGATCGATGAAATGAAGAGAACTGACGCGGATTATACTGTTAAACTTTGCAAAAGAAATTTCAGTAGGTACGGAATACCAGTTACCGTTATTACAGACGGAGGGACGAATTTTACAAGTCAAAAATTCAATGACTTTGCAAAGGAGTGGAAATTTCAACATGTTATTTCCAGTCCACACCATCAACAAGGAAACGGAAAGGCGGAAGCTGCAGTGAAGATAGCCAAAAATATGTTAAGGAAGTGTATGGAAGCAAAAGACGATATTTATAAAATGCTTCTACAATGGCGAAATACACCTAATAAAATGAATAGCAGTCCAGCACAAAGAATGTTCTCTAGAAGGTTAAGATGCGACATTCCGATGTTACCATCACTGTTAACTCCTAAGGTCCAGGAGGGACGTTCCCCAAACAATCCAAGAACAACGCAACATCGCTAAGCACTACTACGATAAACGAAGCAAACAACATCCGGAACATAGTGTAGGAGATGAAATTTACTTCAAAATGAAACCTGCAGATTCAAGTTGGACACCTGGGAAAATAAAAGAAAAAGTAAATTCCAGAACATACGACGTAGAGCATAATGGTACTAAGTATCGCAGAAGTTTGGTACACATTAAAGAAGGTGTACAAAACGAACAGCATCAAGACGTTGTCCAACATAGAGATTCAATTCAAGAAGATAGAACCACAGATCTAAGAGTAAATCAAGAAGGAACCGAAAGCGCTACTACAGACGTGAGAAGATCGACCAGGATGAAGACATTACCGAAGAAATACGAAGACTATCAGATGGAAGCGTAGCGAGAAAGAAGACAACATGTTTTGAGATTTTTTTCAATGTTATGTTGTTTTACTTGTTGTTTGTAAATGTAAATTAAAACAAACGGGATGTTATATGTATACCTGTATATGTATTTCTACACGCACATGCGCGCCACCTACACACACACACACACACACACACAGACAGATCAGCGTACGACGCATACCGCTATATCGAAATAAATACAGTTTCAAAGTATAAACCACGTTTTGTTAATTGAAAGCACAAAACGATAACAGACGGCAACTGTTTTGGAGGTGAATATCATAGAAGACAATATTAATACTGACAATTTTGTTGCAGCACAACAGCACAGACTTCAGCAATGGAAAAAGTTGAGAAAGATGCAGTATAAGTACATGATACTCTCCATTGACAAGACCTTGTTCAAAGGTCCTTGGCAAGTACCAGTACCTGAAATTTTTCAATCTCGAGAGGATTAACTTCAAGGTTCCGAAAGATCTTGGCGGTGTTAAAAAAGGCCAAATTAATACCGCAAGACAAGTTTAGCAACATATGCAGTAACAATAAAGAATTTCGGCCTTGCGCTCATATAGGAACCCTGAGGTTACAGGAGCAAGGCAAGGGGTCTGGAAGGCATTGGATATGCACTGGTATACAGTAGAAGCTCCGAAGTATCAATCTGCGCTCAGAAATTGTATATTGGTTAAAAAAAAACCTAAAAATACTGCCTTTAATCAACTTCTGTTTTGGAGACTTGGTCGCAGTCAAAATAAAGTTAAGGGAAAATGATGTGTTGAAGGATTGAACTATCGGACCGGTACATCTTTCTTTTAATCTACCGCCGACCAGGAAAATGGGGAACTTAGTGATGAACAGCAGAACTAATGGATCATAACTCATCATAGTTGTAGAATAATGTTGTAATGTAAAGGCGGACCATAAGGAAACTCTTGCGAGTGAGAGCATTTCCCGGATTCGAGAATTAGCCATGCATCACTGCACGACTGTGATAAGGCAGATCTGTAACTGGCGAGGCAGACATCCCAGGGAGCACTAGCAGATAGCAGAGAAAGTGATGCATGCGGAAAAAGTGTAAGCGGCAATTAAGTAAAGTAATTAACTAAACATACTAAATCGTCGGGATCGGATGGCATTTATCCAATTATGCTACAAAGCTACAAAAGAGACTGAAACTTTTGTTACAGAAACTTAGTATGTTATTTAGGGGAAGTCTTGCACTGAGCTACATACCAACGACCAGGAGGCTGATTAGAGTTGCTTTTATTCTAAAACCTGATAAAACTGGACAGGATGAAGCAATACGGACTTCGGTTTAGGCACTTTCCCGCAATAAAAATTGGCTTCAAGAATATTTAAAATTTATTAATTATAGTAATAAAGTGTAGTATTATTCTAGAATGATATTGCAAATTAATAACTATAGTATTTCAAATCAAAATGACCTACCATTCATATCTTTCTTGGGGTAAAAATTATGAAAATGAAATAATAGCTACAATAAGGGAGTTATTACTGAAGAACACATCATAATAGTGTTTTAAGTAAAGAAAAACAAGCAATTTGCTTAAGTAAAGAAACAAAGAAAATAAGAATTGTAAGAAATTTGTTTAGAATATCCATTATATTTTACTCAACGATCTTCGATTAAATAACTTATGTGCTCTGTGTTGTGTTATGTTTTCGTCGATATAAAATCACAAAAAACACGTGAATAATTTTGCATTAGTTAGGTGGGGGAATGTAAAGTAGTGACCCATGGGGGAGTTAGCCCGTGATTGGCCCAACTTTCCATTTAATATTGTCTCGAGCCGCCACTTTCTATAATATGTGCAAACAATTGCAAATTGAAAACTCATCTAAAGGTGCTTGTAATTTAAATCAAACTAAAACATTTTATACACTGCTTTACTGCTACGAACATGTATGTTTCACAATATTCGCACTTGTCTACTATATCAGGAAACTGCTACAAAAAGTAGCAGCTTCTTTTGATATTGAATAGCTGCTACAAACTTCTAACGGTTGTTAGCTGCTACAAAATAGCAGTTTACTTCGTAGCAACCCATCACTACTGCAATATACTTCAAATTATCTTATAATAAAGAAAAAAACATATTTTAGTTTCCGAAATATTTACAAAAATCTGAAAATCGTGTAATTAAACCTTTAGAGGGAGCTGCTACACAAGAATACCCTCCTAATCGCTATATCTTTATATCCAGCAACGATCCAGAATTCTTTCGATTTTTGCTCAAATCAATAAGTAATCGCCGCTTTTATATTTGTAAGAAAAACTTACAGGACAGCTTTTAACCCGAGAAGTAGACTGAAGCACGTGACCTTGATATTTACTCAAAACCAATTCGCCAGATCTTAACTTTTCTGACGCCGGTGACAGTCCACACAGCCAAAAAGGTATGAACCATATACAGTACGTACATCCCCAACCAACTATCGTTGCACTCTGAGGGATTACTCCAACTGCGGTCGCCATCTCGATTTTGTGTACCTTATCGCCAAACGATAAATTTTTCGCCAGTAATATTACAGCTATATCATGACTTAAAGTGTTAGAATCGTATTGAGGATGAATTACGGTTCTTTTAACGTTTATAGCATTAGTTACTCCTTCGTTGTATCTATCAACTCCAATTCGTACTGTCGTAGCGTCGGTAATGCAGTGTGCCGCAGTCAAAATTGCTTTTTCGTGAATTATGCTACCGCCACAAACAAAATCGCCGCCATAGCCGATTCGTACGTGATGTGGATATTTGTATATGGTAGTTTCTTTACCGTTTATGACTCGTTGTGTAATTTTTAAAACAGCAGTCGAATTTTCTAAAATTAACGTTACATTTAGGGAACATTATAGTAAAACTTAAATAGCTACCTAAAAGAGTTCAAATATAGCTGATAGAGATATAATGTAAAATTTACCTGTTTTTGTATGTGACACTAAATATAAGATTACAGCAAAAGAAATAAACATTTTTAACATAACTGAAAAAAAAACGGATTTGTACACTTTTATGTAGCTATAATAATGGAGAAGATAAAATTGTAAATGCTGATAAATAATTTTATTTTTTACGTTACTGGCTATAAACACTTATCTATTCCGTCGTGAAATATTCAAATAAAAATATTTTATGTAAACAAACACCATAAATAAGGTCCAGAACTTGAAATTATATTTCTGATAACGGTGATTTTGAAACAGTGTTATTAATCACTATGAAGCTTGTATAAAACCAAAATAATATCGAAAAAACTAACGAGAATAATGAAAACAGTGAAATTTAAATCCAAAAAATCATTTTTTGTATATCATGTTTACTAGATCACTACTAAACGTTTGTTTGTAGATTTGTAACTACTGAAAATTGATTTACTCTTTTTTTTTAATATAATACCTACTCTGTGCAACGATATTTTTTAGTATTAACTAATAATACTCAATACTTAAATGCAATGCAAGCCTACAGTTTCGTTTTAAGAATCCTTGTTGCTTCCTAAGAGCACCGTTATTTTATTCTTTGTAAATATTGGTAGAATGAGAAAATGTCCGTCCAAAGAATATCCTTAGATGAATCAGAAAAATATTATTACAGAAATAGACGTATGTAAAACTAATATTTACAAACAAACGCCAATTGAAAATATAAAGAAAATATAAAATTACAAAATGCTATCTTTCGAATTATGTTTTATCTTTATATTTTCGATTGACATCTTCTGTTAAGTAGTAGTTTTATATCGACTTACATTCATTAACTAATCTCATTTAATACTTTTATACTTAATTAACAATTTAGATTTTTACATTCGAAGGTTATAGAATACCTGATAATGGCAAAATGGCGGAACATGCCGTATTAAAAGAATATTTAATAAGAAATTTGAATGGAAGGACTTATTTAGAATATTTTTCAATTTTACAATTATTTCAATTTGCTTAAACTTCTGAAGATCAGGCAACCAGCGTATCAACTATTAAAAGATGCCATCTACCATGCAATAACTGAAGTACTTTATTGCTAACTTTCTGGTGAGAGTAAATTTGAACAACTCATGTGCTCTGTACTACTCATAATCGAAACTAATTTTTATTTTTACAATTTATTGAAAAAATTCTTGGATTAAAAATGTTTTAAAATAACTGCATTTTATTATAATAAGTATACACTATAAGATAGTATAATTCTTAAACATTGAAATTATTTCTAGTATTTCAATGTTTAGTATTGATAGTATTTCTAAACGGCTAAATAATTGTAACGAAATATTATTATTTATGCAACCGAAACTACAAGTACTACGCACGGAGCAATGCATAATTCAGAATTGTTTACAAAAATTTTTAATCACTATTTCAGTGTGCTGTAGCTTCGATTGCATTAATAATCGAAGATTTATGAAGCTTAGATCCGTATTTAATTTGATAAAAATGGTACAAACAAATTTTCAAGCAAAAGTCTATTATGGTTGCAAAACTAACTTTTACTGTAACTCTGTAACAGAGATGTGTAAAACTGTAATTATCAGTATTCGCACTAGATGGCACAATAATAGTGAAAAATTGAGTGTGTTATACTGGTTGCCTACCGTTTACATTGTTTTCAAAAATATTTTCTAAATATATTAATATAGGTTAAGTCCAAATAATTCATTATATTATTCGAAAAAATACATACTGAAGTTAAATGACCACCTCAAACATTGGAAAATTTGTGACAAAAAATCGTCCGGCTTTGATTAAACTAATAAGACGATGTAGTACCTCTCAACAATCTACACAAACTAGTAGCCAAACACATTTTGGTTTTCAAACAGTAGATGAAAATGAAAAAGCCGGAAAAGGTAAAAATTAAATCATCCACCTCCTAAACTCGAACCAGAAATATAAAATTTTATAGTCCACAAAGTATTCGAAGATGTAGCTGATAAATACGATCTAATGAACGATGTGATGTCAGTGGGCATTCATCGGATATGGAAGGATATCTTTATGCATACATTAAGTCCGACAAAATGCACAAAATTGTTGGACGTTGCAGGTGGCACTGGTTAGCATCCTTGGATGATGTATTCTTTATGATTGTGTGCTTGTGTAGGGGATATTGCTTTTAGATTTCTGGAATATGCAAAAAATGCCGGTTCTCTGGAAGATTGTCACGTAACTGTGTGCGATATCAATAAAGCAATGTTAGATGTGGGGAAAATTAGAAGTGAAAGGCTGGATTATGATCAGGAATTAATTGATTGGCAAGTTGGAGATGCAGAAAAGCTGCCATTCCATGATAATAGTTTTAACGCTTATACAATTGCTTTTGGAATTCGGAATGTTACTCATATTGATAAGGTACATTTGCGAGCTTATAATTTCCGATGTAATAATCATGTATGTCATATTTAGGCTTTAGAAGAAGCATATCGTGTGTTACAACCAGGTGGGAGATTTCTATGTTTAGAATTTAGTCAGCTAGAAAATAATATAGCTCAATGGTAAAGTGTTAGGTTGTTTGATCATTTTTTTCTTAACTTATTACTGTATTTTTTAAGGATGTATGACTTATATAGTTTTCAAGTTATTCCTGTAATGGGACACCTAGTGTCAGGGCAATGGCAACATTATCAATATTTAGTTGAGAGTATAAGACAATTTCCAAATCAAGTATGGGTACATAGTGATTGTAAAAAAGTTTGCACCAAATAAGACAAAGTATAGTTTACTAAAAAAAAACTTCTCTCCTTTTCAAATCTTAAATCAATCTTTTCCATGTTCAATTTTGGATGAAAATATAAATTCTTCGAAGTAAACATGTTAGAGCAGTTAGTAGGCGTTTCATTCTGATATCACGTCGACTTGAATGTGACACAAACGAAAAAAATATGTATCTATGACCTTATAGAAAAGCTTGTATATATTCAAAATACATTCAAATAACAAAATTTAAATTTCCCGCAATTATTTTCAGTCACTTCAACGCTGAAACATAAAATTACTTTCTTTTTTGTATTTGGTATTACATTAATTTGGTTATGTTAATGCCTTTATGTTGAATTCACTAACAATTATGGCGGTAAATTCCAATTTGGTTAGTAAGTTGTAAACCTATACTGCTATTTAATTAATGTTTAAAGTTACTTTAAGATACTTAGTTCGCTATAAATCCAGAAAAAGAAATTGCATTATTTTTGGAGATATCTCCAAAAATAATGGAGATATTAAAAATGTTCATTCAAAAAATATATACATATTTAAAGTTCTAGTTCGGCAAGTCCAGATACGAAGTTTCAAAAGTGAGAATCTAGAAACGCATGTTCGTCCTTTTTGTTTTTGTTGGGTTGGTATCCCGCCATTTTTTCCAATTTTTGAAAATGGAGAAATATAAATGGACGTTCATATTTATTCTCTCATGTTTTAAATAGTTTAGGGCATGTTTTGGCTTTTAAATTAAATTTCTATTGATTGCGGTAAAACATTTCGACCATTAATGTGGTGTTTTTCAATTTATTTTTTTATTTTAACATGTATCTGAAATGTTGAAATTCTTGAAACTTAATGTTGTTATCGCGTTATATCGTCTTAAAATGTTAATGTAAAAATAATCATTTTAAATTTTTTATAAAATACATGTATATGGGACAGTAGACAACAAATAATGATTTATGAGTTGTTAAATTTCATATACACATATTAAAATTAAATTAAAAAAAAAAGTAATTTAAAAATTACTTATTTTTCATTACAACAAATAAAAGTTTTATATAAAAGCTAATCCATTAAACTATTTGAAGTGTAGTTTTACCATGGCTACAAGAGAAATGAATCAATATTTATTTACTTTAATATTAATGTTTAACTATTTTTTTTTCAAATATCTGAATCTTTAGAGCTTAGAGAATAAACGAAGTGTGAAGTGAAGATCCATAATAGTAATTTCCATAGCCAATTTTAACATGCAAGTCAGATTAAAGTTGCACACTTTATTATTATCTGCACCTGCCATAAAGTAAATTCCTAATTATCAACGCAACATTAACTTTACAAGAAAGAGCGAAGTTAGTTTTTTTTTTTTTTACTCGAGATATTGTATGAAATTTGTCTTGCAGCGACGTGATATTTTTCATGCAAGACATTCCGAAACAACTCTAATAACTAATGATATTTTTTATGCAAGACATTCCGAAACAACTCTAATAACTAAAAGAAAAGAAAGAAAGAATAACAAAAATATCCCAGTACTGTATTCGTGGAAACGATTGTCATTTCCAAAAACCTATATTTTAAACTAGTAAAAAACATCAAAATTTCACCTTGTTTGCCAAAATAAATAAGAAAATCTGTATAATTTTGAAATGCTCTAATTAAGTTTAATCGAAATTAAAAATAATATGCAGGATGTTTTATTTAAATAAAGTTCTATCCAAAAGGTCCAAAACTCGAAAATTAAAGCATTTCGAAAAAGAACTAACTACGCCACTGGATTTTATGTAAAAACTGGATTGTACACCGTTTTTACTTTGCGCAAAAAAAGAAAAGTACTAATTTCATTCTGTGTCTCAAAAACTAAGGAAGCTAGGTAAAAAAGCAAGACGCTGTCCAGAAAATCACAACTCTGCCTCCATTATAATAACTGAGACAGCGTGTCAAGTGGCCGAAAATGGGACACCTATACAAAATGCCCGTTTTATGTATATGGAAATCGAAACAAAACAATAAAGTCATCCCTTCAGTGCCTTTATGTGTTGCAAAAACCACATTATGTTTGTGTACCTACAAATTGTTATGAATTTTGTTTAAAAATGCGAAATCTATATATTCTGTGTGAAATCAGAAATAATACATTTTTGGGTGGTTTCGTCATGTCATTAAATTAGATATTTGCATTTCCTACAAATAATGCAAAGCACGATCGCTACTGAATTTGGTATTGCACTATTGCTATCGTTTTTCCAATAATTTGTATACGTATATACTTACAAACAAACACTCAATGAAAACTGTTCCAAACTCTATTAAAAAAAAAAAAACTTTTTATTTGAGGATGAATAAATAAATGAAAATTGATAAATAACTGATGAATCGTGAAGATAATTGCTAAATTGTCTAAAACTATAATATGCACCTGCATAAGAATAGAATAACGAACGACGGTAAACCACTAAGCATGCGTTAATTAATTAATCGACTAAAGTGTTATTCGCACTTTTAATTTGATCTAATCTGTTTTATTTGGTGCAAACTTTTTTTTTATCTCTAACACATGAAGCGACACAAATACATTCGATTACTTTCAGGAAACCTTCAAACACATGATCGAAAGCGCAGGTTTTAGGCACGTCACTTACGAGAACCTCACCATGGGAATCGTGGCAATTCATTCAGGGTTTAAGCTCTAATATGTTTCAAAATCAAATGTTATTTTTCTATTTGTAGGAATCGTTTTATATAAATAAAGGTTGTGTTACAAAACTTTTATTCTGTTTCACTTAAATAGTACACTTAAAATAAATATATACAGTCCATTGAAGTTATTGTATTGTCTATCTTCCTCTACCGCCTTGTGATCCTCCTTGTTGAGCTCCCGGTTGCCACGTCCCACCCCTACCACCTCTTATTGCAGGCGCAGCAGCTCTGCCTCTACCCCTTGCAGCTACAATACAGCAAATTAATATACCACAATGAAATTGCATTGCAATGAAGTCTCGATTATCCAAAAGATTTTTATTAATTTGTTTTAATATAAAATTTAATAAAAACTCAAAAAAAAACACGATTAACGGCTTTTTTTGTGAAAAAAAATGTTATTTTTATAATCAGTGATGCATATCGCCTCACACATTTTGAACCAATATCTGGTTCAAAATTAACACACACCCATTTCTTGTTTTTTTTTTTTTTCTTTAATGATTCCAAAAGTACTAATTAAAGTTTGTGCAAATAGCAATTGTATTAAATTGCAACACTTGTGCAGTTTTTTTAGGTATACTTAGGGTCAAATAATTTCTAAGTAAGCACATAATTTAATTTTTTGTTATCTTGGTATTGTCCAAAATGGAATAAAAATGATCTAAATAATTTTGAAGTTTATCATTTTTGCCGATGTTTTTGCAGATGTAAACATCTTGCCTTTTCAAAAAAATTAAACAATGAAAGTAAAAAATCTACAAAGCAAAGTATAATATACAAGCGCATATTTTCAAATGCTTTTGAAGCATATTTTAGTTTCTTTAGTGGCTATTTTGCAAGGTCTGTTCATATTATATATTATATTCGGTGTAGGATTGTTTATTTTAATTAAGTAAATTAATTTTTGGCACAAAAAATCCATAGAGCTTGGAACAAATATCGTGTATTAATTGCTATACTCTCTGTAATGTTTTTTTCACAAAAAAATCTTCCATCATCTTTTAAAATAGTTAACTTTGATTTTAAATAGCAAAAAATCACTTTAAAAAATGGGATTGTAAGAAGTATCAAATTTTTTTTTTCTTGGTAAAATAAAAAAGCAGCTATGTTTAGCAAGATTTACAAAAATTACATCACTTAATGTGTTCCAATTACATTTCAAACTTAACTTTGGTTTTTTTTTCAGACCCCAACAGTAACAACTATTAGTAGAATTACAAAATATATTTTTAGTGAATTTTCTCTTTTTTTTATAAAAAAAAAACAAACAGCTTTTCTGGCATACCTTAATCACTTAAGGTTTTATCAACTTCTAATTATCTTGTCACTCATAACTTTCAAATATTAATTTTCAGGTTTTTTTCAACTTTTGATTCAATTTCAATTTTTCTTGTTTTATTTAAACATATAAAATTAAAAATGTATTTAATTAAAACAGGTAAATATCACCTTGAATTTTCTTACTTAAAATGTAATTTCAATTGTCATTGTTTACCTGAAGACCAAAGCTTAAGTCAAAACATAGCTAAAAAAAAGTGAATGGTATAAAAATGAAAATTTTTGGCTGACATGGCAACTTTCTTGTTTCTCCAATTCAGAAAAAATATTTTTTATAATAAGTGTTGATAATCCCAATCAATTGATTTGTTGTTTACAACACAATAAGAATTTTTATATGGAACAAAATAGTTTTTTTGCCGGGTTAACTAAAATGTAATCAAATGAATATTGTGTATTTTTATAAGCAGTCTAGACTTATTCCGATTTTAGTTTATTTTCAATTCATCAAAGAACCCTGCTCAAATTTACTGTATACATAGATAATCGAGACTACGATATAACCCCTTTTTGCTATTAATGAGACAAATACATTGTCATATCCCATTAATAGTGAGAGTTGAAACATAACATTACCTTGAGCACGAAGTATTGCAGACTTCCCTCTTCCAGCGGTGCCAGACTTCGTTTGTTTCTTAAACATCGGAGCATTCTTCAACATGTCAGGCAATATCAGGAATCGAATTTTAGATCCTCTAATGTAAACATTCTCTAATTGTGCTACCCTCCCATCTCTATATGTTACCGTTATTTGAGTCATTTGGCAATTCATATTATCCTCGGCTTCTATTAATTTACCTCTGTATACTTCGCCGGTTATAGTTTCACAAGTGACGATATGGCCCTCGGCTTCGTGTAAAACTTTAATAGGCACTCCTATGGACATGATGGACTATATAAAATTTAAATTCCTTCAAAATATAATTAAATCGCAAAGGATGATCCTGATAAATTATTTTATTTCTTTGTTTACAAAGCGTCACATAAACGTCTACTCAACGAAAGGACGCTAGTATTAAAAATGCGCTAATTTTAAAAGCGACCAATGCTACATCAATTAAGTATTTGCTGTGCTACTATTGGTTGTTTCGCTTGGGAGTGACCTCTAATGTCAAAATACTGGAATAATAAACCCGTTCATGATTGTACTCGTTTACAGCTGATTAAATTTATGTTATTATTATTTTGCACCTTTAAGCTAGGATTTCTCAAAAATATGCAAAGCAAAATTAAATTAGCTGTAATTATTACAAGTAGATTTCATTATCAATATATAACTCCATTCATGAACGTAGCATTACATCGAGCGCCATCTTTATCGTGTATTCTATAAATAATGAAAAATCCCTAAATTTTTGGTGCTATTTTAAATTCTTTTGTCACTAGAAATCAATGTTGGTAGTAGGCGTTGCATCATGGGTAAGTTTAATATGGAGTGGCGTGTTTTGTGAATTGGTCGTCCTTTGTGAACTTACAGTAAAATGCCGCGAACAAAGCGTACAGTAAGTTAAATGTTATGACTGAGTGATTAGAAGACGTAGAAGTTTTGGTATATACTATAATTGCTTCTATTTAAAGTTCTCCTGCATGAAAAGGAATGTTTAAAAAATGGTAATGTCATTTTTTGTCAGCCCCTTGGCTTAAGTGATCTTGCGGTATTATTTTTTCGTTTTTTAAGTAACTTTCGGGTCTTAATTCGCTTCAAATAGTGCAGCATTTCACACTTCCCAACTTCTCCTATTGATTTTTTAAATAGTTAATGAGCTTTTTTAGTTTTTTTCACTGTTCGTAGGTGTTTAATTATTCATAACCAAAAAATAAAAAAAAAACAATGTTTGCTGTTGTATAAGTTCTGATACGAATGTATGTTTGTATTGCTCTTGGGCGGTATTCTAGCGCCTTTTCCGGGAATTTTACTTCAACAGGGCGTTGGTTTCGCCATATTTGCTGCAAATTAAAAAGAATGATGCTTCCTTGTGGATAGATCACAATGCTTATAATATGCCCTCTTGCACTCACTTTTTTTTTAGCTAAGGTATTCGGATTTTAGATCGGCTGTCGCATTTTCTCACACTTTATTCACTGTTAGGATGTGTAGTAGTTTTTAATTTTTGCTGCATACAGTCTAAGAAGATGATTGACGAAGACTTAGGTGATGAGTCGTCCGGATCGGACTTTGACGATGATGAGGATCCAGACAAAATTCAAGTTCCCGGTCAGTATATCTGCATATAGTAAATGAACGATGTTAAAACTTATGTTTTTTGTAAATGAAGGTGGCGGCAAAGATCTTGCAGCAGCTGCCGGTATTTTAGAAAATAAACCTAAAGAGGAACCGAAACCAGAAATCAAACCAACGCCCATGATGAGCGGCAATAGTAAAATGAACATGACAAATATGGCAAATATGTATGACATGATGAACGCACCATCCTTATCTAGTAAGTGAACCATTAATTCTTATTATTCTTTCATTTAACATTACATTACATATTACCATGACCTTACTATTACATGCTTATTTATGTTATATCCGCTGTGCTTTGTGTCGTCATATTTGTTCCCGAGTGTGAATTTTACAGTGGCTTCATATGGGATGAATAGTGTGGCTGCGATGGCTAATATGTTAAGCAGTCTTGTCGGTCCCATGAACATGGGAGGTCTATTCACACCGTCTGGGACTGGTTTTAATGCTGCACAATTTTTGCAGCAGAGTAAGTCAACAAATTTTCAAAAACACTGTGAGTTCTCTTGCATGGCTGCCTTTCCTTTATTTGTTAAGTGTCTTCAACAATTTCGATTATCTAGGTAGAAATAATTGAATTTTATTTTGTCCAAACATAGTTTCTGGTTTCATGTGGATATGAGAAAATGGGATTTATGTACAAAACTAGTAATGTGGTATAAATAAAAAGAAAAAAATTGAATTACTATGTATAGAATATTGAATACATTGAGGGTACATGCTGCAAATTATCCCATGATAAATATAGTTTGAAAACGTTTCGAAAAGATTTATTAAAACTGGTTTAAAACTAACTGAAAAATAAAAGTAATTTATATTTCAAAAATAATAAATTTCGTTTTAGCAGATGTTTTAAACATAAGTATTTAGTTCCAGTAATAAATATTATGAAAATTAAACTTAGTCAAGAATATTTTGTCTCGATGCTAATGAAAGTTGAGATTTTTCTTTTTTTAAAAAGGGTAACTGTTTTATGTATATGCAATGTTCGACATTGGGATTATGTAAATGGTAGAAGATGATATAGAGCTGTTTAAATTAGGCAAAATATGCATGACACCAAGATTTAATTGTCGAAAACATTTGTGCTATAAAACAAATAATTGAAATCGACAAAATAAATTTTGTTCTCATTTGTTGTGAAGACACATTTTGGATTAAAATTCAAATACCGTCATGAAATTTATGTAGTGTTTACATGCTTCACACAATACAAACTTCCTTACAAATCGTAAATGGCTTTAACTGCATCAGAAAGAGCATAATTTTGTGATTTTATGATGTATAATGTGTTTGTTTGCAAAAATAACAAAGTTAGAATGAAATTTGTGTACATATATGAATAAGCACTAAACATCAAACATAGCCGTGAATTAATAAAACAAATAAATAGTTATCTGTTTGCTTACAACTCACGAATTCGCTCGTTTTTGTATTATAAACTTGCTTTTCTATCTTACTATTTGTTACTTCAGTTCGTTGTTACACTAAAAGATTCGCCTTTTCATACTTATAAAATTATGTTGTAGGTAACCTACTAAACACACATTATTATATGAATTCAATAGAACCATAATTTAGTTTACTTTATAATTAAGTAGTAATTAAGTTACACAATTTTGTCACTTTAATAGTCTTTTCATTATTTCTTTCTTTATTGTTTTTCTATGATGTACTAAGTACTTTCTATTCTTTCTAAACCGTATGTTGTGCAACGTTTATTGAGTGTTCCACTTTATTATTCATAAAACATGAGTAAGGATACTTTGCTTATGAAAAGCTAAATAATTACAAAACATCCTAACCCCGTGCTCTACCTAAACCAACTACACAAGGCTACCTATTCTAAGTACTATATGGATTCCATAACAGTTGAAATGTTCCTACTCTAACTAAATAATTTCCCTATGATTGTTAATAACAAAAAATTAATAATTTTTTTTTTTTTTGTTATTAACAATTATTATTTGCCCATGCAACGATTTTGGTTATCTCCGAACATTTTCAAGAAGTAAGAGAAAACCATGGCAAAAATCTTACTCTGGGAGCAGGATCTAAATTAAACAAGGCAACAGCAGTACCCATTCTACTGTACTTAGCAATAACTTAATTCTAATTATTTCAATCATTAGTAATTAAATTAAAGATTTATATTTTAAATATTGATTTATATATCCCAACCATGCTAAAGATTATAATTTAACACTAACTCAGACCACTAAACAGTATAAAATATTAATTCATAAATACGTATTACCGTACTAACTATGTAAATATCTTACCGCAACCTATCTAGTTCCCCTTAATTCCACTATTCAACCGACTCATTATCTCTAATATCTGTTTCGTGTTGCGGCCAATTTGATCCCTTAACTAATGCCCTAACTTCCGTACGCGACCGCCACTCATCAGTGAGTGAACATTCAAATAAAACATGTCCCGCTATACCTACCCCACCACATTCACAATGCGAATCATTAACACTCCCAATTCTACATAAATATGATTTAAAATTATCGTGACCCATTATTAATTAACTGCCATTTCCCTAAAAACGTGTAACCTAGTCCACCTCCCATTTAAAATGATATCCCACCTACACTGCTAATCATTATCAAGTTTATCCCTAAACGCTTTTTTTAAACTACCCTAACCAGAATTAACTCGTACCTCATTATCGCATTATTCCCCCTAGACACCGTTTCTTTCGCTAATTGATCCGCCCTCTTAATACCGATTATACCTACGTGAGTCCTAGCCCAAAAAAGTTTTACATCCCTTCCCCTTTCCCTCTCCCCTAATGCAACATATCCCAGGTGTGTAATAACAGATGGTCAGGTTTTTTAAATGCCCTAACGCCTAATATACGTACTGCTTCATTTATTGCAACTAAATGCTAATTTTTGGTTCGCGGCAATACTGGACTGGTCTACTGTGTCGAAAAGCCAGTGAGACAGCGCAATTATTGAAAACGTCTTTATGTAGTGTAACAAGATCTCAGTTAGGTATTGATAATAATTCACATTTTTTTAAGCATTTAATGTAATTTGTCTTCACAAAATACAAATACGAAGTAAAAATAGTAAATAGTTATGTATTTCATGATTTTTTAGTTCTCTTTTCATATTTTTTCCATTTTTGGAAGTATAGAAAACTGTAAACGAAGAAAATAGGAATTATTTTTATAACTTTGTTGCATGTTATAGCTTGTGTATAGAATAAGAAAGTTTCATGACAATATTAGAATTCTACGTAAAAATAACCCTTCTCAATGTCAAAATTCAATATCTTTCATACGAAATGAGCTAGAAAATACAATATATTTTGTCGTTATTTTGTCTGCGGCACGCATATTCTTTTATTTTGCTTAAGTAGGCATTGATATCATGCATATTTTGTTAAATATTCTACTAGTGATGAGCGCTACAGAAACAGTCAAAACAGTAAAATAGTATAGTTCTATGAGCTTTTTTCAGAATATTTTGGACTATATGCTTTTCAAGCTAGCAAGTAACCGTCGTCATTGTTAGTTAATGATATTTTTAAGTGTTGTGAGATTCTCGTCAGCTATTACGTAATAAGAGAAGTTATAATTACAGATAACCAAGATGCACTATGTAAAGTAACTACAACGTGCACAATATTCTCATTATTTAGATTGTCAGATATAGCAAACACATACAAAAATTTAAATGGAATGTACCCAAGCGTTAACACATCAGTTTATCCGTTTTAATAAAGTACATTTCTGAAGTTTCTTTAGTTATGACTTTTAATTAGTATGTAGGAAAAGTCACTTGAAGAGTTAGGTTAAATATCGTCTATCTATGTTGAATAATAACAGCAGTTTTATCCAAGCCTACAAAAAATAATGAATAGGAATTAATATTTGAAATAGAAAATCCTAAATTACTAAGAAACCATAAGAGATAGGTATAGAAAGCATTAATATAATCTTAACGACCGTTAAAATTACAATCTAAATAAGGTAATAAATACGGGGTGTTTCGTTTAAAATAAGAAAGTTACTTGCTTTTAAAGATAGCGAAAATTAAAAGTGTTTTTGTTCACCCTGTATATTTTTTGCATTACTTTTATTTTATTATCAAGTCTAATTTTTTAGTTAAAAAATAAATAGTTTAAAATATCTAGCTTAAATATGCATGACAGGCATGCTTCTAAATTTTGTTCTACATTTTGAAGAATAGTTAATTATCTCGTAAACAAGTTGAGTTAGGCATAACAAACCTAACACCAACTTGTCTTTATTTGGTCTGTACTATCAAAATGTGTCATAATATACAAGGTGTTCCATTTAATTTTTCACAACTTTGGTGTGTAACTTTTCTTTGAATCGCCCTGTATACTTCAAAATAATTTTGAAATGCGGTCCTTCTGAACCTGTATAACCCTTAACAAAAAGAAATGGAAATATGTTACTACTTTTCGTATATAAACCGACGCGAATGTAATAATTATTATATCTTTGATGACATGTATATAGTTTTGCCAGTTCTCTACAGAAACACTGTCGTATCCTTTCTGGATAAACAGAGGCATTGTTTTACTTGAAGATGCTTATATAGTACAGTCAACGACACATGTTTTGAAAAGATATTTGTAATTAAATCGATTGAATTGAATAATGCACCATATTTTAATTTTAGTAAATATTGATAATAAAAAACACAAACAGCTACTAGTGTGTATAATCAAAAAAAAACACTACTATTATTAGTACCCAAACTTATTCTAATTAATTTATTTAAAGAAATAAATGAAATTTGATTGAAATTGAAGTAGACTGCATGCAAAGGAAGTTTTCAATATAGTAAACATTTCATTGCTGAAATTCTTAAAAGTGTACGCTTGCAGTTCTAGAAAGGCATAAAGAAATGAAAAGTCCAGAATTTAAAACTGGTTTAACAATTCTTTCATTGTTATTTTATTTCTAATCTAAAACGTTAAATCGTAAGTGCTGTTACAATTTTAACTTCTATCATTACAAAAACAAATGGACGATGACAACTTAGGATTTTCATTTTTTTTTTATGTAACATCAGTTTATTATTTAATTTTAATTATACTGATATATTGAAAATTTATCTTTTTTTTATTAAATGACGAACAATAATATCTTTGTGTACAAGATATCGTTTATTGAATAAAAATCGTTGTTTGTTATGTAATTAAAACGTATCCACACAATATTTCTTAACAAGTAAATATACTTTTATTGCAAACATAACATTTACATGTACTCTATATAACGCTTTTGTAATGGATTACCTTAGAATTATATTTATGCACTTCATGTAGTAATAGAAACTTATTTCCAATATTATACAACACTATACCTGTTAGGCTTACCTGTAGTTAGTGTTAGATAACGCAATATTTCATTGTTTCTCTCATCGTTGTTAGATTCATGTTAAGTGTTGCATGAATCTGTTGAGGTATGAGTGACTTTCTTTAAATTATTTAAAAACCCTTTAAGTCCTGCATGATTAGCGATTAGTAAAACGAGTATGAAAAGTCATTGCTGTCTTAATACACAGCATTAGATACTGCGAGATTAATCCGCATCTACATTTGGATTTTCTTCGTTTGATTTCCCCTCATTGATGTATATTCAAAGAAAGACACTTGTACTTTTAACACACCCTACATTCGTATACTAAACATACTGAACTAAAACTTCTGCAATATTTATTTTCTCCCAAATTAATTACCATCTTCAATATTCGTAGTGGAAATGGCCGCTCTGGGAATGAACATGAATCACCCGTTTATGCAAAATCCCTACCTCCAGCATCCTTTCCTGGCGAATCCCGCTGCGGCTGGAATGTGGGGTCCACAATTCGCAAAAGGGATACCTTCAATTTGGACAAACAATAATCCGAAACAGATGCAAGCCCACGAAGAGGAAGAGGTTGGCTACTACATATTTTTTTTTTACGTTTACAAAATGTGTTGATATTCTTTGAATCATGTTTATATTTTTTTTTTTTTACGATTAGGTTGATGATGAAGAACTAGGGGTAGCCGAAACCTATGCCGACTACATGCCTGCCAAATTAAAATTAGGGAAAAAGCACCCAGATCCAGTAGTAGAGACTGCTTCATTGTCATCGGTTGCTCCGGCAGATGTCTGGTAAGTTTTTGATACATTTAAAAGGGAGTAGATCTATTCACAGAGTGACTGTAGTTTCAATATTAAAAGGGCGACTGTATACTGTAAATTAATGTATGAATTTTTACACCCGGTTACTTAGTAGGTAAAAGTCCTTGATTCTCATTAATCGCACAATATAATTCTTTGTCCAGGTTTGTCTTTTTAGAAGAAATTAGAAAAAATTTTTAGCTGGGTTATTAGTCTTTTTTTAGGTTAACTGGTGGTTCTGCTTCAAAATTGTTCCGCATCCCATTTTACAATTTCCGGAATATATTTTTTTTGTCGTTATAGTCTGCTACTGGTAGAATAAGCAAGACTTAAAGAATACAAAGGCTGAGTAAAGGACTTTGAAATGCTTCAAATACCGATCTGATTATCCGAAAAATCTCAAAATGAAAAGAAATAGCATCAATTCTCATTTTTATTAATTTACGAAAAAACGTGCTGAACAAAGAAATGATACACTTTATCGTGCTTTGCGCTGTACGCCAAAATGTGATGGGTCGCTAATTTACTTGTGAATATTATATATTTTTTTTTGTTGGGCCCCGCAAAATAGGTAAATAATAATATCTATTAATTAATTGAAATAAATAAAAATAATCTTTTATCTATCAAAATAACCGCTTCCAGGTCGTGCGGCTCTATAAGTAATTAAAATATATTACGACGCTGTATACTAAATAACAAAATAGAATAACAAAAGAAATTGATTTCATCTTTACAATTTTTTTTTTTCTGAAAACAACAAAGACAGAACAAACTACAAATAAAAATATTACACATAAATAACGAAATAATGAATGGAGCTTTTTTGAAATGTTACTGACTGATTGAAATTATTAAATTTAGATAAAATACAAATAAAATTATGATTTCGAATTTATAAGCTTAATAAATAAATAATATAAGCGGTAACACTTGCGATTTAGGCGGTTCTTCGGCTCTGGATGTGGCCTTGAGACGTGATCGGTATGATTTTCGGCACACACATCGCTCTCGTCTGGAAATTGGCTCGATGTAACTACGTCGTCGTACTCTCTGCAGGCTGTGTTCGGCCCTCTAGATCGGGAAAATTCCCCAGCATACGGCGCACAGTGGTCAATAAGAGGAAAAAACCTACAATTTTTTATTTTCTGCAAACAGCTTTTTATTGTCATTACACTTTCCTTGATAACTAGCTTGCATATTTATAACAAAAGAAGATCTAATTTGGCCACACAAGATATATAAATGGGATAGTGTTGGTGATTGATCGATCTATTATTTTGGCCATAAATATAAAACATAAAATTTTATATTTATGATTATACTAGTTGTAATTACCTTAGATGTTGTCGTTTCTTCCATAATTATGATTAACAATTAAGTATCTATAGAAACGTATGAAGAAATAAATTTTAAAACTTCAATAAACCACAACTTTTGATCGCCGTCAACTGCCGTGTTGAGAACGGTTTTATTATATTTATTAGCCTTCTAATTAAAGTTTAAAATCATTTTCAGACGCGGAAATCTGCGAAACACATTTTGTTTACGTTTGTTTACTAGGTGAAACTCAATGAAAAATATCAATAAAATGCCAACAATATGTAATGTGCTGTTGATGTTTTCATTGCTCATGTTGAAGTAATTGTATGTAACATCCGAAACTAAAAAATCATTTGTTTTTTTAAGTCTTGAACATTAATATTGTTTTATTTAATATAGAAACTTGCGATTATTTATCTTAGTTAACATGAATACCTGCACCTTAGGAATCTGTAAGAAATATAAACTATCGAAGATTTACCATAATTTTTGATGACAACTAGTTTTTCCACACTTCTGCACCAATGTGCGGCGGCACAACACGGCTTATAATTATTAAATTAAATAATTATTTATAAATTAGGGATGAATGGCCAAAAATAGAGTACTATCGGTTTAAATTATTTATTTTGTCAAATTATAATATACAAACCGATAGTGTTCTATTGTTTGGCCATTCATCCCTAATTTATATATCGCATTGGAGCATTGAATTATTTTGATATTAAATAATTATTGTAATTATACATTTTGAAACAAATTAAACCATTCACTTATAGAGGACTCTTAGTTCTCTATTTTTATTTCCGCGTTTTTTTTTCCAGTCGCAGTTTACACCCCTGTTATATGCAAGTTGTTTAACGTCAAACCCCAAACTACACCGACCACAAATCTTGTATAAACGCGCCCTCACCACCCAGTCTTGTGAACACTAACATACACTACATTGAAGTTAGAACAACTAGTAAATTACTATTAACTAAATAAAAACGACAGGACTTCGAAAGAAAATAAAAATGTATTCGTAGAAACAAAAATATAAACAAGAAGAAATAAAAAATAAAATAAAACATTCTCATTAAAATATTACGCTGTAACTATACTTTCTTCTCGTCGAAGATTCCCCCTTTGACTTTCAATACGACCCGGACCACTCCTGACATGCGCACTGTTAATTTTGTCAGAGTTTCCTGGGAAATATTGTTCCATTCGACTTGTAGAAGTCGCCACAGGTGCTCTTTCGGAGTTGGTCAGACTTTCCTCAATCGCCTGTTCAGCTTATAATCCGATGAGGTTCAAATCTGTACTCTGCGAAGGCCAGGGCATGACTTCTAAAACATTATTCTCTACTTAAGACGCGAGTTAATCTTTCACATCCCTGGCGTGTGTTTGGGGTCGTTATCATGCGCAAACACGAAGTTCTCCCCAATTAACCGCAGTCCTGAAGTTACAACATTTTCTTTCAACATGTGTCTATAATGCCGTCAATTTTTACGAGATCTCCGGTCCCCGCATTTTGATTTTATTTTTCATATCTTTTGTTGAAATAGCACATATAGGTAAAACTACATAATTCTAGTATTATCGTCATTTACTAATTATTTATATACGTTAATTTAACATCATTTATGGAATTTTCAATATTGTTTGAATTGTATCTTCCTTCATCTGTTTTATTGTTTGTTTATGTACATAGTTTACTTCACACTTTATTGTACTTATAGAGAATTAGGATATCTATCTATTGTTAAATACTTGCAATTTATTACTTCCTTTGTATTCACACGAAAAGGGAATTTCCACTTTTGCCTGGCGTATCTGACGTCACTACCGTTTCATTAGGGATACTACCTGTGGACTTTCCAACCCCATAAGTAATTATTTCAGATTATTTTATTTTTTAGTAAACATCTGCAACATTTATAAGCAAGCTTATTTCCATGGGCAGTCAGTTACCATTGTTTAGTTTATTGTCTCCCTTTTGTACTCCCTATTCATTTCTGCTGCCATTTTAGCCGCCGTGAATCGGCGATTTCTCTTACACAACACTTTAAAGTGTCGATCTTGCGCGAGGATTGCTATTCGTGGCGGACTTGGCGATTCCGGTTTTTGAATGTTCGGTGTCTCGGTAGCGACGAATACTGTAATGGATTGTAGATTTTGTCACTCCTAATAACTTTTGCTTTTGTTTATTGTGTTTTGAAGCACACATGCCTACCTTCAATCTGACTACCTCTCAAGATAACTCTTAAAGTGAAGATTTTTAATTTTACTGTATTTGTTCAAAGGTATAAGTTGTCGATACCAGAAGAGAGCATCAAAGGAGGTCATCTTTCAGCTTTACAGTTGGAAAGTATAACTTATACTTCGCAAGCACATGAACACATGCTACCAGATGGTAGCAGAGCGGGATTTTTAATAGGTAACTTGTGAATTCTGGTATTTTATCCATTTTTGTAACTGATAATGACACGTTTTAATCATAAGTTTTGGTTTGTATAGTTAAATTAAATTAGAACGAAATTCTTGAAACAATTTGAGCACATGATTCAATCGTTTCCTTCATATAAACAGGTGACGGAGCCGGCGTGGGAAAAGGTAGAACCATAGCTGGGATAATCTTCGAGAACTACCTGAAGGGCCGGAAGCGTGCCATATGGGTTTCGGTCTCAAACGATCTCAAATACGACGCGGAGAGGGATCTCAAGGACATAGGCGCCGGCAAAATAGACGTCCACCCGTTGAACAAGTTTAAATACGCTAAAATCTCGTCCGCGCAGAACGGCAACGTCAAGAAGGGCGTCATCTTCTCCACGTACTCGGCGCTGATCGGCGAATCCAGTTCGGCGGGCGGCAAATACAAGTCCAGACTGAAGCAGCTGTTACAGTGGTGCGGAAGCGACTTTGACGGCTTGATAATCTTCGACGAGTGCCACAGGGCGAAGAATCTGTGCCCGGTCGGTTCGTCGAAGCCCACGAAAACCGGTTAGTTGCTTTTTTTAGGTAGAAATGCAAGAAAAAAACGTTAATTTCCCGTGGATTAATTTTAGGTCTCACCGTTTTGGAGTTACAAAACAAACTACCCAAAGCCAGAGTTGTGTACGCATCGGCAACTGGAGCGTCAGAACCTCGAAATATGGCGTACATGGTGAGGCTGGGGCTTTGGGGCGAAGGGACTCCGTTTACTGAGTTTAACGACTTCATATCGGCGGTAGAAAAACGTGGAGTGGGAGCTATGGAAATCGTTGCTATGGATATGAAGTTGCGAGGTTAGTTCTAAAAATATTCATAAAAAAGTCCTCTTTTTCTTCTAATAAAAATTAAGTTTATTATGTACTAAATCTGTTTTGTTGTACAGAGCGTTTCTCAAGTAATCTGCAATATTGTTGTGGGCGATTCGTTATTTAATTTAGATTTTTATCGAGGTATCAAAATCAATATTTGCAGGCTATATACTAAACCGGGAAAACCTGGGAATATCAGGAAATTTTTGATTACTGGAAATATTAGAGAAACAATTCTGGAATTTCAATATTTTTTTTTTGTAAATGTATCTTCCGGCATGTTTTTTTTTTACCTAGACCAAAATAATGATGCGTTAAATCCTTTTTTGTTTGGGGACATAATAGATTTAATAAAAAAAGTCATGGCAGATTTGTAACTGAAAGTAAAACAGAAACTCTTCCAGGTTCTGAAATCTGTATATTTGATTTTAGTGATTGATTGATTGATTACAATTTGAAAACAATCGAATTAATTGATTTAGGCTTTGCATACAAAACTGCACTAAAGGAATGTAGAAAAATTGATGTTTGAAAATTTAAGAAAGAGACGTTCTTATCTTCAAAAGTGCCTTAAATTTTGTTAGAAACAATGGCGGCTCGTGGGGCCACTCTCCGGTCAACTACCCCGCCCCCTCTCCCCTTTTTTATTAATTTTAGAAGGTTTTGAATCAGTTTAGCTCAGCTTACAGTAATTTATTACATCGTTTACTGCTAACTAAAATAGTATCACCGCAAAAATGCAGACAAATTTAGAAACAATTTTAAAATAACAAAGTTCTTATCGCGAGCATTTATCTACCTAAATATAAATACTAACGTATTTATGCTTATTTACATTCCCCTACCTAACTCACGCAAAACTATTCAGGTGTTTTTGTGATTTTATATCGACGAAAACATAATACAACACAGAACACATGAGCTATTTAAGCGAAGATCGTCGAGTAATAAATATTAAATATTCTTAAACCCAATTTCTATTGCGAGGAAGTGTCTAAACCGAAGTTCGTATGCAACGGCCCGTTACATATGTTTCTAATATTTCAATAGCCGATCTTCGTCGGCCGTCTGACTCACACGCTTCCCTACCATGATAATGGGAGACCCTTCCCCCATCAGTATACATCATGGTGGAACCATAGCCCCGTGGGGCTCTTTAAAAGGAGCCGCTCCTGGTTAGAAAGAAGTCCAATTAAATGTAAAATGACTAAGGGCGCCTCATTCATTAATTCCAGTTGAATACTAAAATCAAAGTCAAAGTTCAGGTTAGAGATTGCTTTAAAACGTTTGATTCAGGCTGTAAGAATTCGCCATTTTTTTTTTAATTTATAAAGGATGAGTCTTATAAATGCTGTGAATACTTATAATTCAAAAAGAACAAAAACAAATAAACTTACTGTATTTACCTTAATTAAATACATACAAGAATTACAATTCTTTTTTAAAATAATTTTTTTTCTGTCATATGGAAACGCTTTTGTGAGGTGAGGGATTTCAATTGAGGTGCGTTTTATAAAAACAGCGTATGGCCAAATACATAATTATACCCCTGGGTATGCCTCAGGATTCGGTTTTGGGGCCTATACTTTTCATAATATTTATGAATGATATTGTAAACTTTGTCAACTGTCCTATGTTTATGTACGCTGGTGACACGACCGCTGTGGTGTCGGGAACGGACCCGAATGAAGTGCGGAACATTTCTATACGGCTATTAAAGGAATTGCGTGAGTGGTTTGGTAGTAATAGATTACATATTAATCTTTCTAAAACAAACTATATGATATTTCATCCATCACACTCGGCGACACATACTGATATGAATATTCAATGTAACAATCATACATTACAGCAAAAAACTTCGGTAAATTTTTTAGGATTGAACATCGACCAAAACTTAACCTGGAAAGATCACTGCATAGACTTAACAAAAAAAATTAAATTCCACATGCTACCAAATAAGATATTTAAAAAACATGATAGATCAAAAATATTTACTTAACTTTTATTATGGCCAAGTTCACCGTAGACTTTGCTATGGGGTGATATTCTGGGGTTCCTTGGCCGCTGCGAATGGGGTATTTTTGGCACAGAAAAGGATTATTCGATATATAGTAAATGTTAAATCCACAGATTCATGTCGACCGCATTTTAAAGAATTAAATATTTTACCCTTGCCTAGTGTTTATATTTTGGAGATCTTGTTACACGTCTTTCGGAATAAGGCTGATCTCGTAAAGAATGGCGATGGGCATTCATATAATACAAGAAACAAAAGTAAACTTAGTGTATCTCTGAATAAATTAAATATTACAAAAAGAGCCCCTATATCCAAGGGATAAAATTATATAACTTGCTTCCTAATGATATATGAACAATCACTAATATAAAGCACTTCAAATTACGAGTATGTTTTATGCTGGTTCAGCACAGCATCTACTGCGTGGAGGAATTTTTAACATTACTTAAACGATGACCTACTTCATTCGAGTGTGTGTGTAATATATTGTTAATATTTTAGTTTTGTGGCTTGTCCTATACACTTTGAGCCACACGCCTTGATTAATAAAGTGTATTTGGTACCAAACATGAAAGCATGAAAGAACATGACTTTCTAACCACACAAAGGTTAATTTTTGATGCAGTATCTTAAAAAGGGGGTATGGAAAAATCCATATAAGTAAAACAGTTTGTCTTGCGCAAGAAATGCTAATCGTGAATATGAAAATCTCTTAGAAAAAAAAAAAAACGAAAAGGAAGATGAGAAGAAAAAGGTGCACAATGAAAAGAAACGTCCTACTTGGCGTCTTCTAATGCTGTTTTTTTCATTTTGTTATCGTAAATGGTCTGTAACTTATTGTCCATATTCGCAGATACCTTTACTAATAAAATGAAATATTAAATCACCCATATGGATATTCTCGATTATTTATGTTTCCGAAAAAAAAGGATACGATTACAAACTTTAACAACTATAGATCCATATAATTTTCAGGAATGTACATAGCAAGGCAGCTCAGTTTCCACGGCGTAGCTTTTAAAATCGAAGAAGTTCCGCTTTCACCTGATTTCGTGAAGGTATACGACGCTAGCGTAAAACTATGGGTAGATGCGATGCAGAAGTTCCACGAAGCCGCAGAATTGATCGACGCGGAGAGTCGCATGAGGAAGACTATGTGGGGCCAGTTCTGGTCGTCGCATCAGCGCTTTTTCAAATATCTTTGCATCGCCGCGAAAGTGAGCCATGCTGTCGCGACAGCGCACGAAGCTATCAAGTGTGGTGAGTGCGATCCCTCAATCGAAATATTTTTTATAACTAAAGTTCGCGTTATTCGTAGGAAAATGTGTAGTTATAGGCTTGCAAAGTACTGGGGAAGCGAGGACTTTAGAGCAATTAGAACGTGACGATGGCGAATTGACTGATTTTGTTTCAACAGCTAAAGGTATTGTGGAATTTTCGAAGGTGTGTCTCTGGAAAGCAGTGAATTTTTGATTGTTTTATAGGTGTATTCCAAACTTTGGTAGAAAAGCATTTTCCCGCCCCTGACAGGAATAGAATTCAGCGACTGTTAGGAATAGACACGAGTAAGAAAGCCACAAACGGAAACGATGAAGGGAATAGTTCTACTGGAAAAAGGAAGCCAAGTAAGGTTTTATTAATCTGTTTTTATTTTATCTACACTACCGGCCATTGAAGTTACAACTAGTTAAAATTACTGCTAACTAAATAAAAACGACAGGAATTCGAAAAAAAAAATATGTAAAAATGTATTTTCAAAACATTATCCTCTACTTGAGAGGAGAGATAATCTTTGCGGATCCGTGCCGTGTATTTGGGGTCGTTATCATGCGCAAACACGAAGTTCTCTCCAATCAACCGCAATCCTGACGTTGCAGCATTTTCTTCTAATAAGCGTCTATAATTTTCTTTTCGCATAATGCCGTACTGCTAAAACAATTCCAATCCATAATTGAACCACCACTGTGCTTTACCGGAGGAACGACACAATCATGCAACATTCGCTCGTCTTTCGTGCGTCTTACAAAAACCCTGCGCTTCTACCCAAACACTTCGAATTTTGACTCAGTTTCTTGGTCAGTCCAAAGAATGTTTCTGAAATTTTCTGCGGTCCAATTTCTATGAGTTTCGGCCCACTGTAATCGCTTTTAATTTTTTGCTAAAAAAAACATCTTAGTTTTTTTTTTGTGAACTGAACTGTTTACGAGAGGTGACTAGTACAGAAATGTTTATTTATGCGAGTGTTAAGCCTAACAAAATACCTAGAGTTGGAAGATGACCGTGTTAGTGACTTTGACAAGGGTAGAATTGTTTCCTATCGAGATGTTGGTTTGCCTTATCGCGATACTGACTGCCGTATACTGGCAAAATTTCCAGAAATCGTGGCCAAAATAAATATTTCTCTTTATCAAAGTACATTTTGAACTATTCGTATTTATACGCATAATTATGTACAGTATCCATCAAAAAAATATGTAACAAAAGCAAAACGCAAGCCGATGATTATTATTAAGGATAATTAGTGATGCTATTGATAGAAACGGATAGATAAGCTTAATAGTAATATACAGGGTGATTCTCAATATATGCAACAAGCTTTAAGCGCTGATTCCTGGGGTTATTTTGATCACAAAGGTTCATAAGAACACATGTCCAAAATCGCTTAGTTCTAAAGTTGTACAATGTTTAATAGTAAGTTGACATAATTAATGTTTTATATATAAATTAACAAAATAATTAGTAAAAACAAAAATTAACTTATACTAACTGTTGAAAATGACAGCCCCTAACTACAATACAAGCTTCTATCCTCCGTCGTATTGACTGGCGAGTCCGTTCTAAAATACCAGAGGCATTTCGAATTGTTTGAAAAGCTGCGATAATACGATTTCTTAGTTCATGGACATTTTCAATGGGAGTCCTATAAACTAATGATTTAAGGTGACCCCAGAGAAAAAAGTCCAAAGAATTTAAGTCTAGAGACCGAGCGGGCCACGGTTGTGGACCTTCCCGTCCTATCCACCGATCTGGATACGTATTGTCCAAAAACTCGCGAGCAACTAAACTAAATACGCTGGAGCAACGTCATGCATAAAATACATTTGTAATCTTAATTGCAACGGAACTTCTTCCAGTAGTAGGGGTAGCTCCTCTTCAAGAAAATTGCGGTATACCTCGCCATTTAACCGCATCGGTAAAAAATGTGGACCTATCAAGTGATCTCCAACAATTCCGACCCACACATTGACAGAGAATTGATGTTGATGACGGGCATTCACTAGTTCGTGCGGATTTTCTTCGGCCCATATGTGATTATTATGAAAATTAATAATCGCGTTTCTAGAGAAAGTAGCCTCGTCGGTGAATATTTGAGTCAAATAGTCAGGATTTTGTGCGATTTTGTGTTGCATCCATTGACAAAAAGGCACTCTTTGCGGAAAATCTGCCGGCAAAAGTGCCTGCACCCGTTGAATGTGATATGGATACAACAATTGATCTTTCAATATTCTCCAAACTGTGGCCTGACTAATGTTTAAAGCAAACGCAATTTTCCTAGTGCTTGTAGTAGGATGTTCCTCAATTTCATTTAGTACCATTTCTTCAACTTGCGGAGTTCTCACTGTAGATGGGTGCCCGTTATCAGTCGTCCGTTTTTTAAAATTTCCCGTTTCACTAAGACGTTGGTAAAGACGGGCAGCTATTGAATGATGCGGGATGATACGGTTCGGGTATCGTTCTTCATAAAGATGTCTAGCAGCACGCGAATTTCCATTGGCAAGACCGTAAATGAAATATATCACACATCTCAGTATTCGTGTAATTCATTTTACATATACTCATATGAACTTTTATGATCAAAATAACATCAGGAATGAGCTCTCAAAGTTTGTCGCATATATTGAGAATCACCATTATTAAAATCTTTTGAAGTAAGTCCACATAAGTAGCATCTCTGTATCGATGAAGTTTCGGTGACCGCATTGCATACTTTTCCATCTATCATGGTAAACAATAGCATATGCCGCACTGGAATATTATTATTCTTAAAGTTCAGTACAGTCGGAGGTAGAGATTGTACTTGCGATTCTATATATTGTTTTTTCGCTACTCCAATATCTTTCGTTTCGTGTATAAACTGCAACCGAATTGGCCTGAAAAATCTTGGTGACGATGAAACAGTTCTCTTCCTGAATTGGGATCACCAGATATTAACTGTACAGGTACAAAAGAAGTTAGAAAAATGTTGGCGTCAGGAATATTGGGATCCGAAAATCTCTGTCTATACTCGCTCATACCAGAGCTTCCATTGCAACCCCACTTTGTTATTAGATGAAGATTTTCGGTTTTTCATTTATTATTAATAATTTAATGCATCAATGACTTCTACCAGTGCTTGAAATAGACGTGAAACCGCGTGGTAAAGTAAACTTTGTAGATACTTCTGCTATGGATTCATTAATGTTCATATTTTCAGGATAGCCCTTTTTTTTAGACGTGTTAATTAGGGTAGAGATCACTATCGTTTTCCCGAGCTGCATTCGTAATAATATTATATTGAAATCATATAAGTTTCGCTTCGACAAATATTGACAACGCTTTGTCAACAGAATATACAACACATGCTTTGTTATAGGCTTCCCTGTATTTCTGTGTACTATTAACGGTTCCACTTGTTATATCTTTTAATACATTTACAGCATCTAATTGTTCCTCCGCCCTAAGTGACGAGCAGCGTAACTTAGTTCTTGGGAGCTAAATTCAGTTCGCAATCCTTGGGTTTTGCTCCGTTTAGATCTTTCACTACCCTTAGAAAAATCAGTAAATGGCCTAACACATTTTTTCATGTGTTTGAGGATTGATTTCTATTGCAAAATGTTTGCATGTTTCTATATGCGGCAGCCCATTTGCTCTTATACTGAGATATAAAACGCGCCAGAGTTTGCTTCACCTCAGATGATAATGTATCACATCCTATAACCTTCCTTATTTCTTCATATAGGTAATTACACTTTTCTTTGAAATCATCCAAAGGGCAGCCAGCTTTTTAAAAATTCAATTCGTTGCGGGTTAACGTAACATATTTGGACCGTGAACCTGTAAAGAAAAAGAATGCTTAGATATCTTCTAAATTAAAAATATCCTAGGACCTCAAATTACCGCAGCTATTCTTTTTAAAAACTCATTGTATATACTATAAGGTATAATATAAGCAAAAATTCACCGTTGGATCTTGTTGGATAGACAACTTTTAGCTTAACAAAAATCACAAGAAAGATATTCTTTCAATCATTTAAAGTACGCCTACTTTTAAGAATAGTGTGTAAACAATTAGAGTATGTATTTAGTGTAAAATGATATACTTCCCACCAGCAACAGATTCCATATTCATTTATTTAAATAGTTCACTTTAAATCTGTTTAATTAATTCACAAATCACGCACTCTCATAGAATTACAAATATGTATCGGTTAGAAATGCTAACTTTAGACTAATATATTCAGGTAGCCCTTCATTTATATGTAAAAGGGTGGGGTGGGGGTAATACCTAGATACTTAGGTTAGAGTCATTTCAGCTTAAGTAACATAAACAATTAACGACTTTCTTATTTTTATTTCTTAATACCAAAACAAACCTTTTTTTGCCAACATACATCTCGGTTTGTAGGTTTCTTAACTCAAATTAAAAGTCTAGAAACGTTAGATTGGGATGTAAATTCAGATAACTATCGATGAATTATAATATTATTTGTCAAGTTAATTTCACACACAGCGCCATCTATTCAGCTTCCTCCTTTAAATACTACAGTAAAGACAACTTCTGCAAAATACTTAAATTTATGTCTCATTTATAGCAAGACAAGCGGCAGCTAAAGCACTGAAGCGCAATAAATGGTCAACGTCAGACAGCGAACGGAACAGCGATTCGGAGCATACCTCCGGTTCCAGTTCAAAATGTCGACGGGGAATCGGAGAATCCGAAGAACACTCGGACTCCAACCAGAGCAGCGACTTTAACCCGTTCAACTCGGACAGCGACTCGGACAACGATCCGTGGAACAGGAAGAAGAAAGGCAAGAAGCAGAAGAAAGCTCCCAAGAAACG